>OX101826.2:11032016-11627016 GCA_944452925.2 Chrysolina oricalcia
TGCCTTTTCACTTAATGTTTGAAATATTATTCATCAATGTGTATTAAGTAATGAATGACAAACATTGTGGTACTCACGCTTCCAATTCTTGTTTCATTTTAGTGAACTCCTCTTTTGTCATGGTTCCTTCACCTTCCCCTAATCGTTGTAGTTTTTCTCGAGATGCATCGAAATTTGGTCGAGGTGGTGGTGGAGGTATCTGCGATTATTTATGAAATCTACACCAAACAACAAATCCACTATTTCGATACTTACAATATAGCCAGCATACTTAGGCTCCTCCTCATAACGGTCATGAAGCCAAATAAACTCTTCGTGTTGACGTACTACCAAAAACTCAGGTTTTTGAAAATTTTTCATTGTTGTCCTAGTATGAACAGTAAACTTAACTTTATCTTTTTCGCTCAGAGCGTCAGAAATATCCACTACCAGTGAACTATCTGTTAGAGAGATGGTATTTCCTTCTTCTGGAGATCTTTCAGTCTGAAATTAATAACATAATTGAGTATTTTTCTTATCAAGTTTACGCCCCTTGTATGAAGTACATTATAATACTATTTGGTCATATTTGAAACACAAAAAACGTTCATACCATCTTGATCAAACTATTCGAAGTGGATTAACCATAAATTAATTAGAAAAACTAGAAAAATTAAAATATGAAAACGATATTCTAAAAGTTCAATTTACACAAATTTTATAGATTTCACAAAACAACAAAACATAAACACAGAACAAAGACACAGTTATAGTTATGTCAGTTACAGACACAGACCTCAATGAGGACACAGACACAGACCTCAATCTTATAAACAATGCCTCAATTGAGGTCTGTGGTTACAGACTTCAAAGAATACGTTTGTTTTGTGAATTGTGACACAGGACACAGAACTACAACGGCTGAACTGTAGAACACAGTAAGCCTCAATAGGGACGCGCTCTGTGATTGAATCAGATAAAATGTTTGCATATTAGCAGAATGTAAAATATCCGACAGGAAATTCGTAAGAATGTAAAAACTCAAATTCATATACTGTTAAAATGGAACTGCATTCTGTAGGAACGATAAGCGTGCAAACCAGTAAAAATCTAAACCAGTACTGTAAAAAAATTAGAAATTATCAGAAAATGATCCCATCGAATCGTTATTACAACAGAACAGATTCGAATTTTATCAAATTCGTACTTTGTCAGACCGGATTGTGTAGACCGTGAATCCATCAGATTGCGCGATCCAAAACCATGCGCGATCCAAAACCATGCGCCATCAGACAAAATAGCAAGAAACACATGATACATACCCTAGGCGTAGCGGTGTTGTCAAGCTACACAGTATAATGATTCCTCGAATGGAAGGAAAATGATTTTGTAATTGTATTACGTTAACTGAGTGAATTTGAGAGTCAGTTTTTAGTAGAAGTACTGGAATAATTTGTTATCGAAGAGATTCAATAGTTATTTGGTTTATTTTATTGATATGATTCGAGACGTGTGATGGACTGGCACACAATTTGTGATTGATTGAATTGATTTGATAATGAAGTTTTAAAATCACTTTGAACAGCAGGTTCACAGCTCTGTGGAAATTTCCAAGAAATAATCAATCCAGTCAACTGCGGTTATTAAGTTGTATATGATATAACTTTGGTCAGTACAACCAGTGAACTAGTGTTCAAGAGTAAGAGTTCAGTTGTAAATTAATGTATCTAATTAAAATGTTGGTATCATCAATGGGCTATAAGGTAATTTGAATCTAATTTTGATGATATATTATTTGAAACACACATATGATGATATTATAGCATGCATATATTCAGAATCAGAATTGATCTGCGAATCTGTTATATGGTCGCCTGCGCCTATATGGATTTCGGAATTAAACATGCAAGCGTGTGTTTGTTCAATGGTTATAACTACTTTCATATTCTGTTAAACGCTTTGTGAAAGAATAAGCGTAGAGGCACTTTTATCGGAACAGATTATAAGACATCATTAGAGCCACTTCTGAAGGTCAATACTAATAATTTCAGTTCATTCAAGTTTATTAGATTTTCCTAATTTGTTGTTTGTTTTCAATTTGAAATAAATTATATACCACAGGGAAAGTTGCACCGTTCGCGATGGAATATAGGAATTCGTAATTATGTGAATTAAGTCACTAGAGTCGATATAATCTGGTCCTTGTTGAAGGCCTCATTACACGATGGGAAAGACTTATTGTAATTTAAAGTATTTGAAAATGGCTTTCACATATTTCTTATTCCATATAATATTTTATTACACTTTTTTTTCATTTATAATTTATTTTTAAGATTTGGAAGTAATGATTAGAATTAACCTTCCTTCAGGTAGGGTTCACTTCTTAATATGCAGAAACAAATTTTATTATTTTTTTTTCTCTGTACATGACTGAAGAACTTATATGATGAAAAATTTTTATTTTAATTCCTCTTCTAACATAACCAACGGGCTTGTTAATTAAAAATATTTGAATGTGAAGTATTTCGTAATGAATTGTTACTTACTTTTTGATATGAAATATCTTGATTAAAATTCCGCTTTGCGGCAGTAATCCTGAATTTAAATTAAATTATTTTAGGGTAGAGTGCGAGTTCACATAAGACTGAATATGTCGAAACTTATTAATATTTATTTCCAAAACTGTAACACTAAATGTTCTGAATTTTTTAGGAACTCATTGATTGGTGATTTCGATGTAATAATAGCAGTGGAAACATGGTTACAGGATGGAGTGAATGATGGAGAGGTGATAGATTTAGGAATTTTCAACTTGGTAAGATGCGATAGAAATTTAGAAATTACAAATAAAAAAACCGGTGGTGGTGTTTTTCTAGCAATTAAAAAACAATATAAAGTATTAAAAGTTATTAAAAAACATACATTTTTTGAGGCAGTCATAGTTGAAGTTAAAGCAAAAGGTTGCAGGTACATTTTTTGTGGGGTATATATTCCTTCTGGAAGTTTAATCAACGTGTATGAATCAGTTTTTGAATTTTTACAAAATAATATAAAAATATCCGATAATTTTTACCTTTTTGGAGATTTTAATATACCTGATATAACTGGAATTAATTATAATAAAAACATATCAAACGAAATTCTTGAGAGTTTTCATGATTTTATGGATTTTAATGGCTTCATATTATATAATAACATAAAGAACAATCATGGAAGAACATTAGATTTAGTAATCTCTTCGGAGAATAATTTATATAATTGTACAGTTAATAGAGATTTTGTGCCAATTGTTAAAGAAGATGAATATCATCCTGCTCTTGAAATTTGTATTAAAAATATAACAAATGGGGGGATCTGTAAAAACATAAATAATATTACTGAAAACTGTATAAGATACAACTATAAAAAAGCTAATTTTCTTACTTTAACAGAGCGCACCAGAGATACAAATTGGGATATGGTACTGAACGAAAAACTAGATGTGAACCGAGCTTTAAATCATTTTTATAGAATTTGGAATAACATTATAGAGGATTGTGTGCCAAGATATGTTCATTACAAAAAAAAACAAAAAGTATCCCATTTGGTTCACAAACGACATAAAAAGTAACTTAAAGGAAAAAGAAAGGTTTAGAAAACTAAAAAATATTTCCAGGCATTTTAATGATAAATACATAGAATTGAGACGAGAAGTAACCAAGCTTATAAAAATTGAAAAAAAGAAATATATTAATAAATTAGAGCAGGAAGTAACTGCGGATTTAAACAATTTTTGGAATTATATAAAGAATAGTAGGAAAAATTCTAATAGTGATAAATTTATATATAACGGAGTAGAGGTAACAGAGGAAAAAACTGCAGAATCATTTGCAACATTTTTCTCGTCAGTGTATGCTGACAAAAAAGCCTCTTACAATTTGCTTTTTAATTCTGATTTGGACGTAACAAATAATACATTCGTACTTAATTCAGTTAGTGAGTTAGACTTTATTGTTGCACTAAAAAAGCTAAAACCCAAAAAATCGGAGGGGACTGATGGAATACCACCTTATATGTTAAAGGCCTGTGGTGAGTGGGTAAGGCAGCCTCTAATTCATATTTTTAACGTTATTTTAAAAACTAGTATATTTCCCTCAGCTTGGAAAACAGGATCGGTATGTCCCGTATTTAAAGCTGGTGATAAAATGAATATCGAAAACTATCAACCTATTTCAATTATGTGTGCCCCTGCCAAACTTTTTGAACAGATATTATACTGTAAATTGTATACACATGTTGAAAATTATATAGTACCTCACCAACATGGATTTGTCTCAAAAAAATCATCTAATACTAATCTGTTTCTTTTTAGTAATCATGTATTTGAGTCAATGAAATGTAAATCTCAGCTTGATGTTATATATACGGATTTCAGCAAGGCATTCGATAAAGTAGATCACGACATATTACTAGAGAAATTGGGTAGTTTTGGATTATCGTATAACCTACTTCGTCTATTCAAAAGTTATTTAGAAAACAGATATATAATGACTAAACATAACGGAAACACATCAGGGAAATTTGAGGCAAATTCTGGAGTGCCACAAGGCTCCAACCTTGGACCTCTTCTTTTTGTACTTTTCATTAATGATTTGCCTAAAGCACTAGTATCATCAAATGGCCTTATATTCGCAGATGACTTCAAGATATTTAAAAAGATAGAAACAGTGAGAGATTGTGTTATGTTACAGAAGGACATTAATAGAGTATTTGAATGGAGTTATAAAAATAAATTATTTTTCAACCTAGGCAAATGTTCTGTTTTAACAATAACGCGTATTAAGCAACCATGTCTCTTTAATTATTTAATGGGTAGTCAAAGCTTGCAACACTGCACTGAAATCAAGGATTTAGGCATAACTTACAACAGCACATTCTCATTTGTCATACACATTGAAAATATTTTGAAGTCAGCTAATAAAATGTTAGGTTTTATAATAAGACAATCTCATATTTTTAATAATATTAACACACTTAAACTTTTGTACTATAGCTTGGTTAGGAGCAAGTTAGAGTTTGGCTCATTAATTTGGTTCACGGAAACTCAAAGTAATTTAAACAAATTAGAAAAAATTCAAAATAAATTTTTAAGGTTACTTTATTTTAAAAAACATCACGTATACCCTGACTACCAGATAATAAGAAGTACAACTCTAAGGAATGAATTTAAGATATTATCTCTAGAAAATAGAAGACAACTCTCAGTATTGGTATTTTTATATAAAATCATAAATAATAGAATTAGCTCCCCTGAACTTTTGTCTTTAATTAGATTTAACGTGCCACCTAGAAGAATGCGCCAGGTTCCAATGTTTAATATTCCTCCATCATTTAACATCTCGAGATCACCTACGGTAAACATGTTTCGACTTGCGAATCAATTCAATGCATTAATAGATCTAGAATGGACAGTTTCTACCAGAGTGTTTCGTAAAACAATCTTGGAGCATTTAATATCTATATCTCTGTGAAGAACTTTGAAGGTTGTATCAATCCTCATACAATTCAATTAATTTAGGAAAAACCATACGAATATAACTATATATTTACACATAACTATTTTTCTTAAGTGTCTACATTTTGTGAATTTTATAATTTCTGAAAATTTTATTTTATTATGTATCATGTACTTTGCACAATGTACCCAATTACATTTTATTCATGTAATAAAACCGTAAGGTTTGTATGAATAATAAATAAATAAATAAATAAAGGGGGTACTGGATGACATAGTACCCCCTCGACTGTATTTTTTATGTGAAAAACGCCATATACTACTAGCTAACCAACACTTTTTTTCATATTTTTGAACGAGCTATCACATCCGGAAGTCCTGCGCATGTATTATGAAACACCCTGTATACAACAAATTGAAGAGTGAATCTTCAATAGTAGGAAATATCAAGTATTATACATGAAAAATATATATATATATCTAATAAAAATAGTGCTATCAAGTTGAAACTTTGAATAATTTGAAATATAGTTGAGACCATTGATGTTGGAGAAATACAAAAACAATTGTTTATCAGGTTTTAAGGCCGTAGGTAAATTGGAATTTTTTTCAGTTATTTCGCTAGTATTTCTCTGCTAGATTGCATGTGCCTCCTTTCTTCTTCTCCTAGAGTTATCACTTTATACGGGTGCGCAGAGGAACTAAGAACATTCCCGTCATCATATTATAATTTCATTTCAGTGGGTCCAACGATTATGCACTACAAAGGATGGCCCAGTTCAGTGATTTTATCTGTCAAACCCCCCGCTTGCCATCAGCTATAAGTGACGTCACCTGGCCTCCACTTTGGTTGGTTTGTCTAAGAGCCCATGCATTTTTTTCGTTTTTTTAAAGCTTTTATCTTGATATTTATTAAGTAATCGTGTTGATTCTTTTGCCGCTTCTGGTTGGTGTGTTAATTTTCTTTTGTCCCATTGAGGTATCAGAACTCTGGATGCCCTAGTTTTTTGCTGTGGATAAACCATAAATTGAATTGATGCTAAGTGCGTTTTGACCGTTATTTTGTGGTAAGACACTTCGATTTACTGAAAACATCTGTGCAAAAATAGGTTGCAAAAGTTGGACCCATTTCAATAGATAGAAATTAATGATGTTTTATCAATATGTTCATGAGTTAAAAATTGGGGTGACATTCAACATTATACCTATGAGGAAGTAATTTTAAAAGAGAAGTATCAAATTGTTTCTATGGATCTATTTGAAAGTAGAAAGTTTCAACTTTAATCTAAAAAAAACTCGAAGAATTTATATTTATATGAAAATAAAATAAATGTTGATAAATTTGTTTTAGTTAACTGTATGTTAAATTAAATATCCCAGCGAGCACAAACATCTCTGGGAGGTTTTGAGATGTTTCAAAAATGTAGTCACGCCGATATTCAATGTTCTGATTTTGTTCTTCTGTGGCGTTTTTTTTAAATGCCTATAGGAATGTATCGGAGATGTGCACAAAATGTTATCTTGTGGATGTTTTCACTTGGCGTAACATAGTTCACCTTTGAGACGTTCACCGAGAATATATCTAGCGTTCGCGCAATCGCAAATGTGATCATGTGATCTCAGTGATGTTTGAGTTGACAAGGAGTATTGTTTCAAGTTTTGACTTAGTTTACCCCATTTTGTTTTTCGTGAAAGTAGTCGTTTTAGAGTGAGGTGGAACGTTTTGTCAAGACAAAAAATTATGTTTAGTAATCAAGTTGATCACGGACTGCAAAGTAAGGAATGAATTGTCGATATTCAGAAGATAAATAACCTCAAAAACATATACCGGTTCTGACTTGTAAAATCATCATCATAATCATTATATGTATACCTTATCTCTGTAAAGTGATTATGGAGAGTGTATTCACAGTTTTGTTTAAATTCAGGTGAACCAGACAACAACCAGTGTTAGAGTGATATTTACATTTTTGAAAAGTTGTTCAATTTGTATAAACAGAAAATATTTTAGGTTTAAATTTGTATGTATGTTCCTTTGATCCTATTAAAATAAGTTATATCGAAAAAATTTTTTAAATCGCCCCAGAGTTCTCTTCATATTTTGACTATTGTCGATTTGTACAATCAATGACAAAAAACGAGATAAAAGTGCATTTTGTGATGTCTCAGGAACTTCTCAATGTTTTATATACACTGATTTAATGTAAGCAAAAAGCTTTAAAAATGTTATGTTGTGTTTTTAAAAAAGCTTTAAAAAAAACGTGTAAGAAATGCTTTTTGTGGTGTCCCAAGAACATCCTAAAAATAGGTGCGGCGGACATTTGCACCTACGTACACGTTCTATTCATGTATGAACAGAACATCGCAGTGGAGGTTCGATGTCTCAAAAACTCTTACTTTTAACTTCTCTGAGATGTTTTTGTGCTCGCTGGGATATGAATGAGCAAATGAAAAGTATTGAAAACAATCTATGTAAAAAGGTGTATTTGGTGCATATTTTTCATGACTACCTTGAATATTTTATGAAAACTAAATAGATTTGGAAGAAATCAATAATAAATAGGTTCAGTTTTTTTAAAAATTCTTAACATGAACAGAATTGAGTGCAATTTTGAGTAGCGATTTTCCTAGTAAATAGAACAAACTTATGTTCATGGCTACTTACATATTTTCCTTTATTTAATAACCCACTCCATTTTTTTTAATTAATGACCCAGAGGAGATTCTGTGAGAATGAAAATAATTATTCGAAAATGAAATAGACACTACAATATGTGACATTCCAAACATTCTTACAAGAAGCTACATTACATGTTTTTCCATACATGATCTGGAGTAAATAGACATGAGAGTAGCACAATGGTAAGACTGCCCAAGGAAGTATGTCATCACTCATTATAGTCCAGTTGACGGAGGTCACATGAACAAGTAATTAGCATTCTCGCTGAACTTTTTTTTAATTACTACTTTAGAGTATACTGATTGATATAAAAAAGTTCACTGGTCAATCAATTTCCAAAGTAAAAAAAAAATTTGAAAAATATTTTTATTTTTAAAATCCTAGAATACTTGTGCTGGGATAAATGTAATGAAAAATAAAAAATACTGTCTTATAGGGGAAGTTTTTTCTACCAAAAAGATTTCCTGCACTTTTTTGTCAGAGTTATTTTTCCGCAAAAAGAAAATCATTTAGGAATGTATGCATACTACGCACCGGATGCCTGGCCAGCCGCGTGAGGACCTATTTTTTAGAACCGGATGTATTACATCATATAATCTGATACGCACTTACGTTAATTTGGAATTTCAAATACTCTATTTTCAAGTAGGAAATCTGAACTTTCTAATGTTATAGTTTATTTTTTGTTTTTAAATAAATATTGTATAGAAAAAAACGCGTATATATGTATATTAGAATCGAAAATTGGCCGTTCAGATTATAAATTTTCTCAAAAATAATTATAATTCATTTCATTTCGGAAAATTATTATTTAGGTGACCTAATTCACGAATAAAATTTTCCAGTCATTCATTTTATCTTGTTATTAAATATTGCTCTAGTGATGATTTTGAAATTTTTCGGAATCTAAATTTCATAGCGATCTAAATATATAGGCCTCTGCAAAAGTATTGAAAATAAACATATTTAGATTAATCTTTTTTTGAAATGTAGTTTAAAAAATACATGTCAACAATCTCTAAGCATACATTTTTTCAGTGCGGGAAATTTTTTAATTATAATAATTTTCAATGAACAATTCATCAATTTGCTCTCCATTTATAAGCACCGGTAACACTGTACGGAAATTCCATCAGTCGCCAAATTCTCAGTCTGACAAAGTACGATTCTGCTGTCTTCACTTTCTGATAAATTACAAATGACCGCATTCAATCGGCTCATCATGTATCTGTCGGAGCAAGTCCAGTCCGTGTTAGTACAGTATAGATGATTCTGTTGAGTTGTTGGTTTTGTGAAACACGAATCGGAGGATGTACGAATTTGAAGATTCACTTTTCTGTTAAAATTCACTTCTGACACAAAAAGTTTCTGTGAAAGCTCATTCTGATCATTTACATATTTGTCGAAATAACAAACCACGAAAGTACAGTCGATATATTTTTCAATCTGCCGGTGTCCAGTCTGACGAAATACGGTTTGATGTTGTAATGTTTAACATTTTGCTGTTGGGAAAATAGTGGATCTGTTCATTTTTTCATATTCTGATCAGGTAGCTACCTTATGGAGTAAAGTTTGCCAGTTTCTTAATTTGATATAGTTCGTTCTGACAATATAGGTGTCCCCTGTTGTAAGCAAAAAGCCTGATTCACATAATAGCAGTGGCTCTAAATGCAGTGACTCCGCCCCTTTTTGACGCTGTTATCCGAATGTGTGACATTGGAATGGAAATTTTCAACTAATTGTTTGTTAAAAGCAGTAGAAAGGAACCATAACAGCAATCTCGATTTCATGATAATTTTAAGGTTAGAAATGCGAACACTGCTAGATTTTACTGCAAAAAGTTTAAATGAATCAAACTTTCAGCAGCGTGACCTTGAATTTTCAGCGTCGTCTAAACATGTTTGCCATTGGTTATCTTATCAATAGAGGGGGGTGACGCCACTGCTACTGCCATTATGTGAATCAGGCTTATACGCCTCTGTTCTAGTTTGGCGTTGAGGTGCTTTTGGTGCTTTTGTTGGCATCGTCCGTATTTGCAATGTGAATACATTATAGGATGGATAGGCATCATATCCTTTTCTTCCACGAAAAAAAAAGTTGATAAACGTTCCGTCATTTATTTTATAAACAAAAGTGTCCATTCCATCTTGTCTAAAGGCTCGTTCGAACCCTTGCGAATATTCGCAATTTTTTTGAGATTCGACTCATACGGCCAAAAAACTGCGATGAATAATAAATCATTATGCAATTTTTTGGTACATTTATTCATTGCCACCATCTTCAATTGTTCCACTATGAAAAAAATTACGTAGATCTACGAACTGTTCGTGTGCGAATTTTACTGATTCTACGTAATTTTCTAATCTGGCCCAGGGTTCTTATGATAGGAAGGGGTTATGAAATAAGTGAGCATTTTGGCAAGGGGAAGACTGAGGAAAGGGAGAGAATACGTCATTGGAGGGAAATTAAGGTGGCTATCCTGAAATTGGTAATTTTGGTTATATTTACGTCAATTTGTGAATAAATAAAGTTACTAAAGCCCGTGGCTTGAATGAATCACAGTAAAATCATATGCATTTCTTGTATTTTGTAGTTGTTAATTACTTGTTTGATATTGTAACAATACTCCTACATCATATCATGATGATACATTGTCGTTCCAGATATTCCCAAGAATAAAACAGTAAAGCAGTAATGGAATCAATTTTGGTAGTATGGGTACTACCTATTGATTTTTCCAGAATTTGTTCAAACCTTTTTAATAAAAGAAAAGTCAAGACAAAGGCCTAGGAAAAACGGTGAGATTAAACTGTTCTAATGAGAAACAGAACTCGATTTGATTTTGGATAGTAACTGTTGAAAGTCAATATTTTTGATATGCCATTATGATATAATGTTGGTGTTCCTTTTTAGTTATTCCTACCAAGACGTGTTGGTAAAAATCTGGTCTGTCCACTGTGATATCCTATCAATCTGTCATCGATAATTCACCTATGACATTTCAAGAAGCACTTCGAGTTCCATTGGAGATAGAAAGATGCTTGCTAGAATCTTTACCCATGGCCGATCGTTTACCATCAAATAATGGTTTGTTCATTATATTCTATTCCTGGTGCTATGAAATGATTGATATTGATAGGTCTTTATTCTTTAGTCTCCTTCCACCCGTTGTTTACAACAATGTTACAAAGAACAAGAAAAACTCATTGAATAGTTCTGTGCAATAACATTATTGTACAACAATTATCAGAAGGAAGAAATAAACTTAAAAGAAGAGTTCCCATTACCAAGTGTAAGAACTATCCAAACACGAAATTAACTATCAAAATTATTATGGAACATGGAACGTTGCAAAAACAAATGATATGTTCATCTCAAGATGGTTCAGCTTTATTTAAGATATTAGATATGCACAATTTTACTACTCGCCATTTAATTAGAATTTTAGGTAGATATATAGAAATGTTAAATTTTTCCTACAAAAAGAAATTGTAAATTACTATTTATGAAACATTGTATAGATACGGAAATTTATAAAATAAAACATTGACTCATATCATAAATAACAGTACTTGACTACCTACTCATAAATTATTTCTGAAAGTATTATAAATGTTGTTGATGAAATGTGAGTTTTAGTTTTGTGAACAAGGCAGAGTGAACGACACTGACTAGTCTGATAAGTTTTTATATATATTTGAGTAAACTTCAGGGATGAATAAATATTTATCTATCTATCATTTTAATCATTTACCTCATTTCACATATTTCAGAATAAAATCAAGCATATTACAAATCACACTTTCTTCTTGCACCTGAGGTTCTGGAATAATATCAACAGAGAGTTGTTTTGATTTATTTCATTAGACTTGAAATGAATTTCTCTTTGAGGAGTGGGATTTACTCAACTAGTGTTACAACAGATATATTGAGATTAGTCTTTGAATCTTTGAAATATATTTCAAATCTCAGATTATGTGATTCTTCCATGTTTTCTTTTTTCTAAAGGCTCAATACTTTGTATAGAATTTACTTTCTCATCAGTTCATTCAATTTGATAATTATTATCAACTACGCCCAACATTCAGAATCCATAAAAAATGTTAAAAATTTGTAATTTTCGTCAACTTTGAAACTCTCAGAAGTCTTCGAGATACTTGTGCGAACTAGGGAATATATTAATAACAAATATGTTTTAATCACTCGCACGTTTTTCAATTTACTCCCACCGATTGGTTTCGAATTCAATCTAACAAAATGGGATATTTTAGTGTAATTCAAATTTGGCGCCTCCAATTTCAGGATAGTCACCCTAATTTCCCTCCAATGACGAAAACAATATGCCCGACAAAATCGATGACATTTCATAACCCCCCTATCAAGGAACCCTGATCTGGCCAAAGTCTTTTTTTAAAATCCGAGTTTGCAACACTGCTTGCTGGTCTTCTTCTACGAAGGCGTAGAAGCGCCAGATGTAGTGATTTTTTCTATTCCCAGATAAATCTGTCTATTAGACATTTATTGTAATTGACAGATAAAAGTGTCTAATAGACAGATTTATCTGGGAATTATACTAATTCCTAGGTATAAGTGTCTAATAGACAAATATAATCTGTCTAGAAGACTGATATTAGATGGCTATATTAGACTGGTATTATCAGTCTAATAGACTGGTATCATCTGTCTAATAGACTTATATTATCTGTCTATTAGACATATATTATTTGGCTATTAGACACTTATATCTAGGAATTGGTATAATTATTATAATTCTATAGACACTTATATCTGTCAATTATAATAACTGTCTAATAGACTGATATTATCTGTCTAATAGCTAGACTTATGTTAACAGTCTATTAGACAGATATTATCTGTCTATTAGACACTTGTATCTAGGAATTAGTTTAATTAGTATAATTCCGAGATAAATCTGTCTATTAGACAATTAATTGTCTAATAGACAGATAATTATATCTGTCAATTATAATAACTGTCTAATATACAGATTTATCTGGGAATTAGAAAAAATCACTTCATCTGGCGCTTCTACGCCTTCGTATTCTTCATACCCTTGCGAATTCCTCAAATTTTCTGCGAATAAAGTGGCTGCCAGTCATGCCAGACCAATCGTTTAATGCAGATGTCGGCAGCCATTTTATTCGCAGAAAAATTCGCGAGGGTACGAGCAAGACTTGAGCTGTCTTGTCACTCAAACGATACACACCTTTCACTGAAATGAAATTATAATATGTTGACTGGAATGCTCGTTCCTCTGCGCACTTTATACGGATAACGTGATAACTCTAGAAGAAGAAAAGAGGCACATGCAATCTAGCACAGAAATACTTCATTTCTTACATGTATGGGTGCGAGAGAGACATTCATCTGCATGTACGTGTTATTAGTTTTCCAATTTATGGTTTGTAAACACGCCAATGCAGTGCAGCGTGACTTTGTATCAGTTTTATATGTTACAATCAACTCAATCTCGATTCATCCGCCACTGCCGGGACGCACAAGACAAACATGGCGGCCTCCGTGAGAAATCCAGTCGCGCAACCTGACGAGCATTCCAGTGTTCATATTATAATCACAAAACATGTGTTGTGCACCTAATAGTCACAGCCAATAATAGACGAGGAAAGTGTGTCGTAACAAATGTCATTTTTGTCAAAAACTGATTCTAAACAAAGAATTTCAGGAGCTGTTGATGATTTGCTGCCTTGCTCATTAGTTTGTGTTTGTTTGGTTGGATTTTGTTTTCTCAGGCAGGAGTTGAAAAATCTTTACGGAAATAGATCGGACAAGCTGACTTGAATTCGACGGAGGTTTGTTTGGAATCAGTTTTTGACCTTAATGACATTTGTTACGTCATCACTTTCCTCGTCTATTTCCAACTCAGTGCATGCAGCGACCAATCGCAGAGCGCGTCCTTATTGAGTTTTACTGTCATCAAGTAACAGCACCCAAACCTCGTGAGGTCTGTGAATACCAAAGAGACTAAACTAACAAAGAGGGTTTAATAAGCTTAGCAATCAGAATCTTGTAGCATCAACGCGTCACAATGACGTGCTTGGATATGAATACAGAGTCAAATTCGAACCAAGCTACAAAACTGACAGCAGTAACTCTCATATACCAAGAGCTAGTCCGTCACTCTCTATAGAGAACGGCGGCCATGACACGTCCAACTACGTCACATTTCGTCACAAATGTTCTTTCATCTCTTTCTATCAGTGTCCCCATTGTCTTATGGGGATTAGACTTTCCTGTTAAATAATGTTATGGTTGATTTATGCAGCAGTCATAAGTATCAAGTCATAAGAAAGAATATTCGTCAGTGATTGGTTGGAATTTACGGACCAACCAATCATTGACGAATATCCTTCCTTATGACTTAAAACTTATGACTGCTGCATAAATCAACCTTTATAAAATATGATACGATGATACTGTCTGTTCTGTGTCAAAAACCGCTGTTTCCCAAAAATTAGGGCTAAGATTTCAATATTGAGGTTATGTATGTAATTTGAATTGTTGTTATTTTTTTTCAAATGAAATTGCTTTCAATTTCACTGAATACCTTCCGATTCAATGTTAAACAAACTAGGTTCAGTTCAACTTTTCATCCAAAACCTCCATGGAATGTGTTATTTTTTGGAGCAGACGAATTTTCGTTATATAGTTTAAGAGCGCTCTATAAGGAATGGTAAGGATTGTGTACTATGTTATATTATTCAAGCATTCTCATTAGGTCATAAAAATCTAGTTGCCTATTGACTTGTCATCTCAAAGTGGGATACCCTTTTTTATAGTTCGCAAGGTGTATTAGTGAATAAATTGGAAGTAGCTACTCTTTCTGAGGGCAGTCGCAATCCAGTATGGAAATATGCCAAGAAAGAAAATTTGGTTGTACACCGATGGCCAGTTTCCATAGAAAAAGGTTCTTTTCACCTAGGGGTGGTGGTTTCCTTTGGAAAGTTGATACCTGAATCAATTATAAGCAAATTTCCTTTGTGAGTATGTATTTTTTAATTTTCAAACAAATCAAGTGTATTTCATCATTAGTAAACACATATTCATCTTCAAATATAATTTTTAGTGGAATTTTGAATGTTCATGCAAGTTTGCTTCCCAGATGGAGAGGTGCAGCACCAATAATCTATGCCTTAGCAAATGGTGATTCCGAAACTGGAGTTACTATAATGCAAATAAAACCTAGACATTTTGATATCGGTGAAATTCTGTTGCAAGACAAAGTTCAAATTCCGAAAAATATGTGCATGCCACAATTACATCAAAAGTTGGGTCAGTTAGGTGCTGAATGTTTAGTTGACACTTTGAAGGACCTCCCAGAATCATTGAAGAATGCTAAACCTCAATCAAATGAAGAAGTAACATTAGGTATGATTTGAAAATAAATATTGGAAATCTAATACTGCAATATAATCAAAAATTGTTATCTCATCTACTTAATAATATTGGGTAAAATTTATTTATTTTATATTCATATATTTTTTCTGCTTAATATTGAGTTTTATACATTAAATTTTTCACACTCGGTGTTAGTCCACGTATTATTGTCTCATTTTGGTGTTTATGACTGAATTTACATCATTATATATTCAATACAAACGTTTTAATTAGTTCATTGTTTTTGTAAATACAAAAATGATACCCTTTTCAAACTACCAACATCATGTGAAGGAAGTAGTCCATCCTCAAAGTGGAATTTCAATGTAAAGAAACTAAGTAAAACTCAAATACCCTACTTACCTATATTGTGGAGACGACTTTGAGTTTTCTTAGTTTTTTCGCTAACGTCATGTAGATTGATGCATTTGAAAAGCCAGAGAGATTTCTATAAAACACTGCTCAATGAATTCATAAACCTACACTTATGTATTTCATCCTCCTTAAAACAATTATGTTACCAAAAATAGTCTACTTTTAAATACTACCTCTACTTTTAAATACTAAATTTATTCAGTTAGAAAATTTCACCCCTTTTCACCGCACAAAAAATAACTTTAACAATCATATCCCCTGGTGAGCAATCTATTTGATTTGATGGACCCTTTGAGAAATCTGTAAATCATCGTTCAAGCGAAAAAGAGGGATTTTACCAGCTAAGTTACAATTTTCTCAGTGTACATTTGTGGTTGTGGATAACTTCACACCCGTACTAAATTATTTTCATTGGCTCCAAATAATATTTGAAACCTCACAAAGTTCAAATTTATGTTAATAATTGGTTTCAGTAGTTGGCTGAGTAATTTTTTGCATTGTTTGTAGCACCAAAAGTAACACCTGAATTTGCCATAATCAACTGGACTGCCATGTCATCTAGTGATGTGTATAATTTGTACCGAGCATTACAGGGCTTTCTATCACCAACCACCAGCTGGAATGGCACGACTGTCAAATTTCAAGATATAGAAGATTGCAGCGAATCGATCAACGATAATAATGAAGAACAAATAACACCAGGTTATGTGAAATATGATAAAAAAACTAAAACATTGAGGATACATTGTAAGAACAGAACTTGTGTCAGTGTTGGCAAAGTAGGTGTTTTTGGTAAAAGAGTAATGAACGCGTCTGATTTTAATAATGGATTTTTGAAGAAAGTCGTTTCTTCAGAAAGATATTTCAAATAGCTCTTATGGCCTATGAATACTCTCAAATAGAGGTTTTTTAGGAAGCAATGGATTATATCAATATTTTTTTCATGCAAGGAATTGAGACAAACTTTGTGTTAGTTGGATTCCTTAGTGAAGAGTTTTGTTGAGAAATAAATCAATTTCTATTCAAGTTAATAAATTTTTTCTTTTTTAAGTTTGGAGTTCCTTATTGAAATCTTTCCCATTCACTCGAGATAATTTGAAAAATTTATATTCAAGGTAGTGGTCTGAAGATGTACAAAAGCTATCTATATGCTTTCCTCCTCTATCTGAACGTTACAATGACACTTATGGGTACTGAAAACGGTACACTCGGTGCAACACCCAATACTACCCTCGTGAGCCAGTAAGATTTTAGTGGTATGCCTCACTTTCTCCCAGATGACGCTAATGAGAGGCCCAGGACAGCTACAGTGGAGAAACGGTATTCCAGGGGTCAGTTGTAACGACCACGTTTCGGATGATGCTAAGCGACGGGCTTTAATTGCCCTCACCACTGTCATAATACCGTCGTAAGTTGTAAGTTCCTTCAGGGTTAATAGCGCTGTGCGTCTTTGGTAGAAATAAAAGAGAGTGGGTACGCGATACCGGATGTCTGAAGCTAGTACTTTTCGGATGCATAGGAACTTCAACAACTTCAAACAAGACAATCTCCACTCCTTTGAAAGCACCTTTGTGGACAACTGTATGACGTTACACTAGATTGACTGGGATGGATGGTGTCCAACGTGCTCGAAACTTTTACTGAACGGAATTTATTCAGTTGACTTGACTCGTAATTCAATTTTCCACCTTAGCAACTTGCTCGACTCTATTACACAGAATATATTCCAGAAGGTCGTATCGGCCAGACTCTTTTGGAACCAGTAATTCAACAGAAAGATTCTGGTGCCAGAATTAAAACGTAATTGCAATTGCCCTTTCCGGCTGTCCTAACCTTCGGGGATAAATAACGTGATACTTTATCACGGATTAATGGAGGTGGTTGTTGACTTGAGTAAATATAGTAATCGCGGTTCGGGAATTTCAAATCATATACAGTAGGTTTGAACGTGAGTGGGCCCGTATCAAGCCCTCCACAGCGGCCAATGGACTATTGTGGCAGTATAACTCAGCTTTTACCCTCGGAACTTTGGTATGAAACTCTCTATTTCAAATTATCTAGACACGTACTTTTCAAGTCGTCGGTCGGCACCAAAAAAGAGCCAGATTCTCATGTGTTTCCACTATTTATACCCTCGGCTGGCCTTCATAGCAACACACAAAAAACGGTGGCACTAAAGTAACAAAAACTACGTAATTTCAGCAAAAAAATTTCCTATCATAAAAAGTGAACTGAGACCAAAAATCCATGTATCTGTAAGTAGATATTTAAGGCACAAGAAGTCAAGGGTAGCAAAAAGTGGTCAGTTTAAAAAATTAGGAAATGTGGATGGAGTCATCAACTATTTATTGATTTGGAAGATTGCTTTCTGTTAACAATAAATTTTTGAATTACAGCGAAGTGATATGGATAATTTCTGTTATATTGTTTGGGACTTAAAATGAGCCTCAGAAATGCTTCAACCATCTGCACGAAACAAGATCTCGAAATATGCTTGTTCCAGGCCAACACCATACAAAAATGTTTCAGCTGTTTAAGCTGTTTCTTAGCTACAAAGTCTACAATATGGGCCGTGGTGGTCGGCTGGTAAAGCTTTCGCCTCGCAAGCGTGGGGTCGTGGGTTCGATCCACCGATCTCTTACATATCATCACACGTTAAAAGGTAAGGGCTGCGTTTTCCCTAGCTCACACAAATCTCTCGAAGACTTCCGAGGGTTGCGCTTAGGGGTGCAATCGGTTGACGGAATTTTAACAATAACAATGATTGGATCAGAATATTAAAAATGCTATGGTCTTCATTTAGTTTTTCAAACATACTTTTATGGTATTTACCACTCCTTTCTTCAGAACAAATTTATCATTATACGAGTATGGTCCCAGAAGTACCTGGCCTGACCTAGAGATGGCGGTAGTTGCTTGAAAAATACCATTGTATTAGAAAGTACCCAATCTATACAGCATATGTTTCCAGTTTGAAGATGCCACGTTGCTTAGTATTTGTTTGACAGCCATCAATAGTAAACGTTTTCAGTGAATTTGTAAACATGGAAAAAATTGGTTATCGTTATGTGATAACTTTTACTTGAAAGGCCATAGCCCAGCCAATATAAAAGCTGATTCTACTCTGGGTGAGACTGCTCCTTCGTCATCAACAGTAAAATATTGGGTAGCAGAGTTTAAACGAGGCCGTACGACCTGCGAAGACGAGCATCGCAGTGGTCGACCAAATGCACAAAGCGGTACTGGATAATCGTCGACTGAAAGTGCGCGAGCTAGCAGACATTTCAAAAAGTGCGGTACATCGCATATTAACTGAAAATTTGGACATGAGAAAGCTGTGCGCAAGATGGGTGCCGCGTTTGCTCACAATAGAACAAAAACAGCGTCGTGAAGATGTTTCCATCGAGTGTTTGGCAAGGTTTCACAGAAATAAAGCCGAATTTTTGCGCCGTTTCATTCAGATTTAGCCCCCTCGGATTATTTTCTGTTCCCAGACTTGAAAAAATGGCTCGGTGGTCAAAGATTTTCCCACAATGAAGAGGTTACGTCGGCAGTTAATGACTATTTTGAGGAGCTTGACAATTCTTATTATGCTGCTTCTAAGGTGGCGCATGGAGTTAGTAACAAAGCCTATCCAGAACACGTGGCTAATGACCATAGCAGTCGATGCCAGAACACAAAAAAAAATGGAATGAGCTTGTGCAAAATAAATACTGGAAAAATTATATTTTGTAATAAAATTGTTTTAAGACAAAGATAACAACTTTGAAGTAAGAAAGTACAAAAATAAAAATAACTCATTTTATTATCATAAGGAAACATTCAGTTCATTTTTGACACTCGGTAAATCTGTTACATCATGGTGTTTTTTCATGTGGTCCTTCAGGTAATACTTTCTTATGAATCCCCTGCCGCAGTAGGCACATTTGTGGGGTCTCTCTTCAGTGTGTATCATCATGTGGTAATTCAGATGCAAAAGCCTCAAAAACTCTTTGTCGCAAATGTTGCAAACGTGAGGCTTGACTCCCCCATGGACTGCCTCATGTCTTTGTAAATCTACCTTTTTTATGAACGCCTTTTCGCACTGGCCACAAGCAAATGGTCTTTCACCTGAAATACAGCACTATTGTAGTAGGTTCCCATATACAAGAATAACAAGTATTTATAGCAAGAATAAGAAGTGTTTATGTATGCAGATGATACCTGCATGGTTATAACAGAGGGGGTAACAACTAGTAATTTTTTGTACACCTAATGAAAGTATTGAAGTATTACCTGTAATTAACAAATATGAACTCATATATTGGCCCAGAACCCGCACTCGGGATTACTAAATCCGACATTCGAGGATACATTCGGGACTGGATCAAACGAAAACAAAGGGAGAGGTGGAACGAAGCCCCTCTCATGCACCACGGGAAAAATACATTAAAGAACCGTCAAAACACAAAACTGCAGGAATCAAGTTAGAACGATAACGGGCCTTCTCACTGGTCACAGCCCAATGAGAAAACACCTGCACAAAATGGGTCTGTACAATGGAGAACTTTCCTGCAGACAATGTGGTAAAGGGACAGAAACAGCCTAACACGTACTGTCAGAATGCGAGGCATTAGACCGCAAGAGACAGGCAATATTCAGGAAACCCAGGCTTACTCCCGAAGAACCGGTGAAGAACCTGTACAGACTGGTTCAGGGGACTAGAGTTACGGAGTGGGTGCTGTGAAACCAATTGGAAAGCACAAAAACCCCAAGAGGCTGAGGTGCAGCTGGTGAAAGGACCAGTATCCGAAGGGAAAAAAAAACATAAATGAAAAAGTTTTAGGGACTAATGAATTACCTGTAATTAAATATATTAATCAGTAATAAAAAATAATTACTAAACATTAAAGATAATTATTAGTGATGGAAGATAATCACCAGTAATGAATTTTGAACAGAATCGGGGCACAATCACAAAAGGCGTTAGCCATATTGGAGCCGACATCTTTATTATACGAATATTGACAAAAAATTACCCCCGAAAAGCACTTCATACCAATTTTGAATAGAAACGGACAGTAATCACGTAACTCGCGTCTGCCATCTTGAGTCGCTATCTTAAATTCGTGAAATTTTCACAACAAATTCGGCAACGACTATTCGTTACTAAACGATCTCCCAAAAGAATGTGACTAAAAATTTTCATTTTTCTTGTTTTATTATACTTCCAAACCACTGCAATCCCTCACTGAGAGATTAAAACACTATTTTCTCTATTTTCTACTTATAATTGGCGCCATTATGTGTAGGTGGTGTAGTAACCGAAACTAGTCACAAAATATAAAATTATACGTGGAAATGAGCCAAACGTGTTTTATTCTATTCTTAGAATTTCTTTTAGTTGTTGAAGTAATATATTATCGCTTGACCAGTCTAGACCAGTTCCCTGCATAAACAAAATATTGCGCTACCATAGCAACGAACAATAACTTATTAGAAGAAAAAATATGTCCACCGAAATTGTGAAAATCGAAAAATTGGAGTAACGAGCCATCATCAAGTACCTGTATTTAAAAGAGTTAAGAGGTAAGCAGGTTTACGAAGATGTGCTTAATACCCTTGGTGATCAATGTCCTTCGTATGCGACCGTGAAAAATTGGACTGCAAGCTTCAAAAGAGGTAAATTTTCCATTGAAGATGATGACTGATCGAGAAGGCCAGTTTCTGTGACAGTCCCCGAAAATATCGATGCAGCTCATGACATGATTTTAACAGACCGTCGAATTGGACTAAAACGGATTTCTGAAACACTGAATATTTCATACGAACGCGTTCATCATATAGTTCACGTCAATTTGGACATGAGAAAAATTGCTGCAAAATGGATCCCCAAATGTTTGAATGTTGACCAAAAGCGTGCAAGGGTAGTAGCATCGCGTTCGATCTGTGCTCGATTTGAAAAAGATGTAGACTTCTTAAACCGAATTGTTACTATGGATGAGACGGGTACATTTCTACGATACAGAAACAAAGCAATAATCGATGGAATGGTGACAACACTCCGGTTCTCCAAGACCTAAGAAGTTTCGTGTCCAAAAATCTGCTGGAAAAGTTCTTGCTACAGATTTTTGGGATTGCCATGGACTAATCATGATTGATTTTTTGGATAAGGGTAGAACAATAAATGGAGATTACTATTCGACATTACTGACCACTCTACGGGAAAAAATAAAAGAGATAAGACGCGGAAAGCTATCCTAAGGTGTTTTGTTTTTGCAGGACAACGCCCCTGCACACAAATTTCATGTTGCCATGCAAAAAATTCGTGATTCAAGGTTTCCCCAAACCGACGCGAGAACGCGGGACGGGAGCGGGATGAATGCGAGACTAAATTCGATAGTGGGATATGTAAAAATACAAATTGGAGTGATTATTCGTTTTCCGAAATGCAGACAAGCAGAGAACTATATATGGTTTGCTACGTTTACTGTTTCCTAGCAATTCGCACGGTTCCCATTTTCCGTTCCCGCTTTGGTTTGACGGAATCTTTAGGGTTTGAATTACTAGAACACCCCCCTTATTCACCAGATTTGGCTCCGTCCGACTATCATCTATTTTCTCAACTGAAAAAAAGTTTAAAAGGTCGTAAATTTTCTTCCAACGAGGAGGTAATAAAAGCTGTGGAGGTCTGGTTTGCAGAGCAAGAAGAAACATTTTTTTTGAAAGGTCTCGAGACGTTGCAGGTTCGCTGTAATAAATGTATCCAATTAAGAGGAGAATATGTTGAGTAATAAAATATTTTGACATTGAAATTTTGTTTGGTTCTATAGTAGGATAAGAATTTTTCAATATATCAAAATTGTTGAAGTTTTCCAACAACCAAATACATTATTGTTTTCACACAAAATGAAAGACGCAAACGGCCTAAACTACTTTTTATAAGATAGTTCGTAAATGAAAACCACGGTTTTCGCCACAGCAAATAACTTTGTGGAATTTTTTAAACAAGAAATAGTGATTTTTTTTTGTTTTTTTACGAATATCCCAGAAAGTATTGGAGGAATAATCGTTTTACAGTCAATAGAACTTTTGTAGAGAATCATAAAACCTACAAAATGGTTTGTTATAGATATATAGATAGGTTTAAGTCATCACATTGGATACAAAATGTACAATAGTGACAAGTCAGCCTGACAATAGTTGCAGTTAATACAGGCATTGTTTAAATAGAACATAGTTAGTCAATGCCTGTGGAAAAGGTATTGGACACAAACGCGAGTGTCATCTAGCGTGATTAGTTACAAACATGAATATTTGACGTCATTTTAATGCAGGTTTCTTCAAAAAACCCTGATTTTAATGCTTTTCCATTGTTTTAACCAAGTTACGACATGACTTCGAGGCCAGATCACTGAAGTTACGACATGACTTGGATGCGAGCTCACTATCGCCATCTACATGTCGCATCCATTTTGATCCAATTATAATCCCATAAGATTGACTAACTATCTTCTATATAAACAATGATACAGGTACACTTATTACATCTAAAATAGTTATTTCCAAAATTTAAAACATAAACTAACATGTTAAAAGGTTAATGTCTCACACTTCAAATACTCTTCGATGGAGTAGAAACAGTGCCTCAATAGGGAGTGCTTAACTCTAACCTTGAAACGGTTATAACTCAAACTGGTAATGTTTGTTGGTATTTTATTATATAAATGTAAGTTGAGTGAATTTCGAGCTGATAGATCCAGTCGATAAAATTGAGGCCTTAATTGTGCGCCTCTTCGAGTTGAGTAATTATGGAAGTCAGCATTTGTAAGATACTTAGTATTATTTTTGTGTATTTCTAAAACATTGTAAAGTATGAAAATACATGGCAAGGGTAGAATTTTAAGTCCTTGAAATAAAGGACGACAGCGTTCTCTGTAAGAAACATTGACTACGATCCTGACTGCTTTTTTTTCTCATTTGGAAAGCTTTAATTGCATGTGGAGACTGACCCCATAAAAGTATGTCGTATGTTAGGTGGCTGTTAAAAAGAGAAAAGTATGTCTGTAATACCATACTTTGACTAAGACACATTTTCAGTTGTCTTAGTATGAACAGTTGTGTAGAAAGTTTTTTGCACAAACCAGCAATATGTGCTTCCCAATTTAACATGTCATCAATTTTAAACCCCAATAAATCTACATATGGCTTCGTTTTTACTTGTCGATTTTATGATATTATAATTTTCTGTGTCTTATTCCTGTTTAGTTTGAGATAATTTGAAGTAAACCAAGTTTCAGCGTTTATTATCTGTTTTAGAGCATATGTCCATTAAGTCGTTAACACTTGAGTCCGCTTCTACAGTTGAAGTAAGAAATTGAAAATGTCGTTAATATATACCACAAAAAGAGTTGGTTCCGGTATGGAACCTTGTGGTACGCCGTGCGAAATGGATCTACATGTGCTAGAATTTCCAGAAGTGTGAACAACTTGCTTTCTCCCACATAAGTAGGGTTTCATTAGCTCTAAAGCTGTGCCACGTATACCATAATATTCCAGTTTATCTAGGAGAAGGTCATGGTTTATACTGTCAAAAGCCTTACTTAGATCACATAAAGTTAGAGCAGACACTAGGCCCTTTTCTATATTCTCTATTATTGACTCGACTATAGCCATCACAGCTTGGGTTGTTGATTTGTTAGACCAAATATGACCAGATCGGTGAATTTTTCACTGAGAAAAGAGACAATTTTCCAAAAATTCATAATTTTTATAAATCTGAAGCTGGACAAACAATATTGCGGAAACTGATAGATAATAACATGAAGTTCAAATCAAATCAAATCAAATATACTTTATTGTATGAAGAACAGTATTCTCATTTACAAAAGCGTTTCTTACTTACTATTCACACATTATGGGTTGGTAAAATTGTGGTATATAAAAACACTCACAAAAACAATTTAAAACTCAGTCTTAGCCAATATAAATAAAAAGTATAAGTAAAAATAATTGTGTATATACATTCAGACAAATTAAAATTTTGTGTATACGAGGTATCACAGTCACAACAATAAAAAAAATGAAAGTAAAACAAATAAAAGTAAAGTAAAAATACATTCATAGTCTAACTCGGAAAATCCTGCCAAAGCATGGTCTTATAACTAAAATAGAAATTAAAATACTAAATAAAGATTTATACATATTATGTAAAAACATTCAATTTCTTTTTTTTTTAAATGGAACTTAAAATAACAAGTAATAAGTGGTAAAACTAAAAACGATCCAAAGATTATTGACATATATCCCACCCACTTATCAATATGTACTTAATTTTTTTTCTTCTATATATTCAATTCTGAGCGTCGAGCACATCGTTATAAGGTTAGGTGATAGAATTCGTTGAGATTATAACAAGATTTCACCATAAGGAACTTTTTGACAGATTTCCTAAACTTGTGCTCATTTTCAATATTTTTTAGGTGAAAGGGCAGATGATTGAATAACTTCTTGCTTTCATAGATTAGGGAGTTCTTGGTTAGAGTTGATGTGGGAATAGGAAGTTTGATATTTAATGAAGAGCTGCGGGTATTATGTGCCGACGTCACATATCTGAGTTCCTTGTGTTTTCTTCGGACTAAGCAAACGGTTTCCAAAATAAAAATGCAAGCCAGTGGCAATATTCCATGGAATGAAAACAATGGTCTACATGAGTCTCTTATGCTGGCTTTACACATATATCTCAAAGCTCTCTTTTGAAGTATAAAAACTCTTTCGAACAAATAGTTCGCACACATGCCCCAGAAACAAATACCATAACGCAAATGAGACTCGATGAGTGCAAAGTAAACATTCCTGGCAGCTGTTAACCCTAATTCGTTACATGTTACTCGCACTGCATAACAGCCAGACGCTAGCTTTTTGGTTAAAGCAAATATATGCTCTTCAAATTTTAGTTTGGAGTCAATATTCAACCCCAAGAATTTATTCATTCGTTTGTTACTGAGACTATCATTTTCTAGAACTACGTTATTGGTAACACATTTGAAGTTGATTATACCTGTCTTAGTGGTGTTCAAAGATAATAAGTTGGCATCATACCATTTTTTGACTTTTTTCAAGTCTTCGTTGATGATATCTTCTAGTATTTTGTTATCCTTACCACGCCAGAGGATGGTGGTGTCGTCTGCAAATATTGTGAATTGTCCCTCTATATCGATATTTGTTAAATCATTCACGTAAAGTAAAAATAACAAGGGTCCCAGTACAGAGCCTTGCGGCACTCCATGTTTGAGGGCTAATTGCTTCGAGTTCTCATTTGCGAGGATGACACTTTGGAAGCGTTCTGCCAAATACGACTCAAACCAGAGCATGGATATACCTCTGAAACCATAGGTGTGCAGCTTTTTCAGAAGTATTTTGTGATTTACACAGTCAAAGGCTTTTGACAAATCACAGAACACCGCAGCAGCTACCTCACCGTCATTCAACCTTAGGTACAGCCGCTCAAGAAATGCGAATATAGCATCATTTGTGCTTTTAGAGGCTTGAAAACCATATTGATTCGTACTAAGAATCTCATGTTTGCTTATAATTCTTTTCTTGACTAATCGTTCGACTACTTTAGCTAACGCAGATAGTAAAGCAATTGGTCTGAAATTTGAAGGGGTATCATGGTCACCACCTTTACAAAGGAATAATGTTAGCAATTTTTAAGCAGCTAGGAAAAATACCAACTGAAAAAGAATGGTTGACTGCTTCTGCCAAAATATTTAGAAATGTAAGAGGTAACCTGAGCAATAAATTTACGGAAATATCATCCCATCCAGATGTGCTCTTATTTTTTATATCGGCAATGACTTCTCTGAGTTCGGTGGCATCTGTAGGAATAAAATAAAAACTTTCTGGTACAGAAA
This sequence comes from Chrysolina oricalcia, assembly GCA_944452925.2. Classification (NCBI taxonomy): domain Eukaryota; kingdom Metazoa; phylum Arthropoda; class Insecta; order Coleoptera; family Chrysomelidae; genus Chrysolina; species Chrysolina oricalcia. The sequence continues at coordinate 11,058,856 of OX101826.2, forward strand.
CATGGTCTAGATAACTACTAGGGTCAACCGAGGGGAAAATTTTTTCAGCAAGCTTATCCGCTACAGAGCAATAAAATTCATTCATGTCATCCGGACTCACATTCGTTTTCAGTGAATTTGAGTTATTTTTACCTCTTAAGTCATTGACAATTTTCCAGCATTCTTTCTGTTTATTGCTCGACTGATTAATTCTAGAGCTATAATATAATGACTTAGCAGTTTTGACAGCTTTTCTGTAGATATTTCTATATTTGTTGAAATAAATTAAAAATGGTATATTATTCATTGCAAATTTTCTTATTGTATGAAGTGAACGCATATTTTTCCCCGAAATTCTCAGACCTACTGTGATCCATGGTTTCCGCTTTTTACACTTGATCGTCGTGATAGGAAAGGCCTGGTTGAATATTGTGGTCAAAATTCTATAAAATTCATCAAGTGGGTCATTGCTGCTCAGTATATCGTGCCCTTCCACAGAGCCACAAAGGCACAGATTTGTGAATCTGTGCGCAGATGGTTTCTGTCCAATTTGTAGTTTTAGCACAATCGCGTTATAAACAATTCAAGTGCAAATCTTTTCAAATGCGCCGATTTAAGGGAAATCATCTTATTCAGATCCTGTAAACGGCATTTGGAAGTAGAGATCAATATCTACAATTTGTATATTTTGCACCCGACTTTGAGTGACTTCGGACACACTTTGAAGCGTTTTGATCAACTTTCAGTGACATTTTCAACACATTTCCCACCTAACAGGTGAAAATACAAAATATACAAATTGTAGATATCGAACTTTACTTCCAAATGCCGTTTACAGAATTGCAATACGACGATTTCTCTTAAATCGTCGCATATTGCAAGATGTGCCCTTAAATTGTTTATAACGCGTTTGTGCAAAAACTATAATCGACATCTTGCGCACAGCTGAACTACATATTATCATCTATCAGTTTCCGCAATATTGTTTGTCCAGCTTCAGATTGATAAAAATTAGAAATTTTTGAAAAATAGTCTCTTTTTCGAGGTTTTCCCGGATTTTCTCAGTCGTATAAAAATCCATTGACTGTAAAACGATTCCTTGAATAATTTTGTTCACTATTGCTTGTTTGAAAAATTCCACAAAACGATTTTGCTGGGATGAAAACTGGAATTTTCATTATCTTATAAAAATTATTATAGGCCATTTGCATATTTTATTTTGTGTGGAAAAAAACCTCTATAGCTTGGTCTAAATCTGATTATTATGCTAGAGAATTGAAAATTTACTCTTCGAATAGCACAAGTGTTGAACCAAGCATTATATCTCGATTTTTTTTACCTGTATGTCTTTTTCGATGATTATCCAGGTGACACTGTATGGCAAATGATTTATCACACATATCGCAATGATAGTTTTTCTCTTTTGTGTGGGTTCTAGTGTGATATGTCAGTCCAGTTGGATGAGTGAATGATTTTCCGCAAATTGTACATAGATATGGTTTTACTCCACTGTGGATTCGAAAGTGGAGATTGAGATTATTTGAGGATGGAAATTTTTTCTTGCAAACACGGCATTCGTATTTCTTCTCCCCTGTATGTACCCTATTGTGTCTATTCAAACAACCCTTCGAGTTGAAGCCTTTGCCACATGTGGGACACAAAAAGTGACCTTTATGTAAATGTCTTTTTTCATGAACTGCTAATATGTATTTCGATTTAAACGTTTTATTGCATGTGTTGCAGAAATAGGAATTTATTTGTTCTGATTTTTCGATGCATATAAGTTCTTTGTTCTCCTCCTTGTGAGCAATCTTCAAGTGGTTGCTCAGCCTGCATTGTGCAATAAATTTCATACTGCATAATTCACAAGAAAAGCGCCCTTTTCTCACGTGACTTTTCTTGTGCACTGTCAAACTGTTATTTGTTTTAAATGACTTATTACAATCTACACAAGGAAAGTGACCATTGCTTCTATCATCAGTTTTACTTTTCGTATTTACTTCATGTTCAATATTTTCCGATTTAATTTCAGTTTCGCTAAAGCTACCATCAGATGGGGCTCTGTCTGTGCAATCTTCTGTTCTGCAATCGGGTTTGATGCTTAAATATTGCTCTAGTAAGACATTTGAGTTATCACACTGAATTTTAAATTTATAAAAATCAGTTACTTTGTCCACACAATTTATACATATGGAATTTGGAAAGCATTCGTTAGGCTGCAAGAAAAAAATTATCAGATGATTATTGGAGTCAATGGATTCGAATACCTCCATGAAAGTGAATAAATTCAATACTTCTATCAACGGCGTAGAATTACTTCCGACAGTTATATCGGTTTCATTCATTTTACTTAACGTTACATTTTCTGTAACACATGTTCTGCAAACGTTTTTCATATTAAAACTCATAATGCAATTATTTGTTTTGTTTTGATTGATTCATCAACCATTTCAAAAATTTACCTCGTCGCATGTCAATGTCAAAGTCGAATGACAAATGTTGTTCTCGGATACCATGGATACCATATATAGACGAGGAAAGTGTGTCGTCACAAATGTCATTCTTGTCAAATACTGATTCCAAACAAAGAATTTTAGGTGACTATCTCTGTTGATGATTTGCTGCTCTGCTTATTAGTTTGTGTTTGGTTGTTTAGATTTTGTTTTCTCAAGCAAAAGAAGTTTAAAAATCTTTACGGAAACAATCGGACAAGCTGATTTAAATTTGACGGATGTTTGTTTGGAATCAGTTTTTGACAAGAATGACATTTCTGACGTCAACACTTGCTGCTTTCCATTTAACCACAGATTATAGATAAGTTTCTCTAATCTGTGATTTAACGTTGTGACATTAGCGTACCACATTAGCTGCTTTCCACTTAACGAAAGGAGCTCCACAGAACTACCCAGAGCGTATGACCATGCGTTCCATTAAGTGGGGCTTCAAGCACCGATTGACATTTCTCTTGCCCCTCGAGCACCACCCGTTTTATTGGTGGATGAAGCACAAGTAGACAAAAGTCAAAACGCGAATACACAGTTTTTTGGTGAAAAAGTCAGTGATAAAGTAATTTCCAATCTCAGGGGCTTGAAGCTCTGGGGCGTAACACTCCTAAATGGAAAGGCCAAATTGTAACATAATGTAACATGGCGGGAATTTCAAAATGAAATGAGGAAATAAGAGTTAATAGGTGATTTGCAGGGTGGTTTATAATAAAGTGCTGATTGAAATAACAAGTATAATAATCAACTCAAGTGGTCGAACGCAAAATGAAAAAAAAAAAAAACAAAACAAGATAATATAAAATAAATATAAAATACTCAAACATAAAAAGAACAATAAATATATCACAAAAGCTGAAAAAAAATCACAAACCAAAATAATCAAAAACTGACATTTTCCATCTCGATCAACATTTTGTTTCGCCCTTGTGAAGTATTTTTCAATACTAGTTGCGCCGAAGGCTGGAAAGTGTAACACGTATTATTACCCAGAAGTTCTTTGGTGTGAATTAAAGATTCACACGTTTCTACAAGCAAATTATTTCTTGTTTTCGACTTGATTAAGCACAGTTGACTGAACACACGTTCTGTTGTAGCTGATGAATGGAGCAAAGCCAGTAGTCCTTTAATGAATACGGAAAGATTTGGAAACATATATAACTACTTATTCATTAATGCCATCTTTCAACTCGAAGGCAATTCTCCAAAATTCCTCAAATGAAGACTTTGGTAAATTCTTCAATTCATCACAATCAATCAGGTGACGCCATTCTGCATCTACTTTTTCTAAATTGGTGACAATTGATGGAAATCGTTTCATCTCAATTCAATGATTCAGTGTCCCTTACATTTTGGGCTTGTACTGCTGTCTTGCTAGATGAAGTTTCATTTTTCTCTGGGAGTGGTTTAAAGTATCTACAAAATTGTATGATTGATCACATAAAATTCTCAAAAAATCAGTAATCCGATGCAAATAACCTGTTCAAATCCATTTCTAAAAGATACACATACACAAACTTTGCTCAACCTAACTGAAATATCAGTAAACAGAATTAGAGTATTTTACTCCATTCAGTCCAGTCATAACTCTTGTATTTGGTCCAGTCTTCAGTGTAAAGTGTATCAGTTCAGTTGAAGAATTAAAAAATTGTCTCGGTTGGTAGTTGGGAATAACCAAACAACCAGATGAACTGCTCTGTCACCTACCATCATAATTTTGAAGAAATTACCAACCGGTATAATTATGAATGGTGTGAAAACGAATAAACAAGCAGAAAACTTTGCCGGATGGAAAAACACGCAGAAAACTTCAATTCAAAAGTACTTTTATTTACTGACACCCTCGCAACATAGATGTCGCTTTTTGGCCAGGCTGAAAATGTAACATATTGGGCATATTTCAGGTGATGTAGTAACACCGTAACACGAGATGCCGATTGTAACATAAATGTTACAATTGTAACACATAGCACAACACTATTGACAATTGACAGGAGTGAAACCACTGACTTAACCTTTTTAAGTCGAGGTTAAGTCGGTGAGTGAAACCCAGAACTATTTTTTGTCGTATCACTTTTTAAAAATTATTTGGACCGTTTTAAAAAAGTTTTTAAAACTATATAGGCGTTCTCTAGCGGTTCTGGTAGCAGTTGACGTTAAAATGACAGAATGCTTGTCAGCGGTTCAGTTTCTGGTTCAATTAGTGACTTCATGGTGAACATTGACACGAATGGATAAGTTGGTCGGTTGCGGTTGACATAATGCATCATAACCTATTTCATACTCAAACACTTTGTTATATATTCATTTTTTAAGAGCAAATGAGTCTTTTGTATCGTAATTACCCAGCAAACACAGTTACATCACAGATGCATCGCAGCGATGTAACAATGTGACCTGCGATATCGCATTCTATGTCGAATTGACGTCGCTGCGATGTCGGAGGGACGTTATTTTGTCCCGCTCAAGATTCATCCTTGCGACGTCGCTGCAACAAGTTCTGCGATGTAACAACGATATATTTTTTGAGATGTACCTGCGATGTGTTTTTGCGATGTGTACGAGATGATTCCATATTGATATCGCAGGTATGTGAACATGTGACATATCACAGCGATGTACTTTTGTCACGCAGGTGTTAGGTTAGGTTATCTTTGGATAGCTTTGGATGGAAAATATTTATTTCAACATTTTGTACAACATAGGAGTGGTTCATTGTGAATTTCAAAAATTCATGTTTGTAAAATAATGATAATTTTTATCGATATCTAATTACACAATATATGGTGTAGTATTTGATACATTGCTTTGTGTTTTAATAAATATGCGTTATGTTAATTTCAGTTTTTTTTTTCAAGAATATTGAGTTTGAGTACCTGGATTCTAGCTATGGAAACATGTAATAAACACGTGTGATTTTTTAGACTCCTCCAGAATGAATTTTAGTAAGAATCTTATTCATGTCAAAAATTATATACAGTACATTTTGGCATATTCAAGCTTGATTTCATTTGAACATCATAAATTTGTCGAAATGTGTCCCCTGTATATAATTTTTGACTCAAATTTTTATTTCTCCTGAAAAATTATAATTATGGTGAGGTTTCCGAATTCAGCTATGCAAATTTAAATGCTTTAGAAGTGTAATTTGAATTACAGTCAAATGAAGAAATATTACTGTTTGAAGCATAGTTGACCGGCATCAATCGTGCACTGGAATTTGTTGGCGTTGAAGCACTTCTGAGGTACTATGAATTGTCGGTAGAATGTATCACGGGCGGCTAGCGGCCGCCTGGACACCGGGATGCTGGATAAGCGTTATTTTCAAGTGCCTGACCAGAACTTGAAATGCCGGGGAACGTATGCTTTAAAAACGCCGGGCCAACCTTCAATGTTATCTGGGGTACTCCCTCCCCATACTAATATTCCATATTTCAGAAAAGGATAAACAGTCCCATAATATGCGGTCTTCAGTGCTTCGAAATTCAAGTGTTTTTTTCAAAACTGTAATTGCATAACATTTACTTGCTAGTTTTTTGAGAGATATTCAATATGTATCTCATAATTTAGTTTGTCATCTATATAGATTCCTAACAGTTTTGTACTGGTTGAAAAAGACAATCTATCGCTTTCGAGCTGAACATAGTCTGGAATAGTAATATTTTTGTGAACAGTTTAAAACGTATGCAGTCTGTTTTAGAGGTGTTTAATAATAATTTGTTAGTACTAAAGTAGGTGGATACTGTTGAAATGTTGTTTGATATCGAGTTTTCCAGATTAAGTTGCATGTTGATGGGTAAAATGATATTGGAATCATCTGCATAACTCACATCAGTAGTACTTGATTGTTTAAAAATTTCTGAGAAATCATTAACATATACAATGAATAGTGAAGGACCTAGAACACTGTGGTACGCCTTTTTTGATTTCAGTAAAACCTGAGAAGAACTCAGTATTTTGTTTCCTAATACATACTTTTTGTTTCCTGTTACTCAAGTAAGAATTTAAGAGATTCAAGGCATTTTCTCTGATTCCATAGTTGAACAGCTTTTGAAGTAGAATGGAGTGATCAACACAGTCAAAAGCTTTACTGAGATCGAGAAAAATACTACATGCGCAAGAGTCTTGTTCGATTAACTGTTGAATTTCATCTATGAACTTGAACAATGCTGTTTCAGTACTTTTTCCTTTGAGAAAGCCATGCTAAAAATCATTCAGCAAACCTTGTGTTTCTAAAAAAATCATGATTCTCATTGATATAATTATTTCTAATAACTTGGAAAAGGCTGACAACAAACTTATTGGTCTGTCATGTCATTTTTTTCGCCTTTTTTGTACAAGGGTATAACTACAGCTAACTTCATTTGATCTGGATAGGTACCGGATATTAGGCAATCATTGAAAATGTGACAGAACTGGTAATAAGGACGGACGGTGTTGAAGATTCTCTCTGTATATTCACCACTATTTGTTTGACTGACGTTAGATAAATTCAGTTTTAGAGTTGTCAAGTAGAAAGAATAAAAGTTGTTGAAAAGCTAGTAAAATTTGTGCTTATTTTTATTCTAAAATTTACACTGGTCCTTCGAGTAGTACAAGAACCGCGTTATGGAAAAGTCAAAAGCGTTTTTTGAAGAAATTGGTAAAACTGAACTTCGAAGAAGTAGTAGAATCAACAAAGGTATTCCCCCGAGGAGAATTGTAGAAGCGAATGATGCTAAACTCGTATCAAAAGTAGTTCCTATTGGTAAAGCTGAAACCAGTAGAATGCAAAAGGACTACAAGAGTGATGCAGGTATAGTCCGTTCTGCAAATGAGTTGTTTGGGAAGGAATATCCAAGTGTTGTCCAAGCAAAAGAGAAAAATACCAGATCAGAAATTCTTCAGTTTCCTGTTAGTACATTTTCACGTATATCGTCATTATCATCTGCAAAATCAAGAAAAGAGGAAAGTGTACATTCCAAAAAATCTAGTATTTCTAAATTGAACCTGGAATTGAAACTAATTCAGCAGCAGAAGGAGCTAGATGAAGCAGAAACTGAAGAAAGTTTAAAAGCCATTGGGAAGAAAAGGAAGATGTTCTGAAAGAAATTGTAATTCAGAAAAGGATTATAGAAAAAAGTGAGAAAAATAGCGATGTCGAGCCATTTTCGTCCCAAACGTATATCAAGACTCATATTTACTGAATAATTGGGTGGAGGATGACAAGAAATGCACCGATACAAATAACTGCCCTTTAGGTAGTGAAAAAAAATCCCACCTTTGACTTTGACAATAAATTAGAGACCAATGAAACGAATATAGTGCGTGCCCTGCTTTGTCCGAACGTTCACACCATTCTTTCGATGGGGTTGGAGAAAGGGCTGAGTTCGATATTGCCAGAAGATGTGTTCAAAACACTGCAAATACTAACATGTTGTTGATGAGACAAAAATCAAACGAACTTAAACATTTCTCAGGTGATCTAACGGATTGGCCAATATTCATCAGTGAGTTCAAACGATCTACCGAAAAGTAACGTCTATCACATGAGGATAACTTAGTTCGCCTGGGCAGGGCACTCAAGGGACAAGCTCGAGAAACCGTGAAAGCTTTATTGATATCGCCGAGTAATGTTCCCAGGATTCTCAAGATGCTTGAGATGAATTTTGGTAGACCAGAATGGATTGTGCTTTCGCTTATGGACAAAGTTAAGAAAATTGGTTACATTAGAGAAGATAAATTAGAATCTTGCATTTTCTTCTTAAACGCAGTGAACAATATGTTAGTAACGATGAAAAATGTAAATTAAACCCTCTATTTGTTCAACCCAGAATTATTAGTCAATTTGGTGGAGAAGCTACCTCCAATACAATAAATATAATTGGGGAAAATATAAATATCAGAAAGACATTCAGGGTATTCCAACATCTCTCTAAGATTTTGCTAATTGGTATGAAGAAGAAGTCAATTCTCTGGCTTCCACGAGTAATCTGTTTCAGAGAAACAGATTTTCTTCAAAAAAGGAAACATAACTTAATGTATTCAAATAAATCAACTGCCACCAGACATTCAGAACTTTCCAAAGAATGTGTATTTTGTAAAAATGCAAATCATCTGATAGAAGAATGCGGCGCATTTATCGAAAAAACTGTTACTGAAAGAAGAGATGTAGCATTGAATCTGAAATTATGTTTCCTGTGTCTACGAATTGGCCATATGGTTAACAAATGCTTTTTGAAAAAGAGATGTGGAGTCAATCATTGCAAAGGAAGACATAATCATCTCCTTCATGTTCCCAGAGAAGTTCCAAATATACAGAACTCACAAGATAAATCGGTATCAACCAGTGAATTCTGTGCTAAGGTGAACGACGAAGATAAAACAGCTCTATTGAAGATAGCACCTGTATTATTACGTGGACCTGATAGTGAAATAAAAACATTCGCACTTTTTGACGAAGGTTGCACGTGCTCCATGATAGATGAAAATCTTGCTGTGAAATTAAACCTTCCTGGGCCAGTTGTTCCCCTATGTTTTCAATGGACTAACCCATTTTGAAGACACTTCCAGAGAAGTGTCTTTGGACATATCTGGTAATTCTAATAAACGTTCATTTTATAGTATGAAAAATGTGCGAACTGTGAGAAATTCGTGTTTACCAAACCAAAGAATCAATGTGGAAATTTTGTCAAAAAATTTTCCTTACCTAGATCGTGAGATCCTCCAAAGTATAGAGCTTGCCAAGCCTGAAATTCTCATTGGCCAAGACAATTGTGGTTTGATCGTGCCACGACAGGTTATTCAACCAAGAATTAACCAACCGATAATGTCCAAATCAAAATTAGGTTGGAGTATTCATGGAGCAGTCAATGACATTTCATCAAAAAACGAACCAATTCATGCAAATTTGTGTTGTCGACAATCTAATGACAATGAACTCCATCTAATTGTGAAGGAAAGCTTCAAATTGGATGCTTTTGGATCAAAAACGAAAGACGGCAACATTAGCTCGGTGGAGGATAAGAGAGCTTTACAAATCATGAATGAGACATTTAGAAAAGTTGGGAACCGCTGCGAAATTGGTCATCTTTGGCGAAGCCGTGATGCTGTTTTTCCCGATAGCAGAGCAAATGCATTGAAACGTTTTGTTTGCATGGAAAGGAAAATGAGTCGTGGCGCTAGATTTGCTGAACAGTACAGTACAGTACAGAAAGATAGAAGATTACATCAGTAAAGGATACGCCAGAAAGTTAGAATTCCATGAAGTAACTGAAAATCAAAGAAACTGGTATTTACTTCATTTTGCCTTGGAGAATATCAATAATCCCGGTAAAATAAGGCTAGTATTTGACGCTGCAGCTAAATCATCTGGATATTGCTTGAATGATTTTCTTCTACAAGGTCCTGATTTCGTACCGTCCCTAGTTTCTGTATTATGGAGATTCAGACAAGGGAAAATTGCCTTCAGTGGAGACATCAAAGAAATGTTCCATCAAGTCCTGATCAGAAATGAAGATAGATGTTCTCAACGCTTTCTTTGGCGTGATGAAGGAAATATTTTTGCAAATCCGGATACGTATCAAATGAATGTAATGATTTTTGGTGCTGTTTCTTCTTCATTTGTTGCACAATTCGTAAAAAATACAAATGCTGAAAATTTCGAAAACGAGTTTCCTGGAATCAGTCGGGCCATGAAAAAACAACATTATGTGGATGATTTCTTGGATTCTTGCAATACTGAAAAGGAAGCAATTCAAAGGAGGAAAGAAGTCATTTACGTTCATAAGCAGGCTGGATATGAAATGATGAAATGGATTAGCAACTCCAGAGCAGTACTAGAATCAGTTCCAGAATGTCTTCGTGCGCAAAATTTTGAAAGAGTTCTTGGGCTATCTTGGTATCCTGAAGCTGATCATTTTATATTCAGGCTGAACTTTGAAAAAATCCAAACCGAAATTTCTTGCCAAAATCAAAACAAAAAAATACAGAGCTTGACAACGGGTCTTGTATAAGACCCCTTACAAGACCCGTTGTCAAGCTCTGTATTTTGCCGACCTCTATAGTGAAGATTCCAGTCCTTCACGGGGTGAAGAATGTTGAAGATTCGCTCTGTATATTCACCACTATTTGTTTGACTGACGTTAGATAAATTCAGTTTTAGAGTTGTCAAGTAGAAAGAATAAAAGTTGTTGAAAAGCTAGTAAAATTTGTGCTTATTTTTATTCTAAAATTTACAGACGGGATACATATTTTTAAAATTTTTGGTGTTCATCTACACCACTGCTCATTATATTTTTAAGTTTGCTGCTTGCTAGAATTATTTCCTCTTCACTTTCTGGGTATAGATATATTGAGTTCGGATTGATTCTATTAAAAGTTATTTTTTCATTGGGATTTAATACTAGACTATCTATAACGGGTGCAGAATTGACAAAATGAACATTGAAATCATTTGCTAAACTTATCCCGTTCCCATGATTATCATGTAAAACAGCTTTGCTGTTTGCCGTCTTATTGTTGAGAATATTAATTACATTCCAAGTAGTTTATGATTTATTTTCACTTTCTTGAATCATAATTTTGTAATAGTCCCTTTTTGTTTTATTCAGAAGTAATCTGTAAGATTCTCTGTATTCATTATATATATTTTTAAATTATTCATTACCAAGAGCCATTATCTGCAAGGTACAAGTAAATATTCAATATTTATGAGTTGAGCTCGATGGTCTGAGAGGCATGAGTCTATAACATTTGAAGTATATTTTAGTTTCTTTCTGATAATAATGTTATCAATACAAGTTCTTGATCTCTGCTTGTAACACGAGTGTATTCATTAATAGTTGGGACAGCGTCAAATGAATTCAAGAGATCTGAGAATTCAGATTTCTCTATTGTTTCTGCTCTGACATTCAAATTAAAATAGCCTGCTATGATAAACAAGCCGTTACTTCTTAATAGTAAGGACATTTTCTCAAAAAATAACGGAAAATCGCCATTTGGTGGGCGATATATACATACTATATGTATACGGAATTGTCCAGATAAAATTCGGCTCCAGCACATTCAATGTTGTTTTTTTACTGATAAGTCACTAATGTCTTTTCTCGATTGACCGTCAATGCCTTCTTTGCAGTAAAAAGCCGCACCATCGTGTCTACCTCGTTCACGACAAAAATTTTATATAAGTTTATGCACTAGCGGGCGGTAAAGTACACTTTACCGCCCGGTTCGCCGGGCGTAAAGTGACACTTTACCGCCCGTGGGCTCATTATGGCCCGGCGGGCCGTAAAGTAGACAAAATTCTCAAATTGTCTATACTCACACATCATTTCATGCAATTCCTAACACGAATTAGAATCATTTCAGTTCAATAGAGCAATACTCTTTCTAACATTTGTTCATAATCGTTGGCAATTTTTTCGGTGATGATCTATTTATTTGAAATAGATTCTCCAATATAGCACTCAGCTACTATAGTTTCACATTCCTCATATTATGTTACCCTTAATTATTGTATGCATAACGTATGAAACGTGTAGACCATTGCAATTCAAGTCAGTATTTGTGATTCGCGCTATAAAACCGCTAGTGCATAAAATTTTGTATGTATCACGTGCGTAAAATGCGTTTAAGGCCTTCGGCGTGTGATGGCCCTCGGCTAACGCCATCGGGCCATCATCCAAGCCGCAGGCCATAAACGCCTAATTTACGCCCTTGATACATAAATAACTATTATAACTTTTTATACCACTAACTTCTAATTCTTCCTCACAGCACCAATGTTCAGTATGGAACAAAAAATTTATTTTATAGTCCATCAAGAATCTTTCCAGTTCGTTGGTACTGGTTCTTAGGCACTGAATGTTTTGATGTAGTAGACTTGCATTTTTGGATGGAAGAAACGGAGAATTTCTAGCTAAAATTGAATTTGGGATAGTCTGGGATATAAAAAAATTTGTGGATGGGTTTCACTGTGGTTTTCCTCCAACTGAGAAAGCTGTTGATTCAAAAAAGTATTCTGCGAGGCATTATTTGTATCATTTATTACTATTGCAGACTCATTTTGTAGATGTTCTGATATGAGGAAATGTTCTGAATTCAATTTCTCACTGGATGATTTTTCTCATTTAGTTTCATATTGATTCTAGTATTAATATAATTCTATATTGCTCTGCTCAAAAAGCAAATACCGGTTTTCTTCAGGTTATACCATTACTATAAAAATTCGATCTTCTTAGGTTATTATTGCATTCAAAAAAATGTGTTGTTGGCGACTGCAAGCTATGTATTGCTTTTGATAAAGATGAATTGTGTTCATAAATATCATTGTTTTTGACCTTACTATAATAGTAAGGTTCAGTCATAACAATGGTATCATCTTATTTAGTAATTTTTTAAAATTGTTTACATTCGTGTCCTTAGACCATAACAAGAGAATATCTGACTTCGTCAAGTTTTTCACATTTTGCTCTACAGTTTTTTGTAATTCGTCGTTGCTAGCATTAGTTTTTATCAAAGCCTGAATTTCATAATTTTGAAGTGTTTGATTTTCAAGATTCTGGGACATATATTTGCCATGGTAATTTGAAATAAGAAGAATTCTGCTTTTATTTTTATTACTATTTTTATAACTAGATTCTTTTGATTTTTCAACAACGTCTACTTTGAAAGAACGGAAATTCAGATCACGTGTTAGCATAACTTGTGTTCCTTGGTCTTTCTTTCCTGTTTACCGACGCCACTGGTATATTCATCTGTTATTGCGGATTTGTGCAATTCGCTTTTCCTTTATTCAGAATATCAATCAAGTGGAAATGCCTGATTTGTAGTTTGGAATTTTTCAGTACCGGCGTATTACTGTCTTGAATATTCTTGGTCAATTTGAATGCAAATTTGGATTTGTGACTGAACATGATACTATTTTGCGAACTAGCATCGTTTTGAGGAATTTTTTTCTTAATCTGTTTTTGCAATTCCTTAATCTTTTCTTCCATTCCTTTCACTGTATTTTTTTGTCTTTCTAACAAATCGTTAATTTCAGATTCCATTTCCATAGCTTGTTGAGAGATATGATCCCTTTCTTTGATTAGTTTAGTAATATATTTTTATTCATCTCACCTTCTTCAGTAAATTCACTAATTGTTAAGTAGTTCTAATATGCTGGTCTGTTCCTCCAGGGCAGATGAACTATTGTCTTCACAGCAGATTATTTTGTTTCCATTCACAAAAACTACTTTTTTCTTGAAATTTGTTAACAAGCAAGTCTTATGAAAAACACTAGAACACTTTGTGCAGACGTATTGCAAAAAACGTTTATTTTTACAATATTTATAACTGAGCTCTGAGATTGTGTAGTGCCTGCCATAGCGGTTGACTGCCAATTTTAATAAATGATTCATTTCAGCTAGGCAGTTTTCCATCTTTTCTGAAACGTCTCTAGTTATTCCAATATATAAAGGTGGAGATTTTGATGATCCATCTAATTTTCGTCCTATTTCACTCAAACCAATTTTAGCAAAAATTATTGAAAGAGTGTCATTTGAGAATTATGGAATTTTTGAGTTGTCATAATTTAAGCAATAACCTTCAATTTGGATTTCAGAATTAGATGTCATCTTGAAAACATTCCGTTAGCATCATTGAAAATAAAATGATATTAAAATACTTTGGACTTTATCTGGATAATTCTTTGAAAATTGAACAGCATGTTGAAATTTTATGTAAAAAGCTCTCTTCGGGTTGCTACGTATTGAGAGATGTCTAGAATTAATTAGGATTCTCAGTTTCAAAACCAGTTTATCATTCTCTTGTTGAATCGCATCTAAGATATGGTATTGCATTTCGAGGAGTTTGGTGGTCATCGTTTACAGACTGTCCTAATTTTGCAAAAGCGTGCTTTGCGGTATTTATGCAAAGTAAAATATAGAGATTCATGCCGACCTCTCTTTCTTAAACATAAAGTTCTTACAGTTATTGCTATTTTTGAACTTGAAACTGTTTGTTTGATACACAAACACAAAACAAAGTTCTCTATTGGAAACAGTTCTTTTGATCAGACAGAGTAATGATTTGAAACTTCCAATTCCATAAAGTACACTTATCAAAAACTCGATAGGGTAGATGCGCCAATAGTCGGCCATTTAGCAGATTCTTCAAACAAAATAAATCACTTTATCTTTCAGTTTCATAATTTCGACTTGTGACTCTACTAATATGTATCTAATACGATATCTGGGCAACCCGGCATACACAAACCTTATATTGTTTGTTGACAACCAATTTAAATCGATCTAAAAACCCAGTGGTCGGCCAGTATTTTCCTAATATCGGCCTGAACTATACCAATAGTCGGCAGGATATATTTCACTTGATTTTACTAGCTAGGGTTTTCTGTTAAATGACACTCAAATGGCAAATATTTTATTTAAAGTTCAAAGTTTCAACAAAAATAATAATTCTAAATCATAAACTGAAACATTAAGTTAAAAAACAATGTTAAAATATCCAGGCATCATAATTTTTTAATTTGACTAGCATGAATGACATTTGAAATATTCTTCTTTCAATTCAAATAGAGATCTATCTGAAAATCCAATACACTTTTTATGAAACCATCTGGGACAATTGTCGCACCCAACGTGCATGATGAATTACTGCTGTCCAAGATTGCCTTAGGTATTCGAACATATTTGAAGACTACACATGGGGTTGCGATTTTGCCACTTGCCGAAAAGACAAGAAGAGTGGTGATATTTTCTTTATCATTTCCCCTTTTAATCTTCAAAATATTCCTGGCACCTTTAGGACCCAACACTTTCCCAGTTTTTGGACAAAGACTAAATCCACTTTCATCCCCATTCAAAATTATCTCTGGTTCAGTCATAATGTCAAAGTTATTGGTTTCTTCAAGATATGACTTTAAATCAGAAAACCATTTTCTGATATATTGTTCAGTTACAATAGCTCTTCCTTTCGTCAATCCTTCAGCTTCACGCAGCGATAATTCTGGATGTCTTTTTGAAAAATATTTGTACCACTTTTCTCCAGGACGATTATTTGTGAAGGGAGTTTGTCTCTTGTCATCCGTTACGATTTTCTCTACGGTATCTAAAAGGTCATATTTTCTTTGAGGAAAGCCACATTTATATAAATCTATCAACCATTTTACTATTTTTCTTTCTTCATCTTCGGTGAGTACCGGATCCCTACCCATTTGTCTAGGACCTTCTTTTACTCTTCCTTTTATTCTGTCCTGAAGGGTTGCTCTTGGTACCCCAAACAGTCGACTTGCTTTCCTAACGCTTGTGTTATTTTCTCTTAATGCAATTAAAGTCCGATTTAAAGACTTCGGGATATTTGAAAAATGTTCGCTTTTCTTGGGCCATTTTCATTTTTTTTAGTTGAGTTAAACCAGTAAAGAAAAATTATTTTTTCATAAAATGGTAAATAAAATTGAATGAAGTCCCGAAGATCAGCCGAACAGCAACCAAAAGTCAGCCGTCGTTTTTTCAAGCAATAAAAAAGTGACTGTTGCAGCGGCCGACTAAGGGACAGTTGGTTACATTATAGTATAATAATATGACAGAAAGAGAAAATCAGTTCGATATGAGAGAGAATGAGTACAATTCGGGTAATAATCAATAAGCAAATGTCCTAATGTCGGCCAGAAGAGGCCGACATTAGGAAATTATTCTATTTAGTCTGCCTATGTTCGGCCGGTCCGAAAATTTTTGAAAGCGAAACTTTGAGGTTAAAACACGTTGAACAAAGCCTATTGGAATATATAACAATGATTGAAAAGTACTGATTTGATTCTGAAACATTCTCTAGCTATTTCCTACACCATGCATTCTTAAAAATGAGTAGAAAGTGTTACTTACCTTTGATGTTCACCAAAACACCGCCTGGAACAAACCGATGTCACGTTTGTGATTCACAGGTTAATGTAACCGAAATATTTGATAATTGGCAGGAAAGAGGGCCGACTATTGGAATTGTATTATTTCTCACATATATAGAGGCATGTTCTTATTTTTAAATGATTAACGTATTAGTGACCGATTTTTGGGCAATGGCCGGAGTTAGGCGCATTTACCCTATTTTATAATGGATGTAAGATGTTCAATCATCTTCCAATAAATATTAAAAGTATCACATCACTTTTTCGTTTCAGAAAAGATTTGAAAAGTTTGTTATCAGAGAGAGTATATTATAGTCTGCTAGAGTTTTATGATGATAGTTTTTAAAAGTCATCATTTTGGATCATGAATCGAGCTTAGTTAGAGTTTAACATTTTTATGTCATTCACACTTCAATTACCATTTTTTTTATGATTTCATGTGCATACTCCTCATCTGATGAAGAAATGGTGATCGAGCTGGAATGGCAGAGATTTATGTTTAATTGTTGTATTGTTGCATTCCCTCATTCACCAAGGACCATATGATGGTACTGTAGGTTTTTTCCGGGTTTTTCCCTGCAGTTGAAATAGCAGATGCACCCAATTTTTCTTTTTTATTTGTTAATTCGCCTCGGAGTGCAGATAGTGGTGTTTCTTCTCATCAGGAGTGATGTGCCGATGGTAGCAGGTATCACCATAATACTTTTCAAGTTAAGTTAATTTCCCTACATTTTTCAACATTATCTTTAATACAGTGAAGCTTTGTCAATAAGTTTATCATTAACTTCCGACAATTAGGTATATTTTGACTTTGACTTAACTACGAGTAACTACTTTTGCAACTGTACTGTTTACTCCAAACACATTGCACAAACGATTTCCGTGTTACATAATATATTATGCATGATATCTAATAAATAATTACAAAACATTTTGGTAATCACTAGGTTTTTCGATTTAATTCATATGGTTGCTGACCATAACCATAGAAATATATATTATATACTTATCTACTCTAGAATGCTAATCCCGCCAATTTTCACGGCGAAAAGCATGCCGCGTATGCGACTCGTTTACGATGTGCGCATGCGCGTCATCAGTGTAGTTTGGGTATATCGTTGCCAAGTTTGAAAATAATTTGGTGTTCCAATCCAAAGTTTTTTGTTATGAGGCAATAAAACACATGTCATTTGAAAGAGAGAAATTTAACGGCGCATTTAGGACTTTTTAAAACCGAAAAAAACCTTTGAGATAGATTACTCCGAATTAGGCGCGAAAGAAATTTATTTAAAACAATAATGTACGCTAAGATCTGTCACTCTTGTCAGAGATCAGAGACGGTTTTTAGAATTTCAAATTTTCTCTTGTCGTTTTGTGTGGTGTTCGTTGTCGTTGGTTATGTTTCCATCATTCGTGAATTTGCATTAATCTTGTTCCTTTAAAGACAATTTCTAATAAAGCCGTTTCTTCCTACAAATAAACAATGAACTGTTTAGTGTTGTATAAAGGAAAAATACCTGAAATAAAATCATTTTTGGTAGATAATGAAATTTTTTATGTACCTATATGCTTTTCTCAAAATAGCTTGAATATTATTTTAGCTTGACAAAATAGGCATGATTTTTGGTTATTGTTGTAAGAGACCCCAGCAGATCATTTGAGCGAGAAAATTGTAATTTGTGGCAGACATTTTCCTCATGAAGATTCATGTGAAAACTGCAAGACTTGTCACTAAGATCTGTCACTCTTGTCAGAGACAGAGATGGTTTTTAGAATTTCAGATTTTCTCTTGTCGTTCTGTATGGTGTTTGTTGTCGTTGGTTATTCTTTCATCATTCATGAATTTGAATTAATCTTGTTCCTTTAAGGACAATTTCTAATAAAGCCGTTTCTTCCTACTAATAAACAATGAACTGTTTAGTGTTGTATAAAGGAAAAATACCTGAAATAAATCATTTTTGGTATATAATGAAATTTTTTATGTCCTATATGCTTTGCTCAAAATAGCTTAAATATTATTTTAGTTTGACAAAAAAGGCATGATTTTTGGTTATCGTTTTCAAGGAGAGACCCCAGCAGAACATTTGAGTGAGAAAATTGTAATTTGTTGCAGACATTTTCCTCGTGAAGATTCATGTGAAATCTACAACAGAATAATTTGAATCCTAGTGCAGTACCAATACTGTGTCTGCATAAGCATGCATGGCGAGTGATACAACTTTCTGCCACACCGCTTATATTATGAGTTCTAGATTCCTACACAGAATCGCCTCAGAACTTTAATGTCAATATATATGGAAGTGCTTTTCTTTGATGGCAAGGAAAATGCTTTTGGCCTCACTTATTCATGCACCCATTGTGGAAATTGCACTAAGGTAATACAACTAGAAATACTCGTAGACCACCATGCACCCCCTAAGGTTGAGGCCCGGAAGGATGAACTCCCCAGCACTCGTACATACTCGAAAGCTCACCCCCCCTATCCACCACCACCGCTCGTTAAAGCGGTTCCTCATCCTGATGATTGGCGATCAGCAGAATAAAATCTGACCGTTTGATATGGAGTGCCCAGCCAATTCTCGGCTTGAAGCTCCCTTATATCTGACATGAGTTTGACTTAAAACAATGACTTTACTTTATGTGCATGGTGCCCCCCTGAAACTGGGTGAAGGCCTGAAAAAACTCTCGGCTGAGAGCCGAGTGCTGTGTACTGAGTAAACTGAAATTGAAATTACTACTTGGTCGGTTTTTCTTGGTATCTGAAACATAAAAGCATGATTAATCGTGATTTGGTGCCTGTTGAAGTAGACGTTGGCGTCGCCGAAGTTCTCGCCTCCGCCGTACTTCTTCAGGGGTGTCGTTGTCTCCTTGGTTTACTGGACGTCTGTATTTGTCTCTGTCTCTGTCGTCTTGCTCACGTCTGTTCTCGTGGAGCTCCGTGAGCAGCGGGTTCGTGTGGGTCTCTACTCTGTCTAGAGTAGTCCCCACATGTTGTCTGATCAGTCTGTCGATATAGTCTGGGTGGATGTCTGAGTCTCGATATATGAACCTGTTGGGCATATATTGTGGTGCGTCTGTTGCCGTCCTCAGGCAGACGTTGAAGAAGGCCTGTATCCTCTGCCTATAACTGTTCGCGCACTGCCCCCAAGCAGTGGATGCGTACAATATGATAGGCAGAAGAATTTTTTTGATGAGGCGTAGTTTCAACTCGAGTGCCATGTTGCTCCTACGTCCGATGAGTGGGTATAGCTTATGCCTTGCGGCTTTCGCTATAGCTAATCTGTGGGAGACGTGCCTCTGAAACGTGAGTTTCTTGACCAGGGTTACTCCTAGGTAAACGGCTTCGTCTACCCATGGAATTATCTCGTCGTTCATCGTAACATGGCCCTCGGGTGTCCTACGTCGCCTCGTGAACAGTATGGCCTTGCTTTTGTCTGCATTGATTCCGAACTTCAATACTCGTAGAAATAGCATGGTAATCTCTTCACATGATTTAAGTTAAATGCAGCTCCATATTTTGACATAAATCATTCTAGAAAAAAAAAAAACTCGAGCTTCCAAGCATCCAATTTTATAAATTCAATTTGAGTTGAAATTATTCATGATATTTGCTGAAATAAATTTTCATAGTTTTTAGTACTTTCGATTTATTTTCCAATCCAGTGCTTCCTTGAAATTCGCACCGGCGATTTGGGGTGGTTCCGTAGGTTTTTGTTGGTTAACTACAGCTGAAAAGTGAATGTGATACCAAAAATCAGTCGCTTCAGAGCGATAAATAATAATAATAATCGTACTTTCTGATAGCCTTTGCTGAATATTTGGCACCATAAATATGTGTAAATATGTATTCAAATCGGCTAAATACAAATAACAGGTATAAGTACAATGAGGTTTTCAACCTTATTCTCCGAGATTAAGAATTAACGTTTGTTAATCTTCACAAGTACCATATTTTACTAAAACCGTGCCTGTTACAAAAATCACTAATGACGCGCTTGCGCATTGAGGACTAGCCTGAACTTATTACAGCACTTTTGACATGGGGATTAGCATTCTAGAGTAAGTATATAATATTGTCGTGAATTGGGGTTGATTCACGACTAACTAGGTAGATACTGATCATTCATAGATTTAAAACACTTCAGAAAAATATAAAAACATTTATTTTACTATGTACAAATATGAGATTACGACGATTGAATTAAATGAAGGAATTAATGAATTAAATAATTAATGAATCAAAGAATTAATGAATCTCTCCTAGACTGGTTACTTTTATATAAATTATTTTAGAAAGATCTATACTTACAATACATATTGGCTCAAACAGTTTATGAACATTTTCCATTTATTTACTATCGAATCTTCCAAACTCCCCCCATAGCCCGCACTAGCTGCGGGCACGGCAGAACTCTAAACTCGACTACCAGATCGAACTATCAGTGGCCTTTTTGAAAACTCTTGTTTATGTTCTGTTGAGGACAAGTTGTGTTTCAAAATAAAATATCTTCGCTCACGTACTGAATTGTAAAAAGGTTACCCACGTATTGAAATATAAAATATTTTAATGTACAGGATGTTCCATATATTTTTGACAATACCCCCCCCGTTCAAAATCGCGCGCCTCGAGCGATTATATTAAAACCAACTGACAATTCGATACAGGTTTACAAAAACTATGAAATTAATACCATGTAAATATAAATATACAAATAAATATGCGCAGAAGAAGTCTGCTTGCACCATCTCCATTTGAATTCTTCTCCTCCTTGCTGCCTTTTCCATCTTTGACTGGTTCATTTCGGTTCCATTCCATTATACCATGGTTCATCGTTGCCTGGGTACAATAATTGGCTCATCAATTTAGTCAGGCCTGGGTTGGCTTGGCTGGAATAGGTATGGTATGACCCAAACATACTTGACAACTTCTATTTGGCACGGATCTGCCTGCCGGGACTTGACATGGCTTCAGTGGACTTGACATGGATTTGCCTGCCGGGACTTGGCATGGCTTGGTCCTGTTGGGCTCCATTTTGGATCTGCTTTCCTTTATTTGGCATGTATCTGCCTGCCGGGACTTGGCATGGCTTTACTGGACATTGGCACTGCTTGGTCCGGTTGGATACCCTATTTTGGCTCAGCTTTACTAGACAACATGGAGCTTGACATGGTAGAACTTGGCTCTGCTCTATCTCATTGAATGTGAGAAGGCTCAACTCGACATGGCTGTGGAAACTGTGGCTTCATCACGATTCACCTGGGGATTCTCTTGGAGTGGTACAAGGCTGAAGACTCTTATAACACAAAAAAAAATTAAACGTACTGTTATCATCTACTTTTTTAACAAATACCGTGCCCCAAAATATATTAACTACTACTCAACCTTATTCTCATTATAAACTTATCATACAATTATATGCCAACCATATAAATTCAAAATATTTTTCGAATTATCCGATATTAATATATACTTATTATAACATAATCATCATTTCAGAAGTATCATAACTGTCACATTTTTCATTTATCCATAGCCATTCTCTATCATTTACAAAAAATAAAAATACCATTATCTCTCATATAACGAGGCTAATTTTGTGATGCGATACCCTGCTATTCTTTGCCTAGGATTAAATACAGAATATCACAAAACTATTTCACACTCGCTTTTCACAATCAACAATTTCTATTTCATTCTGTTCGACTTCATTCATCACTCATTACCCACTAAACCACTGTGCACAATTTTATCATTAGTCAGTTTCATACTCCACCCTGTAATTGTCGGCCATTGCCTACACCATCATGTCGTTTTCCTACGAACTCTTCTTTTTCTTCTAGTTCCAAATCACTCTGACGAACTATTGTGTGCACACTTCTCTCATCATAGATATTCCTACAACAAAATAAATCATCATAATACGCTCACTCAATACGACTTCCAATCGCGATTTCATTGTCAAATTTTCTGACAAAACCGTGTATTTCAACAAATTCCTTTCTCATGATTCTGACCAATGGTATTCTGCATCTATTGGGTAAACTCCAAAATGATATTTTCTCAAATCATCTGTCCATGCTTTCTCTGAAGCTCATCTCTTATGATTCTAAACTTCTCTCATTATAGGTATTCGGTATTCCTACAACATAAAATAAATCATCATAGTATCAATATGACTTTCAATCGCGATTTCATTGTCAAATTCTCTGACAAAACTGAGTATTTACAATACAACAAGGATTCAACGAATTCCTTTCTCATGAGCTTACTCAATACGACTTCCAATAGCGACTTAATTGTCAAATTCTCTGACAAAACCGTGTATTTAGCATATAAAGGAAGGATTCAACAAATTCGTCTCTCATTATTCTGGCAACTCGTATACCTACTGCACCTATTGGGCAGGTAAACTCCAAAATAATAGTGCATCTCCATGCATTCTCTAAGCTCATCTCTTGTGATTCTTCAAAAAAAAATCCATATGGTGCCACGACTTCTGGAAAGGCTGCGGCCGTACCTTTCTTTCTTGCTTCTGCCATCGTACTGATCTCTGCTAGGGGCTAGGGGGAAGCTGAAGATTCAGTGTAAAGTAGTAATAAATTTGTAACAACACGTAATTACTCTCATGAACTCGAAATATAACAATTTCACACAAATTATGCTTGTAAAAATCAATAGGGAAAACAACAAAATTCAAATAATTATACTGAAAATAAATCGTTAGAACTTAACACCAATAGCATTTTTGTTTAATCTTCATTAAATTCTCTGGAGTTTATTGCGTACGAAATAGCGTACTTTCGTCAAATAATATTTTTGTTTAGAAATGCTATTGTTGCACAATACTTGGGAGAGATTCATTCAATAACAAAACTTATGGATCAGCAATTTCTTCCCAGTTGTACCGGATCTAGGTCAAGTTCAACGTTTATGAACTGCAACGTAAATACGATTGAGTTGAATTTATCACTATAATTTCAAATAACTAACAAAATATAAATTGGACCATTATGAAGAATGAATCCAAAACTAAAGCACGGCAACCTCCACCACTTGTCGTGAATTGGGGTTGATTCACGACTAACTAGGTAGATACTGATCATTCATAGATTTAAAAATATAAAAACATTTATTTTACTATGTACAAATATGAGATTACGACGATTGAATTAAATGAAGGAATTAATGAATTAAATAATTAATGAATCAAAGAATTAATGAATCTCTCCTAGACTGGTTACTTTTATATAAATTATGTTAGAAAGATCTATACTTACAATACATATTGGCTCAAACAGTTTATGAACATTTTCCATTTATTTACTATCGAATCTTCCAAACTCCCCCCATAGCCCTCACTAGCTGTGGGCACGGCAGAACTCTAAACTCGACTACCAGATCGAACTATCAGTGGCCTTTTTGAAAACTCTTGTTTATGTTATGTTGAGGACAAG
The DNA here is from genome assembly GCA_944452925.2 of Chrysolina oricalcia. Taxonomy (NCBI): domain Eukaryota; kingdom Metazoa; phylum Arthropoda; class Insecta; order Coleoptera; family Chrysomelidae; genus Chrysolina; species Chrysolina oricalcia. Next base: position 11,082,673 of record OX101826.2, read on the forward strand.
TTGTGTTTCAAAATAAAATATCTTCGCGTACTGAATTGTAAAAAGGTTACCCACGTATTGAAATATAAAATATTTTAATGTACAGGATGTTCCATATATTTTTGACAATATATATTTCTATGACCATAACCCGCCCCATGACCCGCACGATAAGATCGATTTTGACTACTCAGTTTCGTAGAGTGCTTTCTCAACTGTTTTCCCTGATGACAAAAAGTTGTATACGTATTTTAATAATTTCTAGTAGCGTTCGGTATTATGATCTCAGAGTTGAGCAGATTTTAGTCACGTGGCCACAGATTAATCGAATAAATCGGTAATAAAGGAACGAAATGAACTTTGACATGCTGTTAACCAATAAACACATTCAAATTTGAATCGATTTTTTCGTAAAGAATCTTTCTTTGAGTTTGAAATTTTAACCTTTTGAGGATTTCAATATAGAATATACAAAAAACAATGCTAGTTTTTGTTACGGAAAATCAAAGTATTATTTTTTATGAGATAACCATAACGTCACACCTCCAAATTAATCGAACTCGTCTGCCAAAATTCTCCGAGCAAACAAATCAATCTCGGACTGGATAGATTTGAAAAACCGAACGATCAAGATTTACCTCCCCTACAATCGGTTGCAATAAACGAACGATGGAGACTATTAATCTGAGCAGTCGGAAGTAAAAACCGAACGCGCTTATTATATCGTACATGTTACATTTCATCCTATTGAGCTAGGATGCTCTCGAAACTTTAATCGAGTTCGGTATTATGATCTCAGAGTGGAGCAGATTTTAGTCACGTGGCCACAAATTAATCGGATCAATCGGTAATAAACGAACGAAACGGACGTTGGCTTGACTTTGACATGCTATTCACCAATAACCACATCCAAATTTGCATCGTTTTTTTCGTAAAGAATCTTCAAGTTTGAAATTTGAACGTTTTGGATATTGCAATAACGAATATACAAAAAATTGCTGGTTTCTGTTGGGAAAAATCAAATCATTAATTTTAATGATGATGAACATAACCTAACACTTTCAAATTAATCTTACTCGTCTGCCAAAATTCTCCGAGCAAACAGATCGGATTTGAATAACCGAACGATCAAGATTTACCTCCCCTACAATCGCTTGCAATAATGAACGATCCAGACTAATCTGACCAGTCCGACGTAAAAACCAAACGCGACTTTTGAATGGAGTGAAATGAAAAACTCGCCCATTCCGGATCATATAAATATATATATTATATAATTAAGGTGCATTAAGTCAACATCATTTTAAAATTGTGCTTAAATATATGTCAAAAGCGAAAGTTGAATCTGTTATATCAAATGGTGCCATTTATACTAAAAACCTTTGATGTTACCGCTATGATTATGATAATGCTTATGCTAAAGTTGACTAAATCCACCCTTACTCTAGAATGCTAATCCCCATGTCAAAAGTGTTGTGAAAAGTTCAGGCTAGTCCGCAATGCTCATTCGCGTCATTAGTGATTTTTGTAACAGGCCCGGTTTTAGTAAAATATTATGGTACCTGTGAAGATTACCAAACGTTAATTCTGAATCTCGGGGAATAAGGTTGGAAACCTCATTGAACTTATACCTGTTATTTGTATTTAGCCGATTTGAATGCATATTTTCACATATTTATGATCCCAAATATTCAGCAAAGGACATCAGAGAGTAGAGTACGGTTATCATTATTATTTACCGCTGTGAAGCGACTGATTTTTGGTATCACATTCCCTTTTCAGCTGTAGTTAACCAACAAAAACCTACGGAACCACCCCAAATTCAAAAATAATTTGAAAGTACAAAAAACTATGAAAATTAATTTCAGCTAATATCATGAATAATTTCAACTCAAATTGGATTTATAAAATTGGATGCTTGGAAGCTCGAGGTTTTTTTTTCTAGAACGATTCATGTCAAATACGCTACTGCATTTAATTTAAATCATTTGAAGTGATTAACATGCTATTTCTACGAGTATTTCTGGTTGTATTACCTTAGTGCAATTTCCACAGGGGGTACATGAAAAAGTGAGGCCAGAAGCATTTTCCTTACCATCAAAGAAAAGCACTTCCATATTGACATTAATTTTCTGAGGCCATACTGTGTATGTTTAGAACTTTTTGTAGGAATCTAGAACTCATAATATAAGAGGTGTGGTAGAAAGTTGTATCACTCGCCATGCATGCTTACGCAGGCACAGTATTGGTACTGCACTAGGTTTCAAATTATTCTGTTGTAGATTTCACATGAATCTTCACGAGGAAAATGTCTGCAACAAATTACAATTTTCTCACTCAAATGTTCTGTTGGGGTCTCTCCTTGAAAACAATAACCAAAAATCATGCCTTTTTTGTCAAGCTAAAATAATATTTAAGCTATTTTGAGCAAAGCATATAGGACATAAAAAATTTCATTATATACCAAAAATGATTTATTTCAGGTATTTTTCCTTTATACAACACTAAACAGTTCATTGTTTATTAGTAGGAAGAAACGGCTTTATTATAAATTGTCTTTAAAGGAATAAGATTAATACAAATTCACGAATGATGAAAGAATAACCAACGACAACAAACACCATACAGAACGACAAGAGAAAATCTGAAATTCTAAAAACCGTCACTGTCTCTGACAAGAGTGACAGATCTTAGTGACAAGTCTTCCTGTTGATGATAAAGCACTGTTGCACGGTCATTATAATAACAGTAGCATAGGGTACATTATTGTTTTAAATAAATTTCTTTCGCGCCTAAAATTCGGAGTAATCTATCTCTAAAAGGTTCTTTTCGGTTTTGAAAAGTCCTAAATGCACTGTCAAATTTCTCTCTTTCAAATGACATATGTTTTATTGCCTCATAACAAAAAACTCTGAATTGGAACACCAAATTATTTTCAAACGGGTCGCATACGCGGCATGCTTTTCGTCGTGAAAATTGGCGGGATTAGCATTCTAGAGTAAGTTCCGGATGCACCAAAATGTCAAAAAAACTTCACTGTCGTATTGACAGCTTCGTCAACAGAATATTTTGACCACGACGCCTCGTGAAGAACATAATAATCCCACTAAAATGCCCGTGGAACCCAGACCACAGACACCAATTTTAAGATCGGCGAGGGCTAGCTTAGCTCCTGGAACCAGCATAAGATCATCCGGTGGAAACAAATCAGTAATTATGCCCACAAACGAGGACAATTTGGTGGAACACTACATAGTTGTCCCTCCGGATGGTGGTTGGGGTTGGCTGATTGTCTTCATAACGTTTGTTTGCAATTTTCTTATCGATGGAACAACGTACACATTCGGCATATTCCTGAACGCCATCAGTGAAAGTTTCGAGGTACACCCGACTGAAGTTGCTCTGGTCAACTCCCTCATGAGTGGATTCTACTATGTTGTTGGTAGGTGCATGTTTTAGTCTGATTTTTTATGTGGCACCTGATGGGCCAATTCATTGATTACACGTAAGAAAACGAAGGTAATTTTAGGATAGATAATTAATAGGCTTCATGATTGCTTGAATGTATTTTATTTCCCAATTATAAAATTGTTTCAAAATATTCAAATATTGTAGGTACGCTTATACACATACTGTGTGACACAGACTCATGGTACACGCCCTTTTCTCCTTTGTTTCTGTAGCTATATTTATGAAATTTGGAACATTCAATATGCTCACTATAGGGCACTTTTTGACATATTTGGAAAAATATCCGGTAAAATTCCGTTAACCGGGCGCTACAAGCTACAAAAAAAAATAGGGACTTACGTAGTTTGACCTCCTGAACAAAAAATCCAAATGAAATTTTTGGCGGTCTCAAGTAATTTCGGAGATACGGGCCTTTTTTTGAATGAAAATTGGCATTTTCTGGTACACGTTTCTTCTTCGAAAAACACACTCAAATGACTCCTTATTTTCACCAGCACAATAAACACACCCTAATTCACCAGTTTTACACTTTTTTTTTCATTGAAAACAGTTTTTCATCAACAAATTGTAGCTTTTTCTAGCAAATACAAAATCAACAAAATCATGCTGTTTTGTTTACTGAATATCTGTCATTTATGTTGTCAGGTTGGTAACAATGGAATTGATGGAAAGGCGATTTTAATTTTGCGACATTGCCAATGTGATTCCAGAAATATTCAATTCACGTATCACATAGAATATTTTAGTAAATGAGTATGAAAAATGAGTTGATATAACCACAACATTTTCCCATCAACACAATATTTTGAATGCACAAAAGATATTTTTAAATAAACAGAGCATGTAGCAGGCATTTTTTGCGAACAAATAATTACCTATATAAACGTGTCGGATCACAAACATTAATTTTTGGTATATGCGCATGCGCAAACAGATAGAAAAGGCGCATCCTATCCGTATCGTATAGTCGGGCAAGCTCGGTTAGGTTTGCATAAGATCGGGTCTGTCGGGTTGATTTATAGTCATTAATGTAGGTTATTTTATGTGAAAAGTGTTCTTAATTTTTTTGTGCGCATGTATATTCATATTTGTTTGAGCACATTTCCGTGATCTGTCTCGTTCTTTTGAATTTTGCTAGTCATTTAGAAACATTGTTTCCAATGTGCAGTCAGAGTGTTGATGGGAAAATGTTGTGGTTATATCAACTCATTTTTCATACTCATTCACTGAAATATTCTTTGTGATACGTGAATTGAATATTTCTGGAATCACATTGGCAATGTCGCAAAATTAAAATCGCCTTTCCATCAATTCCATTGTTACCAACCTGACAACAGAAATGACAGATATTCAGTAAACAAAACAGCATGAATTTGTTGATTTTGTATTTGCTAGAAAAAGGTATAATTTGTTGATAAAAACTGTTTTCAATGAAAAAAAAGTGTAAAACTGGTGAATTAGGGTGTGTATATTTTGCTGGTGAAAATAAGGAGTGTGAGTGTGTTTTTCGAAGAAGAAACGTGTACCAGAAAATGCCAATTTTAATTCAAAAAAAAACCGGTATCTCCGAAATTACTTGAGACCGCCCAAAATTTCATTTGGATTTTTTGTTCAGGAGGTCAAACTACGTAAGGACCAAAAATTTTTTTTGTAGCTTGTAGCGCCAAATATCCAACTTATGGTTTTTCCGGAAATGACATCCACTTTTGCATAATTTTCTGAATCCAATGATACTTCATAGTTTGTTGATATTTCATTAGTCAGAACATCCATTTTATTTTTCGATCTAGAGAGCCATGAACTCCCCAAAATTATTCCAAATAATCAAAATAATGCTACACTATCGTAATTTCGATTTAAAAAGTATCGTGGTTCGAAATACGTTCCAAAGAAGTGAACCAAAATCTTTTTTTTACTCGAAACTCCGTTTTTTCAAATGGTACTATAATGGTACTCTGACGTCATTCGAAAATACCATCGATGGGGTATTCATCCATATTAACTCTTTTTCTGTATAACCAATACGAACACGATAATGGAGATTAGACAAGTTTGAGTATCTTCTCGGTACAATAACAATAATTTATCAAGGTGGCTATGGAACACATACAACAATTTGACATTTCGACTTTCACGGAGTTCTAGTAAATGTTTCATCCCACCGATAGAGCTCCTAAATTTCGAAGGCTCGAGTTTTCTCTCACAATTTAATTAATAACGAAACAAAATATAAAATAGTAATCTTATAATAGCTGTTCGAAATGTCCACCAGCAACATCCAAACATTTTCGAGCTCGTTTTGCGGTATTTCGAATAGCATTGTTCAATTGTTGAGGCGTTATACTTTGAATGGCTTGTCTAACTCGTAATTCTAGGTCATCGTGGGTCGTTGGGTAGGTTTTGTAAACGATGTTCTCATGTGACCCCAAATAAAAAAATCTAAAGGGGTTAAGTCAGGTGATCTTGCAGGTCACCTAACAGGACCACGTATTTCGATCCAATTTTCCCCAAATCGGTCACGAAGGTAATCCGTCGCGATCCTACTATTGTGCGGAGGAGCACCATCCTGCTGAAAGAACAGTCGATTTTCCAGATTTAGCGGTAAATCTTCTAAATAATCTTCAATATCATTTCTGAGGAGACTTAGGTATCTACCGCCATTCAAAGGTCCATCAAATATTATGGGACCAATTATTCGATCTCCAACTACTCCCAGTCATACATTGAATCCAAAATGTTCTTGGAAATTCCCCTGCCTAAATAAATGCTAATCTCTTGCGTCCAATATCGAGTATTTTGTTTGTTAAATAAACCAAGATTGGTGAATCTTGACTCATCGGAGAATATTGTTTTCAGCAACTCATTATTTTACTGTACATTATTGCGTGGTACCCACTTGCAATATTCCATCTTTCTCATACTATCATCTTCGTACAAATGTTGATGTATTTGATATTTATACGATCGATACTTGTTTTTTCAAAATTCTTCTGACACTTTCACGACTGGAATCCAACTCGGAAGCGATCTCCCTAAGAGATACTGTTTTGTCGATTTCCATTCTCATGAGAACATTTATCTCCATGTCTTCAGAGACAATATTATGCTCAGTACCAATATCAGGCTCTCTTCTGAACTGCTCTTCAAGAAGCTTGAAATAATTTCGAGCCGGATATTGTCGTTCGGGGTATCTTTCCGAGTACAGCTTTGAGCAACAACTGGATTTTGCCGACATTCCCCATGCACTAATAGCATATCCACTTTTTCGTTTCGTTATAAACTGGTGGCATTCTCAAATTATTTGTATTATTAATCCGATCAATTCAATAATGTATTCAGTGACTAACTGACAATTACAGATTATCGAAACTTCAAATTATTATTTGTGTTCCATAGCCACCTTGATAAATTATTGTTATTGAACCGAGAAGACACTTAAACTTGTCTAAACTCCATTATCGTGTTCGTATTGGTTATACAGAAAAAAGTTGATATGGATGGATACCCCATCGATGGTACTTTTGAATGACGTCATAGTACCATTTCCTTTTTTGGTGCGTATTTCGAACCACGATACTTTTTAAATCGAAATAACGATAGTGTTGGAGTTTTTATATTTTATATTTGTTAATTTTACATCCTGTATAAAGAATTTATGATCGTGGTTACGAATGACAAAAAAAAAAAGTTGTTGTTGATTTTGATACTTGTCAAAGATTTTGAAAAGTAAAAACATATTAAAAAAGTATAGTTTTATTGAGAGAAAGCGAAATATTTTTGGTCCTTCTAACCGATATGAATCAAGAAGTGGATGAACGAAGGCGTAGTGCGAGAAAAGGCGCAGGAATCAACAGAAATTTGTCTGGTATGGAGATACGGACAGAGCTGAAGAACCCACGGATAAGGAGAGGAGTCAGTCCGTCCAGGAGATAGATCTTCACCAGGATACCCAGTCCACAACATCATATAAGAGTCGACGATCCCAGGTCAGTGTTAACCTCAGGAAGAAGCGGCTAGCACTAGAGACAGAGAAGACCAGGCAAGAACTCGAAATGAAACGAAAAGAGCTAGAAAACCAGATGCGTCTACTTGAAATCGAAAAGGAACTACAGGAAGCAGAGATAGAAGCGCAAGAAGAGTTCCAACATCACGAGGGAGAAGGAGCCCACGCCAGTAAAGAGGATTTTACGAACTTCAGGGAAGCCACACGTGAATGGGTAAATAATAATGGACAACCACGTCAGCATCAGTCGGGAGCCGAGTCAGGTGCTGGAAATGAAGGTGAGTTTATCGTTGATAATGTTAGCAATGTCATCAATAACAATTTTGGTAATAATAAACCCACTGAAAACCCACTTTCTGATAATACCAATCCTGATATAAAGTTATAGTGTCAAACTATTTCCAATTTGGTTAACAATGTCCACCCTTCATCATTAAATCCATATAAAATTTTCACGAGACAAACTATGGAGAGAGACTTTCCCACGTTTGATGGAAATCCTGAAGATTGGCCGCTATTTTACAAGCATTTTCAGCGTATTTCTGATATATGTGCATACAATGAAGAGGAAATGGTGATAAAGTTAAGGAAGTGCCTGAAAGGGGAAGCAAGATCCGCAGTGTCAGGTATGATGACGGCTGGAGACAACGTCAGACTGATAATGGAAACACTTGAAATGCGATTTGGCAGACCTGAATTCATCATAGAGGTAATCATCTCTAAATTGAACTGTCTTCCTTCCATTCGAGATATGAATATCGGAAAAATCATTACTCTTTCCAATGAAGTACAAAATTTAGTTGCCACAATGAAAACATTGAAATCCGTAGGTCATATGCAGAATCCACAGCTACTGAAGGAACTAGTGAATAAACTTCCAGATATTTTGAGGCTGAAATGGGGAGAGCTAGTATAAGGCGAAAGAGGTAACGTGAATCTTGAAAAATTTTCCACATGGCTTCTTCAAATGGCAAGTGCAGCTTCATACGTGAATTCTCCAGTCCATTCCAAGACGAAAACCGAATCAGCATATGATAGATATGCGAAAAAACCCAATTCTACGTTCAAGAAACCTGAAAGAATCTTGAGTACTAGAGAAATGAACCAATCCTGTGATTATTGTGAAGAAGATGAACACAAACTCGACAGTTGTCTGAAACTTAGAGATGATGATGTTGATAGCCGTTGGAGTACAGTAGTAAGTAAAGAGCTTTGTTTTATGTGTCTCCTACCTGGACATTCGAAGTTCAGATGTAAGAAGAAGAAAGATTGTGGTGTTGGAGGATGTAAATTGAAACATCACAAGCTCTTACATAAGAATTTCAACAGGGAAGGGAAGGATGAGCATATCGTCGAAGATGAAAACAAAAAGGCAAATGAAATTGTTTGCACACTCCAAACAAGAAAAAATGTACTTCTTCGCATGATTCCTGTGATGCTCTATGGACCAAACGGCAGTTTGAAAACTCTAGCGTTATGCGACGAAGGATCCACAGTAACATTGGTGGATCAATCCATTGTGGAACGGCTAGGACTGCAAGGAACCCAGGAATCACTCTGTATAAGATGGACAGGAGGTATTGTTTCGAATTTGAACAGTTCTCAGAAGGTCGACTTTGGTATCTCAGGAGTAGGTGAGGAAGCAAAAACTTTCAAAATTATAGGTGCAAGAACAACAGATAACCTAGATTTACCTTCACAGACAGTAAATATGGACAAATGGCAAAATCAACCCCATTTGAGAAATTTACCGATTGACAATTTTAGTAATGAAAAACCTTTAGTTCTCATAGGGCAAGATAATGCTGCAATGATTGTTCCAAGGCAGACACGAAGTCATCACATCTATCTTCCGTTAGCAACAAAGTGTAAGTTGGGATGGACGATCCATGGGCCCTGCCATAGTGATGAAACAAGTCTTGCACTAGCTCATACACTTCACATCTGCAACAAAACCGATGACCAACAACTTCACGATCTGGTAAAGGAGTGCTGAAGAAGACAGAGCAATGAGAATTATGGAAAAGACATCCAGAAGAGTTGGCGATAGGTATGAAATAGGATTATTATGGAAAAATTATAATATTGTTCTTCCTGATAGTAGAAATAATGCTTTTCAACGACTTTTATGCATGGAAAGGAAATGTTTGAGGAATTCTGAATTGGCTGAAGCGTACTGTTCAAAAATCGATTCCTACTTGCATAAAGGTTACTTGAAGAAGTTATCTATTGAGGAAGCAGCTATTCATAACCCACGTACCTGGTACTTACCACACTTTGCAACTACTAATCCCAATAAACCAGGGAAAATAAGACTCGTCTTCGACGCAGCTGCAAAAGCTAATGGAACAAGTCTCAATGAAAATCTCATTCCTGGACCTGATTTGTTGGAATCTTCAGTTGCTATTTTACTGAAATTTAGGTAGAGAAAGATTGCATTCTGTGGAGACGTTTGTGAAATGTTCCATCAAGTTAGGATACGACGAGAGGATCAATGTGCTCAACGTCTACTTTGGAGGAACTTGGACCAGGAGAGAGAACCTGATGTGTATGAAATGGAGGTAATGATCTTTGGAGCCACCTGTTCACCATCCTGTGCCCAATACATCAAGAACAAGAACGCAATGGAAACAGAATGCACAGTGAAGATGAAAGATACAATAATGAGTAAGTTTTATGTTGATGACTACCTGGACTCGAAAGATTCAGAGGAAGAGGCTATAGAAACGATCGCAGAAGTGATACGGGTTCAAGGTCTTGGAGGATTTCAGGTGGTGAATTGGTCATGCAACTCTGCAAACATTATGAATAGTATGGGAGAAAGATTAGTGGATGCAAAAATGTTCAGTAATGGCCAGCTGTCTACTCAACGAGTTCTAGGAGTATGGTGGGATTGCAAAGATGACCAAATTCGATTCAAAGTAAAACATGAACACTTGAATTCCGAGAAAATCACAAAAAGGCAAATATTGAAGATAGTCATGTCAATATTTGATCCCCTTGGTCTGCTTTCATGCTTTACCATTAGAGCGAAAATACTTCTTCAGGATATTTGGAGAGATGGCATTGGATGGGATGACATGATTCCAAGAAGATTGCATGAAACCTGTAGAAAATGGACAGATGATTTGAAAAGGATCCCAGAAATAAGTATCCCAAGATGCTATTCAATATTAATACCGAAGTCCGAACAAACTGAGCTTCACATTTTCTGTGACGCGAGCGAGAAAGCTTTCGCCTCAGTGGCTTATCTTAGAATTACGAATCATGAAAAATATGAAGTTTCCCTGGTAACTTCAAAATCCAGAGTGGCACCTATGAAGACCCTGTCTATTCCCCGTCTAGAATTGCAGGCCGCAGTATTAGGAAGTCGTTTAAGTAATTCGTTGAGAGACGAATTGGAAATTCTGATCCACAGGATATGGCTATGGTCGGATTCAACATGTGTGTTGAACTGGATAAAAGGAGATCCCCGAAAATATAAGCAATTTGTTGGACACAGAATAGGAGAAATTCAAGAAAGGACTGATATAGGAAACTGGCACTGGATTCCATCAGGACTGAATATCGCAGATAAGGCCACTCGAAATAATTTGGAAGAAACGAATGCTGTTTTTACGGAAAAATGGATTTATGGACCTGAATTCTTAAGAAAAAATGAAAAGGATTGGCCTGAAGAAATCAGACAAACAGAAAACAATGATTTCGAAATATGTCAAGAAGAGATGAAGGAAATGAAGTCGGCATTCCTTGGAAAAATAGATGTCGCGTCAGGATCATTTTCACCGGACTACAAGAAATTTTCAAAATGGATACAACTCATCAGAACAACCGCATGGTTTCTAAGATTCATAGAAAAGATGAAACAAAAGATCGGAAGTGCGAGAAATGCAGATCAAGAATATCCAAAATATCCGTGTAGCAGAGGTCAAGACAGCGACAAACAACATCTACCGTCGTCCTGTTACAAGACTTTGCAGGTTGGAAGTCACAGAAGAAAAGAAGAGGTGAAGAATAGTTCTTCACGGAGGGGAGAATGTTGGAGTTTTTATATTTTATATTTGTTAATTTTACATCCTGTATAAAGAATTTATGATCGTGGTTACGAATGACAAAAAAAAAAGTTGTTGTTGATTTTGATACTTGTCAAAGATTTTGAAAAGTAAAAACATATTAAAAAAAGTATAGTTTTATTGAGAGAAAGCGAAACAGATAGTGTAGCATTATTTTGATTATTTGGAATTCATCGGAATTCATCGCTATTAGGAAGTTCATCGCTCTCTAGATCGAAAAATAAAATGGGTGTTCTGACTGATGGAATATCAACTTTGAGGTATCATTGGATTCAGAAAATTATGCAAATTTCAAAAATGCAATTATATACAGGGTGTCCCATTTGAAAATCGAAAGTTGATGTCATTTCCGGAAAAACCAGAGGTTGGATTTCTTTCCAAATATGTCAAAAAGTGCCCTATAGTGAGCATATTCAATGTTCCAAATTATATAGCTACAGAAACAAAGGAGAAAATGGCGTGCACCATGAGTCTGTGTCACACGGTACATCAGTAGAGGCAATTGAAGTAAATAAACATATGGCGTCAAAGACGTCGAGTATTTAAAAATTGATTAACTTTTTGTTAATTAAAAAAATGGCATAACCTCGCAATTTAATAGAAAAAATGTGAGATTATTGTTATTTATGGTGAAGCCGGCCGGAACTACTATAAGGCGGTAAGAATTTTCAATGATCGTTTTTCTGATCGTTCAATAGATAGACATTATTTCTGAAGTATTCTTTTGGTAAATTTTTCGAAACAGGCGGTATGCAAAATGAGAAACAGGCTGGCGGAAAACCTCTATCCGAAGATGAGCAGATTTCTGTTTCAAGTGAGTTCATTGCTAACCCATCTTCTTCAACTAGAACTGTAGCTCAAAATGCTTCTTTTATCAGATACTGACGATCCCTTTCCAGAGCTTTCAACACTCATTGAGCTCTTGCTTCTTCGTCGTCGTCAAGTTCTTTTTGTTTTTTCATCAATGTTGAATCGATATTCAATCTAGCAACACTTGAATTCTTAGATTTGACAGATGATTCTCATTTAGATTCACCATTTGTAGCTTCAAGTACATTTGTGGATACTATAGACCTCATACTTTTTCTGGATACACTTCTAGGAAACTCCACTTCATATTGAGTTTTGCCAGACACGACTCTTCCTACAGAACTTGTATAACTACTCAATTTATCAGCATTTGGAGCTATATTTGAACGTATTTCTGCATTGTCCAAATCTCAAAGGTGGAACTTCTTCATTGTGCCGCATCCTACGTTGCACTTTTTTGAACATCTGCTGCTTTATTATCTTCCATAGTGATTCAGAATTTATTCGACCAATTTGAAAGCTATTTGCCAATTTAATAACGAATTCGAACAAACTTCGTCTTTTTATTCAAACTTGACGGATACAAATTCTTGAAAAAATGTGACTTTTTTCACTTACATATTTCCATGGAATAACAAAAACTAATAGGTATAATCAGGGTGATAGAAGGAATAAATACAACACATTTTCACTATTTCTTTAACTTCAACGGCGATATTATCTAAACACTGTTTTCCTGGCAAGATGGATTGGCCGACGAGGACATTATAGAGTGGCCACCTAGATCACCTGACTTAACCCAATTAGATTTTTTTCTATGGGTTTGAATAAAATCCAAGTTGTACATAACCCAACCTATAACAGCTAATCGACTTCGCGAAAGAATTATCGCCGAATGCCAAGGTATTGATAAAGAAATCTTGCAGAAAGTTAGAGAAGAAACAAAAAATTGGTTGTATTACTGTCAAGAAGTAAATGGGGAACATATCGAACATCTTCTGCATTGATTTTTATTTCAATACATCCTTAGCAGTTGGTTGTAATTTATAATTGTTACGCTATGTGACTTGGAGTCTGGGTAAATCAATTTGGGACATTTTTTATTTCGCATAGATCGTAGACGTAAATTTTGCCAGGTAATTCCCAAACTGTTTTAAATTAATTAGGGATTTGGGACACCCTGTATAATTATCAATTACTTAACCGTTATGTAAAAATGGTTTTATTCAGATTCCTCAATGAATATTTGGGGTTGCTATTCAAAAAAAAATGGCGATGACGACGTCATATTAACTACGGAAATCACTCTGTAGTATATACATTTTATTGGAAAAAACACAAAAATAGGAATGAAAATTCCACACCTCATTTTTTCAGCCATAAACTAGGTTTTTGTTTAGTTGCCATGACAACACAAAAGATTTCTGGAAATTAATAATTGAAAATTTTTCTATAAAATATCTGACATGTGAGAATTTTATTTTTCATATGGATAACATTTCCTAATTATATGTATTTACAAGATATTTCGAATGTGTCTGAAAATATTTCGAGGACTCCTTGCATTTCAACAATGATAAGTCCATCGATAAAAGAATTATATCAATCAAATGTCTACCTATGCTTGACAACATGAATTTAATATTTGAAACAATTTATCTTTCTTCAATGTCAATTTCATTTTATTTATTTTCCTTCAAACGACAAAAGTACATTTTGTATAGGAATAGTCAGTCTAGAAGAGTATATATTACAAAGTAATAAGTCTTATTTAAAATAAAAATCTATCCAGTCACCTGTACAGACCTGAATGAATAAAATTCGTCTATGGAATGAAAACAATGTTTCAACAGAAATGATTTCAAATTATATTTGAATTGTTTAACAGTACAAGATGTTTTAATATCATGTGGTAAATGATTATAAATTCTGGGGCCGATATAGTTCGGAGAATTTTGTGAAATTCTATACCTGGCAACAAGGGTATGAATTTCATTCTTTCTCCGAGTATTCATATTGTGCATATCTTTGTTTTAAAATCATTTCTGTTACTGAAAATATAAACTGCCAATTCATAGATGTATAAACTAACAAGAGTTAAAATTCCATAAGTGGTAAAAATAGGTCTACATGAAGACATTCTAGAAGTACTAGTATAGTAAAATATATTTTTGTTTGATAAAAACATTTCTGATACTAGCAGCTTTATGTCATCTGCATACGCGATAAAATTAGAATGCATTATTTCAGATTCGAGATTGTTAATGTAGATCAAAAACAAAATAAAATAGGCCATAAAACGGACCTTTGAGGCACCCCTAAAGAAACCTGTCCTATTTCGGAGAAAAATGTTGAAATACGTTCATCGACTTCAAATTTGAGAGAAACACATTGACGGCGATTTTTGAGGAAAGAATAGACCCATTTATTCGAGATTCCTCTCACACCACACGATTCTAGGGTATTCAATATCTTAACATGGTTGACACAGTCGAATGCCTTGCTCAGGTCACATAATATAGCAGCAGGGTACTCGCCAGTGTCGATCATCTCTACTAATTCGATTAAAAAACTCATCGAAGCAGTTTGAATGGATTTACCCTCACGAAATCCATGTTGCTTGGGACTCAAAATATTGTGGACATTCATAAATTTCGATAGACGATCCAAGAAGGCATATTCGGAAATTTTTGACATGCTTTGTGGAATGGTTATAGGTCTGTAGTTATCTAGATTGTTCGATTTCTTATTTTTTTGAATCGGTATCACTTTTCCTAGTTTTAAACTATTGTTAAAATTGTTTTTTTTTAAATTGTTTTTTCCTTTAATCAGCTGTCGATCCCTTACGAACGGCAGCCCTCAAAAGTCGAAACTTGTGCGAGCCAAGGATTAACGAGGTCTTACCTTTTTACGTGCGATTCCTAGCACTTTCTCGGGCCATCAGAAAAAATTCTGCAGCCGCCATGGTTTGAACCACCGCCGACCGGCAGCCAGTGACTAAAACACTGTCGCTTTAACCACTCGGCTACCTGGCCCCATCATATTTGGAAAGCTATCTGTTGTAAACGAAAGGTTAACTAAAAATGTAATAGGTTTTATGATGGAATTGAAGACTTTTTTCAGAACAAAAGTTGGTATTTCATCCATTCCAGCAGATCTCTTGTTTTTCATTTTTGTACTCAACATATGCATAATTTCTTTTTCACTGAAGGCATCTAAAAAAATAGTGTAAGAATTTGTTTCATTTTGGCAAATGTACGAACGATATCATTCGTGTCAATATTATTTACTAATGCCATCCACCACGAGGCACCAAAGTAGAGGGGACAAGACTCCTCCCTGTGGACAGCCCCTCTTGGGTATGGCCTCGCTGGAGCTACTTCTAAGAGTTGCTCTGGCTAGTCTTTGGGACAACATCGTGGGCGTGAATCCATGCTATTACGGTTGGGTTCACGCCCCTTTCCCTTGTTGCTTGACATATGTATTCAAATGACGTGTTGTCAAATGCCCCTTCAACGTCGATAAATATACTTAAGATGGCGCCGCCACGATCTAACCTTCCCTCAACTCTATGAACAAGTGGATGGAGGGCAATCTCCATGCCCTTGCCAGTCTGGTACGCGTGCTGGAGGTCGCTAAGCGGGTTTAGCTTCAGCACCTCCTCTCTTATGTATCTGTCCACCAGTCTTTCAGTTGTCTTCAGGAGAAACGACGTGAGGCTGATGGCTCTGAACGCTTTTGCCTGAGTGTAATCTCTTTTACCAGGCTTGGGGATGAAGATAACTTTGGCTGTCCTCCATACCTTGGGAACGTATCCGTATGCGAGGCAACTGCGGAATATCTTCAGAAGATGGGGGATAGGATTATAAAGCAGTAATGGACAAGTGGGAAATAAAAAAAATTAAAAAATACTCTCATCAAGCTTACTTGTTCTCAATATAATGTTTAAATGATTGACATTTCGATACAATGACGACTTTATAAAAATGAAAAAATACCCATTTCAAGATGACTTGTTTTTAAATGATTGGTATATTTCATTATTATACTATATCTTCAATTGGTGAAACAGTAATCTCATTGTATAAAAATCAGATGGTAAACATTTTTGCATCCAAAAACTTTCCTTTAACGGCTAAACGGTTTTTGAATAACATGCATGAAAATAATTTGTTACTGTTCAGTTCTAAAGATAGCATTGACGTCAAAATACTGCCACAAAATCTTAAAAAGCACATGTGGCGATTAGGCTTATTTTGAAGAGTTTTGAACATCATAATATGGGGGCAAAACTCATTCCAGTGCACTGTACACATCAAATATGCCCATTCCAAGAAAGACCATTTTTTGCCCATTCCAAGGAAGACATTTTTTGAACTAAATGCAACATATTTTCAGGTCCTTTCGCTTGTGCCCTGTCGAACAGATTTGGCTTCCGGTTCGTAGGCATTATTGGAGGTGTAATGGCGGCCTCAACATTCTGCATTTCAAGTTTCTTAACCAACTTCCTTCTCTTTCTGATGGTGATCGGGGTGTTCGCCGGAATTGGATTCAACATGGTTTATACACCCTGTATACTCATCGTCGGGTACTACTTCGAGAGATGGAGAGCTCTAGCCACCGCCATTTCGGTAACGGGGACCTCTGTGGGAATCATGGCTTTCCCCCTAGTCTTCAATGGCTTATTGTATCACTATCACTGGAGAACGAAGTTCCAGATTCTAAGCGGAACGTGTGTTTTCCTCGCTTTGTTGGTCATCACCTTCAAACCTCTGAAACTCACCAGAATTATAGAAGAAAAAAAAGTGTCTGTCACTCCTGTAGAAAGTGCGATCGATGAAGAAGATTCCATTGGCTCGTTCTATTTCGAATCGGAAAAAGAAGGTTTCAGTCTCAAAAAGTTATTCCAGCGACTGCAAAATACATTTTTTCCAACTGTTTTGAACTATAATACGTCTGAAATGACTGTCGAGAGAGGTAAAGAGGACGACCCTTCCGTTTACCTTGGTAAGTAAACACTTTGACTGCCGATAAATTCATACTGACTTTCCCATGGTGCCACAGAGAACGGGTACTGTGTAACAATGATATACAGGGTGTTTCATAATAAATGCGCAGGACTTCCGGATGTGATAGTTTGTTCAAAAATATGAAAAAAGTTTTCATTAACTTACCCTCTAAAATTCAACATTTTCGAGATACAGCGTGTTGAAATTTAAAAAAATAATAGTTTTTTGCGAACATCTCTGGAACCGTTCATCGCACAAAAAACAGATTTTGAATGCATTTTCTACTCATAATAAGCTATGTTTTGTGCAGATTTTTTATTTTTTAAAATTCATAATTTTTAATTTTAACCCCTTAAAAAGATTTTTAAGGGGTAGCGGGTGTTTTTTTCTTCAACTTCTACGCCACTGGAAAAAGTATGATTTTGAGCCACCTACTCGAATCGCCAATATTTTCTACACAAAAAAGGTACTTCTGGTCATAAGCTCGAAAGTTGACCGTTTTCAAGAAAAATCAAGTTTCATGTTGAAAAACATGGTAAATTTTTTTAAATAATTTTTTTCCTAATTATTCAAAATTTATTTAAACGTTAGAACAAGTAACAAAACCAAACGTTGACTTCTTAATTGCAAAATGAAAAAAAAAAACAATAACAATCATACTCAGTTGAATTGTTGGAAATGTCCGCCGTTAGCTTCAATGCACGCAGCAATTTTTCGAGGAAAAAACATTATTTAAACAACATGAAAGTTAATTTTTCTTGAAAACGGTCAACTTTAGAGCTTATGACCAGGAACACATTTTTTGTGTAGAAAACATTGGCGGTTCATATAAAAGACTCAAAACTGTACTTTTTCCAGTGGCGTAGAAGTTGGAGAAAAAAACACCCACTACCCCTTTAAAATTTTCACCAATTATGAATTTGAAAAAATAAAACATCCGCACAAAACATAGCTTATTATGAGTAGAAAATGCCTACGAAATCTGTTTTCTGTGCGATAAACGGTTCCAGAGATATTCGCAAAAAACGATTATTTTTTAAAAATTTCAACACCCTGTATCTCGAAAATAGTGAATTTTAGAGGGTAAGTTAATAGAAACTTTTTTTCATATTTTTGGACGAACTATCACATCCTGAAGTCCTGCGCATTTATTATGAAACACCCTGTATAAGATAAGCCTACCATTCAGTTATCGCTTCACATAGAGATTTCAAATTTGACGTAGAGGTATAGGATTGATATATACGAAATTTTATTGAAACGTTTCTGACATAATCCTACAGGGCGAGTCAGAAGTGCTGACAACTTTTTTATAGAAAATTGCATTTTCATGAGCTTAACAATTTTCTCAGAACACTCATCACAAAAATGTATGGTTTGTTGATATTCGTCCACTAGATGGAGCTGATATCGAAAAAGTTCAATAATCGAATCGAACAATTCGAATGTAGTGGGTAGGGTGTAGGGATGGATTCATACACATATTTCTGTCTTTTTAGTCCAAAATAAACCATAGCAGTCGATGCCAAGACACTAAAGAAAAAAAAAAAAGAAAAACTACAAAATAATATGTATTTCCTGCCAAATCAAAAAAAATTGTTCAAAAAAAGAATAAAACTCTAAAAGTAAATAAATTATTAACTGAACTGACTTCTAATCATAAAATATGAATTCTGGTGAATTTTATGGACGAATAGACCAAGCCACATGAACACCTTCAACATATTGATTAGAAGTTTGATTTTATGGAGGACATTTGGCCCCTGAATTGAATTTTGTGGGTTTGTAACCTTTCCACAGTCTGAAAATGAAAATTAATGTGAGATAATCTATAAAAGTGTAGAAGGGCAAATGAGTAAATCAGGAAGATATCCTACTCTAAAGTAAACTTTACAAACTGAGAGTTTCTGAAACATAATATCCAAATTATCTTTTCACAGTGGCTCTTCAGTGTCGGTAGTGATCAAGTCAGCGGTTATAATTGATATTTAGTAGAATGTTGTTATTATTCCAGGAAGTAAATTCACTGATTTGCAGCTTATTTATAATATTGTCGTGAATTGGGGTTGATTCACGACTAACTAGGTAGATACTGATCATTCATAGATTTAAAACACTTCAGAAAAATATAAAAACATTTATTTTACTATGTACAAATTACGACGATTGAATTAAATGAAGGAATTAATGAATTAAATAATTAATGAATCAAATAATTAATGAATTAAAGAATTGAACAATCTCTCCTAGACTAGTTATTGATTGAATGAATAATTTTAAAAAGATCTTTACTTACAATACATATCGGCATTTACATTTAAGAAACATTTTCCTTCTATCTAATATCTGATCTTCCAAACTCCCCCCATAGCCCTCACTAGCTGCGGGCACGCCAAAACTCTAAACTCGACTACCAGATCGAACTTTTAGTGGCCTTTTTGAAAACTCTTGTTTATGTTCTGTTGAGGACAAGTTGTGTTTCAAAATAAAATATCTTCGCTCACGTACTGAATTGTAAAAAGGTTACCCACGTATTGAAATATAAAATATTTTAATGTACAGGATGTTCCATATATTTTTGACAATATTGTTAAATCATGTAAGTGTCATTCATATAACGAAGAAGTCGTGATTTTCATATTCTGAATATTTCTGGGGGGACTCAGTTTATTTGTCAACTGAAAGAAAGACGTTTTGGTATGCCCAATGAATATATCAAAATATCCGATAAAGATAAAATCCGAAAAAATTCGTGGGCTTCGACATCTGAATAAGCCAAAAGAGACACAAAATGATGATGAATGATGAACCAGAAAATTAAGAAGATGTGTTCAATTTTTAAAATGAAATAACGGACGAATCTGAAGCCACAGCCGATAATGAAAATGATGAAATTTTGCAGTTTAAAAACGAAAAATCTGAATAGCTAAATTCTGTTTGGTAAATGTAAAGAAACCCCTTATGCGTTTATCCCTGTATCAATCAAATTTGGTTGAATAACAATGGAGCTTCTACTCAGTCAAGGCTTCATGAATGGACCCCATCGTATAGAAATGAAATCCTGGGATTTATCAGGCTTACACGGTATATGAAGGGTTAAGATCATAAGGGGTAAAAATACTTTGCTGACCAGAACATAATAATTCCGTGTTTTCAGACTTTTACTGTGAATATCGGAATGATAATGCAAATACAATATCTATAAAGGAATACCTTCTTGCCACCATATTCAAAATTCATATCCACCCCCATTTGGGGGTAGTTTATTCGTGTAATTTTTCGAAAAACTTTGCTGACCGGTGGTTTCCAGTGAAGATATTTCGTTGATACAGTAGATTGTGATTTCACAGAAAGTACTTTATATGCCACCATGAAAAAAATTTGAATCAACCCCCTTCTTCTTCTTGTGATTTTACAAAAAACTCTGTATATAGGGGATTTCCAGTGAAGATATTTCGTTGAAATAGTAGATTATGATTTCGCAGAACGTACTTTATATGCCACCATAGAAAAAATTTGAATCAACCCCATCCTAAGGGTAGTTTATTCTTGTGATTTTACAAAAAACTCTGTATATAGGGGATTTCCAGTTGAGATATTTTGTTGAAATGGTAGATTATGATTTCCCAGAACCATAGAAAAAATTTCAATCAGCCCCCACCTAAGGGTAGTTTATTCTTGTGGTTTTACAAAAAACTCTGTAGATAGGGGATTTCCAGTGAAGATATTTCGTTGAAATAGTAGACTATCATTTCTCAGAACGTAGTTTATATGCCATCATAGAAAAAAATTTGAATCAGTCCCCACTTAAGGGTAATTTATCCTTAACGAAATATCTTCACTGGAAATCCCCTATATACAGAGTTATTTGTAAAATCACTGGAATAAACTACCCTTAGGAGGGGGTTGATTCGAGTTTTTTTTATGGTGGCAAATAAAGTGTGTTCTGAAAAATCATAATCTACTATTTCAACGAAATATCTCCACTGGAAATCCCCGATCTACAGAGTTTTTTGTAAAATCACAGTTATAAACTACCCTTAGGAGGGTGTTGATTCAAATTTTTTCTATGGTGGCATATATTGCACGTTCTGAAAAATCATAATCTACTGTTTCAACAAAATATCTCCACTAGAAATCCCCTATCTACAGAGTTTTTTGTAAAATCACAGTTATAAACTACCCTTAGGAGGGGGTTGATTCAAGTTTTTTCTATGGTGGCATATAAAGTACGTTCTGGGAAATCATAATCTACCATTTCAATAAAACATCTCCACTGGAAATCCCCTATCTGCAGAGTTTTTTGTAAAATCACAGGTATAAACTACCCTTAGGAGAGGGTTGATTCAAGTTTTTCCTATGGTGGCATATGAAGTACAATCTTAAAAATCATACAATCTTAAAAATCATACAACGAAATATCTCCACTGGAAATCCCCTATCTACAGAGTTTTTTGTAAAACCACAAGAATAAACTACCCTTAGGTGGGGGCTGATTGAAATTTTTTCTATGGTGGCATATGAAGTACGTTTTTGGAAATCATAATCTACCATTTCAACAAAATATCTCCACTGGAAATCCCCTATATACAGAGTTTTTTGTAAAATCACAGGAATAAACTACCCTTAGGAGAAGGTTGATTCAAATTTTTTCTATGGTGGCAAATGAAGTACGTTGTGAAAAATCATAATCTACTATTTCAACGAAATATCTCTACTGGAAATCCCCGATCTACAGAGTTTTTTGTAAAATCACAGTTATAAACTACCCTTAGGAGGGTGTTGATTCAAACTTTTTCTATGGTGGCATATAAAGCACGTTCTATAAAATCATAATCTACTATTTCAACGAAATATCTCCACTGGAAATCTCCTATCTACAGAGTTTTTTGTAAAATCACAGGTATAAACTACCCTTAGGAGGGGGTTGATTCAAGTTTTTTCTATGGTGGCATATAAAGTACAATCTAAAAAATCATAATCTACTATTTCAACGAAATATCTCCACTGGAAATCCCCTATCTACAGAGTTTTTTGTAAAATCACAAGAATAAACTACCCTTAGGTGGGGGCTGATTGAAATTTTTTCTATGGTGGCATATATAATACGTTCTGGGATATCATAATCTACCATTTCAACAAAATATATCCACTGGAAATTCCCTATATACAGAGTTTTTTTTAAAACCACAGGAATATACTACCCTTAGGAGGGGGTTGATTCAAATTTTTTCTATGTGGCAAATGAAGTACGTTCTGAGAAATCATAATCTACTATTTCAACGAAATATCTCCACTGGAAATCCCCGATCTACAGAGTTTTTTGTAAAATCACAGTTATAAACTACCCTTAGGAGGGGGTTGATTCAAGTTTTTTCTATGGTGGCATATAAAGAACAATCTAAAAAATCATAATCTACTATTTCAACGAAATATCTTCACTGGAAATCTCCTATCTTCAGAGTTTTTTGTAAAACCACAAGAATAAACTACCCTTAGGTGGGGGCTGATTGAAATTTTTTTCATGGTGGCATATGAAGTACGTTCTGGGAAATCATAGTCTACCATTTCAATAAAATATCTCCACTGGAAATCCCCTATCTACAGAGTTTTTTGTAAAATCACAGGAATAAACTACCCTTAGGTGGGGGTTGATTTGAATTTTTTCTACAGTGGCACGAACACCTCATCATACGCAACTCACATATAAGGTTTGGTTCGATTAAATATCTCCGAAGGTTCTGATCGGCAAAATTACTTTTTGGTCAGCAAATTATCCACACTCGATCATAAGCTACATGTTGCCAATTATTGGCCAACCGTTATGTCCTTTCTAAACCTGTTCGCTCCACAAATCATGACAAAGAAAGGATTTCAACTTTTCTTGAGAGTGAGTAATTTTCCTTTTACTGGCACTTCCCATAAAATGAGATTCATAACTGGAGAAACATTATGTAATTATGTAATTATGTGGATATAAATATCGCAAGTTCCATTCAGAGGATGGTTGATTATGAAACCAGAAATATTTCCCAGAAAAGCCTATCAGGTATGAAATAAAACCATTCAAACTTTGCTGTGGAAATTAACATACCTACTTACATGAAATTTGAAAAAACATTCTGTGAAAGAACGTGTTTCTACGAAGGCGTAGAAGGGCCACGGTTTTTTCCTATTTTTAATCCCGACTTCTATCTCGGGATCTCGAGATCCCGACATCTAAGTCGGGATTCTATCTCGGGATCTCGAGATCCCGACATCTAAGTCGGGATTCTATCTCGGGATCTCGAGATCTCGACATCTAAGTCGGGATCTCGAAATCCCGAGATAGAAGTCGGGATTAAAAATAGGAAAAAACCGTAGCCCTTCTACGCCTTCGTATGTTTCTGATACATCAGTCGCAACAAACATTGTGTTGTTTTTGTCTGATAAAGTTTCATAATCCCGAAGAAGACCCATTGCTGATAATTTTGATAGTAGTGTTTCGCTGGATACCAAACATAATTTTTCAGGCACTTAGAGAGTACTTATAACTGACGAAATCAAAAACAAAAGTTTGCGAAAAGATGATATTTGTTTAATACAGAATGATCTCCTAATTTGTGTCATTTAGTGGAAGGTTAAATAGGATATATTTTAACTCAATACCAAACACCGACAAACACGGTATCAATGAGTCAGAAATTTCCAACTTGATGATAGGGATATGAAAATCAAATAGATAAAAAAATTCAGATGTGCGATTGATGAACCAGGAGAAATATTATACATCATAATGAAAGAAAAGCTTCTGTAGATGTATTTGATGTATCTGGCTATAATTAGCTACTTAGAAATTCAATGAATTTGTAAAAAAAACTTAGCAATAGAACTACTCATTTTCGATATAACGCTAGTTCACCAAAATAGATTTATCCTAAAATAAAAGAGTCCATCAAAAAATCACAACTCCTACGTGTAACCCTAGAACAAGATACACCTCAATCAGATATAAAAGATCTTTGAATAAAGTCCATCGTCCATAGTAATAGACTGTAGGCCTACCTCACAATCCTTACATTTACAGTCTTGTCCAAGTCTGCTTTCAGTGTGATAAAATATTCTTACATTTTTTGAGGTGAATCAATACCATTACCTCTCCATCTACTATTAATTGTGTCGTGAAGTTCACAATCATTTAAACAGTATTCCACAGAACCCTCCCCCTTTTGTAATATTTGAACCAGAAAGATAGAGAATTGAATCAAAACGGAGTTGAAATGGGATTGGATTTTCACAATAACTTGAAATTTTTAAAGGGGATAAAGGAACCCGCAAACACCTTATGGGATTTGGGTCCCAGTGGATTTTTTTGAATTTTTGGTATGATGAAGTCCATGTTATTCTCAACCAATGTTACCATTGCGCCAACTCAAAAAAATGAACAGTTTTGCTGCTAGGGGGCGTTGAAATCACCCCTAGCGCAGATTAGACTATTTATTTTTGAATCCGGTAACAATATGTTCACTTGTTTCATTGTTGCTAACGTTGCACAATGTTGTGCTGTTTTATAAAAAAAATCTTACCCCCCTCCTTCTTCCCCCCAACTCCTATTACGTAACGAAAAAGAAAATATTTCTTGGGTGCTTTTAAATGTATCGTCGAACGTTTAAATATGCCTTAATAAGGGAAATAGCAGTTTTGTATGATTATCCCCCCTCCCCCCGAAAGACACAAAATGAAAAAATTTCGGTGGATTTTTCTGAATTTTCAATATGATGTAGTTCAAGTTATTTTGAATCAAAAAAAAATTGGGTGACAATCCCCGAAAATTAATAGTTTTGATGCTAGGGGGCGTTGAAATCTCATTTTGCTCAGAATAGACTATTTATTAATATAGGCTGAAACAATTTCTCTACGTATTGTAGTTTAGATTATGCTGAACAATTGTGTGATTTCTTATAAAAAAAAATCTGAAACCTCCCCCTTACCCCCAACCCCTATTTTAAAACACAAAAAAAAATTATTCTCGACTACTTGTAAATGCTTTATCAAAATAAATGTATTATCAAAATAAATGTTTTAATCAGTTCAAATGAAGGAAATCGTACAGTTGATTAATTTAATCTCTCCCCTCTTCCTTTGAATCCACCAATATTTTTTTGAATGGAGGAAGAGGTGAAATTGGACCACTGTACAGTTTCCCTAATTTTAGCTGATTTAAACATTTAATTTGATAAAGCATTTACAATAAATATCGTGTTTTAAAATAGGGGTTTGTGGTAAGGGGGAGGTTTCAGATTTTTTTTATAAGAAATCACACAATTGTTCAGCATAATCCAAACTACAATACGTAGAGAAATTGTTTCAGCCTATATTAATAAATAGTCTATTCTGAGCAAAATGAGATTTCAACGACCCCTAGCATCAAAGCTATTAATTTTCGGGGTTTGTCACCCAATTATTTTCGATTCGAAATAACTTGAACTACATCATATTAAAAATTCAGAAAAATCCACCGAAATTTTTTCATTTTGTGTCTTTCGGGGGGAGGGGGGATAATCATACAAAACTGCTATTTCCCTTATTAAGGCATATTTAAACGTTCGACGATACATTTAAAAGCACCCAAGAAATATTTTCTTTTTCGTTACGTAATAGGAGTTGGGGGGAAGAAGGAGGGGGGTAAGATTTTTTTTATAAAACAGCACAATATTGTGCAACGTTAGCAACAATGAAACAAGTGAACATATTGTTACCGGATTCAAAAATAAATAGTCTAATCTGCGCTAGGGGTGATTTCAACGCCCTCTAGCAGCAAAACTGTTCATTTTTTTGAGTTGGCGCAATGGTAACATTGGTTGAGAATAACATGGACTACATCATACCAAAAATTCAAAAAAATCCACTGGGACCCAAATCCCATAAGGTGTTTGCGGGGTCCTTTGACTGCAACGTAACCAACTTCCAATTTAAGTTTTCTAAGTCGATACCGTTCTCTTTCCAACCATATTCACAAACGATCCATGTTTTCATTCATGACGTACAATAAAATTACGAGTTCGATATGACCTATATTCTGTATCACCCAGTACAATGACAAAGTTTTTAGAAATACCAATTCGAGATTAAATGTTTTCATATGGATTACCACGATCCCTTTGTAGAAAAAGTGTTTGAAGCAGCCGTAGTAGAGGTGCAAAATCGGCGGTCAATATGACCGCTATGGCACAACAGGAAAGTATCGTAGCGGTCATAACGACCGCTATGGCATTCAAGGTGTTAGGTAAAAGGGGCAAACATTGACATATCTTCATGATTTCTTTGTTCTGAAATCGTTCAAGAATGCTCACTTTCTCGGAGCAACTTCAGGCCTCAAAATACGCTAATCTAGTATTTTAGTCCGTTGCTAAGCAACGAACTTTCCTGGACCGTTTTCGGATCTAAACGGTACGGGAAAGTACTTTTTCTACAACCACACCCCAAAACATGCTTTTCTGCATAGTTTTACGTTCGCAAACATGATTATTTCTCACAGTAATTGAAATTTGACATTAGTGTGCCGCAAAGTGACATTTCTGTGCCACAAAGTGACATTTCTGTGCCAAAATTTTTCAGTACCTAATTTCTAAGCAATACAGTTTTCGTGACAGCAAGGTGAAAGTATATTTTGAAAATTCTGCATTTCGAAGGGATATTCGATCAGGCAACTTCAAGAATGAGTAGACAAAGTCTATTGGTTTATATAATATGAGGGAAATTGTCGTACAAATTCATAATATTCTGAACAAAAATCATAGACATCACTACTGCTGTCTCAAATACCCACATACACACTATCCATTGCTAGGCAACGGAGCAACATCTATCGAATCATTTGAATGTCAACAAAAGTCAAGCATAAAATATTCGTAAAATATTCTTGTCCCGTCATTTTTTAATGATATTGAACTAAAATGGATAGCGACAGTTCTGAAATTGAAAATACTCCGCCAGAACTAAGAGAACAAGTTAATTCATTGTCATTGAATTTACTACCTTCAACTTCAAGAGGAAAATATAAGAATGAGTCACTGACATTTCATTCCGTCTTATAGTATAGTATTATTTTTAGCAAAAAGGGTGTTGTAGAAAAAGTATAGTGTGTAACACGAGCAGAAATGCAATTTCTCACTCGTTTGAACTTTTTCAAACTCGTGAGAAATTAGCACTTTTCTGCACTTGTTGCACAATATACTATTCCCGTACAGAAAACGATCCGAGAAAATTTTTGCCGGCTTGTTGACAGTTATTGAATTCACGCAAACAATATGTAGAATTCCTTAGTTTTTGATAATGCTGATTGCGATTTCAGAAAAAATAGTATGTGTACCTCGTAGTAAAAGCACATTCTCAGACTTCAATGTTTGTTTGTTGCAATTTACATTGTCGTCCGGGAATGTATTGCTTTTACTACTAGATACACAGTATACTATTTTATTAGATCTGATTAAAAAAAAAATCTCTAATAATTTCCTGATACAGGCATACTATACCGGGTGAGTCTGAGAGATGGGGCACCCCTATTTTTGAGAGAAATAATTCGATACAAAGCACGAAAATTCAGGGGGCTATTGAACAACTGAAATGTGATTTTTTGAGATAAAAAAAAAATTATTTCTGTAGCACTTCCGGTTTTGCCAGAAATGATTTGAGTATTAGTTGAGGATGATGATTTTTTTACATGTTGAACGTTCCTCTCCGATGCCATGTTGCCCGAGAAAATTAAATTAGCATTTTAATCACAATACTTTGCCACCAGCCGCTGTTTGAAAGTGGCAAAATCACTTTTTTTCGTTTCAAAGAGAAACATTCTCAATTGAAAATTGAATCAATACATGAATCCTCTGGAAATGGAAAAACCCTACGATAAAATTGAAGTTACTTTTTTGTAATATCTAACAGAAAACAACTACTTTCCTGGCTAAAGCCACGCTGGACATTGAAGGACTAAAACTAAATTCAAAAATGAACTTAAAAAATGTATACTCATCAGATGATTTTCCATAATGTAACAATGTTTCACCTTTGACTGTTTTTTTTGCTTTTGTTTCTTTCTGATTGATATGACTTATTAACTCATATTTCACAGATTATCTGTATAATTATTTTTTCTCTCTATAAACCCCTCTATAAACAGAAATGTTTCTTGGGATGAATAAATAAATAAATAGATTTAAGATGACTAATTGATGTTTCCGTATTATTATCAATATTCTTAATTTTTTCTGCAAGATTTTTCCAACACTTCCATAGTAATTAATAAACGCGTTAGATATGGTTCTTTATCTGATATTGTCTTATTGTTCAATTTAATTGACCGTATAGAATTCAAGCTGCATATCACTATCCTTTGTGATAGATTGTTGGTGAGGGGTATCCTCCGAGTTCGGAGGGGGAGATTTGTTATTGTTATGATATTCGGATGTAAGATTAGAACCAGTGGCGGCGTGCTGATAAATTTTTTTCATGTTATATTTTTATCTCTAGACGAAAACATGCCTGGTTGGAAAGCACGTGTGTTGTCAAGATGTCAATAAAAAATACTGTATTGTGCGAAAAAGCATACAATAAGGTCATAATTACTGAAAAAAAGAATGAAAGTGCTGAAGTAAAAAAGTAAATATATTGAAATTGTTGGATCACATCAGTAAACTATACACTATACCTACACTATATACAGTGTGTCCCACTTACCATGCTCACCATGGGTATCTTTTTAATGGTGAGAGATACGAGGTCGGTTAAATAACACCAAATGTGGAGTTTATCAAGGCCAACTATAATGTGAAAAAATATTTTGATAAAATCTATTCGTATTTGTTTTATAGGCAAAAAACAGATTTTGATCATTTTCTTGTCTCCTCCGTAACTTCTTTATTTATGAAAATATTCGAATAGTAACTCCACATTCCCATGACAGTTTTTCAATGAGATTTCGAAAAAAATACGAAATTTATACCAACTTTTCTAGAATATGAGATATCAGCACCAACTTTTATTTTTCAAATGTAGGTCATAGCTCACTATAACTTAGTTATGAATAACTTTTTTTTCTCTTACAGATGATATGTCACAGCAATGTAATCGGACCATAATCACAAATCTCATCCACCATATTGGAGGAGCCGCCATTTTTTATTTTTTATTTCAATAAAAATTCCATAGTGCATTGTCATCGGAATTATGAACATCTGCCAAATTTCAAGTTATTAGGACCGCCAGAACTGGGTCATAATTCACTTGCAAAAGTGACATGAAGATGATCAAAATCTGTTATTTGCGTATAAAACAAAAACGAATAGATTTTATCAAAATATTTTTTCACATTATAGTTGGCCTTGATAAACTCCACATTTGGTGTCATTTAACCGACCTCGTATCTCTTACCATTAAAAAAATACCCATGGTCAGCATGGTAAGTGGGACACACTGTATATGATATACATGCATTATATTACACATAAGAATTTACACATGAACTATAATATACATAACAGATTTAATTCAAATTAATGTTGAAACTGCATCATGGAAATACTCATCCAAAGTGTAGTAAAAGCCTCAATAGCTCTTTAACTCTTTTTCTTATTTTTTTCTGAATTTAGATTATTGGTATCTTGGGGCAGATAATCAAAAAGTGTTTTAGAGTTGTCAAAAAGTAATGTCTCTACTTATGTAGAGTTAGGCTCAGGGAACGATCCATAATACAAGTCTGCCTGGTAAGAAAACGAGAATTTCTCATGTAGTTATTATTTTACTTCTGTTTCTTAAACATCAAACAGGTGAGAGTCATTAAAGTTCATGAGTTAAATAGGGGTCGACATGTTTCTCTGAAGACATATCTGCAGACATACCAAACAACAGATCTATTTTGATGTAGTCTTGATTTGCT
This sequence comes from Chrysolina oricalcia, assembly GCA_944452925.2. NCBI lineage: Eukaryota > Metazoa > Arthropoda > Insecta > Coleoptera > Chrysomelidae > Chrysolina > Chrysolina oricalcia. The sequence goes on from OX101826.2 coordinate 11,112,931, forward strand.
CACAGGATGGAGCGATGACTTGCTTTTTGTAAATCGTCTGCTCAGTTTGAAACAAATTAAAATTTTGTTTTGCATTCTTCTATTCTTTTGCTGGAGTACTCAAATTTTATATATCTGACGGATTATAGTTCTCGTTGCTACTTTTAAACACTTTCTTCTGGTATCATCTGAGTCCATTTCATCGGTTTCACAACCACGAATTCCTCTATAATAGCATATATTGACACACACACACATAACTGCCAAGTTATTATAATGTTATAATTTCAGAACAGTGAAGTAAATACCATGTCCAACAAATTCAAAGTAAAAAAATATCACTAAACTACCTATCGTCGTTTATACTGCAATACGAGCAATACGTCCAGAAACATTCATTTCACAGAAGACTATAGCTAATAACTACTAATGACCATAGCAGTCGATACCAAAACACCTAAGAAAAAAAATAACTACTACCGCGGTCATTGTTTTGGAATTCAAAGTATGATATAATCGCGCGTAGAAATTTTTATGTAGTAACTATTATCATTTTACAGTCTCCTGTGAAATAAATGTTTCGTGACATAGCTCGTATTGCAGTATCAACGACGTTTTAAGTACTCGAAAGACATTCCAACAAGACATGCAGAAGAGTTGAGTTTACTTATTTACTTCTTAGTGTACCCACACTGCAACAAGTTTATTCCTAATTATTGATAGGTAATCGTTGTTAAGGTCGACTTAAATAGTAACAATGTTTTATACAGCTATTTCAACAAATAGTGTCTTTTTGTCTCAAAATCGGGATTATGCCATGATTACCATGCTGCGACGCCCATGGTTTGATTTGACAAGACGATAAATAAGTCGTAAACGGACGTAAACAAACATGATCGCCAAGTTAAGAGTGAATATAACATGGAATTCCAACCTGGTCCCCGAGTGCAAACGGATATATCCGACAATGCCCATTTTTAACATGATTCGGGTTGAGATGTTTGTAAACAACGTCGGGTATGTAGATTTCAAAAAAGAGACAGAGAAGCCCCCTCTATATCTTTTATTGCTCGGAGATGTGGGTATATAAAGATGCCCTCAGACGAATCATGCATGAACTATCGATTGCTGCACGTACTGCTATGGACTGGGCAAATTTTTGCCAGAAGTAGTATTTGATGCATTCATATCGAAAACATCTAAAATTGGGGGACCTGGCAAAATGTAAGTTATATTGGTTAAATAAATTCGTCAATTAGTGATGTAAGTCGGTTCTAGGCTTTTCATGCTACCTTGAAAATAGCTTTTTTTTCCTTATCGAACAAATTTGTCAAATTGCGATGTGATATTGAGCTAAGAAGAATTTAGACGATTTACAAGTTTGTGTTGTGTCGCGGCAGAAAGTTTGTTGATACCTCATTTCCTTAATTTTTCTTCAGAGTCGAAATTGATGAATCCAAATTTGGAAAACGAAAATATCATCGTGGTCACCGAGTTGAGGGTTCCTGGGTTTTTGGTGGTTATGAGAGGGGGTCTGGAAAAGTTTTTATGGTTGTTGTGGCTGACAGGACTGAAGATACTCTCCTAGAATTGATTGAACATTTTATTGAAAAGGGAACCACTATTTACTCGGATTGCTGGAAAGCATCCGATAAAATATCTGAAAATCCGAATTTAAAAGTGAACCACTCCATAAATTTCAAGGACCCAGATACTGGATCCCATACAAATGCCATAGAAAGCTCATGGTAATAATTCGTGAACTTTTTACTCATTTGGTAATTACTTTCTCAATTTATGGCCAACAGAAAAAAATATTTTTTGGGAGGATACCTAGCAAGGTATATGTTTTTAAAAATGGTTAAGGAGCTCGGCCAGGACAGGTTATTTTCTTCATGTTGGCTAGGGACCTATATGATCCCAATTCATTTGAAGAAGATGATGGAGTTGAAACTACAAATGAAATTGAAGAGAACGATGTAGATGAGGAATTTTTTGGATGACTTCTTTTAGTATTTTTGTTACTTTTCCAAAGTTCATTAGATTAAGGTTTTTTTTGATAATAATGCACTCAATAGGTAACGCACGCATTCGACTGATATTTCGCAAATTTGTGCGCGTATTTTCGTAATGTGGAGGGCGAGCACGCTCACTTCGCTCGCGTATTTCTGGCTATGAATCTTCAACAAGAAATAAGGAATTAACCTTTCTACAAAAAGTAGAGAAAAAATAAAATAGTAGAAAAGCGCGCGCTCGGCCGACATTTCGCAATTCCGCACGCGCGGAATCGCTTCGCTCACGTATTTCTGGCTATGAATCTTCACCAAGAAATAAGGAATGAACCTTTCTACAAAAAGTAGAGAAAAAATAAAATAGTAGAAAAGCACGCGCTTCGCTCGCGTAGTTCTTGCTATTGATCTTCACCAAGAAATAAGGAATTAACCTTTCTACAAAAAGTAGAGAAAAAAATAAAATAATAGTAGAGAAGCGTGCACTCGGCCGACATTTCGAAATTCTACGCCCGTGGCATCTCTTGGACTTAGATTTATTTTTCCGTACTATACCGTTGCAACACCATCTAACTCCTTCAGCTTTATTCGTATTACCCATCAATATGAAAAAAACCGTCGCAATAACACGTGGCATTTCATTACCCCACTTTTTGGTAAAACATCGTAATGTTGCAGTTTACCGAGTATTGTATTATTATTTCTCCACGTGAAAATTGAACCCTTCTACAAATAGTAGAGAAAAAAATAGTGCTAGAAAAGCGCGCGCTCGGCCGATATTTCGCAATACCGCCCTCGCGGAATTGCGAAATGTCGGCCGAGCGCGCTCGCTTCGCTCGCGTATTTCATGCTACTGATCTTCAACAAGAAATAAGGGATAAACCTCTCTACAAAAAGTGGATATAAAAAGATAAAATAGTAGTAGATGAAATAGTAGTAGAAAAGCTTCGCTAGCGTGTAGTTCTTGCTATACACCTTCATCAAAGAATAGACGAGGAAAGTGTGTCGTAACAAATGTCATCCTTGTCACAAACTGATTCCAAACAAAGAATTTTAGGTGACATTCTTTGTTAATTATTTGCTGCTTTGCTTCTCAAATTGTGTTTGTTTGTTTCGATTTTGTTTTCTCAAGCAATAGAAGTTGAAATACTTTAACGGAAACAATATCGGACAAGCTGATTTTAATTCGAGGAAGGTTTGTTTGGAATCAGTTTTTGACAAGAATGACATTTGTGACTTCATCACCTTCCTCATTTATACTGCCATGCTTAGCCCAGTGGCGGTAACTGACATTAGACTATATTATAGGAAAAGGAGTTTTGAATTTTCATTTTTTATTACATGTTCAATTTGTACCTTCATTTGGGTTGCTTTAATTTATTACCAATTAAAGCATCCCAAGTAAAGGTACAGATTCAAAATATACTAAAATATTAAAACAAAAATTGAACACTCTCTTTTCCACAATATACCTAGTCGAATGGCAGTTATCTCTGAAGAACGTTTGTTTCTGCTTAATGTCAGTAAATTTTTAACTTCTAAAGACTTAATGATCATACTCTCGCGAAATTCGCAATTTTTCAGCGTATAAAGTGGTTACCAGTCATGCTCGACCAGTCGTTGATGCAAAACACATGGTTCTGCATCCATTTTATTCGCAGAAAAATTGCGAAATTCGCGAGGGTATGAACGAGACTTAACAGGGTTTCATGGGCAGTACTATACGGGAATATCGGAACACGACCGTTTGTTATCCATATCTGTCATACTGTCATTTTAAGTTACTTGTTGTCAACACCGACTTAACCTTTAAACTAGACTGCCAGTACTCATATGCCCACCACTCGAAAAACTCATTCAATTGAACATCCTGAAATCGTGTCTGCGCAATGCGTAAGAGCCACCAAAGAATTGATATTTGACAATTTGGGGAGCCATTTATTAGGTCATTGGCGTTACCTTGAGTAAATAGATGTTGTTAAAATGAAGTGTTTTGGACTTTGGCGTAAAAATCCCTAATTTTCAACGACTGAAATGTGCCTTGTTGAAGTATGGATGTACAGTTATGAAATATTCTCGTCATCAAATGAAAACTCAATTCTTCAACATTCCACTTGCCTTTGTAGTAGAGTAGTAGACCTATTAATTTTTCCTGAAGTACGCCAATGTGATTCTGACAGAAAACAGACACAATGCGCATGTCCTATGGCCACCAGTCAATTTCGTAATTGGATCAATTTCAATAATATGGTATTGGCAGTCTAGTTTAAAGGTTAAGTCGGTGGTTGTCAATAAACGATTTCCATCAAATGTATTGTTGTGTTAATTTAAATCTTATATTTTCAATACAAAGTTGAAAATACTGAAAAATGTGCCAAAAATGCGAAAATTGATATGTCCAGATTATGCTGATATAAGGCAAATGCAAATTTGTTGCTTTTTGTGGAAGAAATTTGATGTTGAAAATACCCTTTTTGTGACATTTAATTGGTTATAAATCAAAAAGTAAGTGAGAGCGAGGCTTTTTGACTTCAGATTTGTGTTCAACGACCTCGAAATAACCCCCAAAATTTTTTTTTCAAAATTGGGGTAACTACCCTTAACTACAATTTTTCCTCCAATATTTTTACTAAACAAGATGTTACAAAGTTTTTAATGGAAGCATCATATATATTTATTCAAAAAAGTTGTTATGATAATTGGACTAAGTGGAGCATACAGAAGACAGGAATTGACAAATATGCTTGTTGAAAATGTAATAGATGAAGGATCCGTTTTTAGAATTACTCTCCCGAATACAAAAACAAAGGTAATGCGAGAATTTTTGTAACTTCGGGGAATATCCCAGGATTGAATATGGTAGAACTTGTCAGACAATAGTGAAAATTCTACCTTGCAACACAAACCATCTACGTTTTTTTGTCACATATAAAAATAAGAAATGCACAAAACAACCCGTTGGAATACACAGCTTTGGTAAAATGCCAAAAGTTATTGCAACTTTTTTGAATTAACCCCACCCTGAAGAATATACCGGACATTGTTTTCGGCGATTGTCTGATTCATTTTTGGCTGATTCTGGAGCTGATTTGTGTACCGTGATACGCCATGGCGGATGGAAAAGCAATACTGTTGCTGGAGGTTACATCGAAAATTCGAAAGAGCAAATGAAAAAATATCAGAAGCAATTTTTGGTGCCAACAACCAAACAGGATTACAATTTTACCAAAAATCATCAACTACTGATGTGAAAACTCTAGAATCCATTGGAATTAATATTGCAAATTGTAGTAATTGCTCTTTTATCATTTATAATAAATAGTTTTGTACATAGTTATGCATTTTGAATAAACTTTTTTGATCTCACCATTACATGTTTTTCATATAGAATTTCATTATGGTATTTGGTCCCATAATCAGTTCATTATGGTATTAACATAGAAATCTATATTATATAATTACTCTAGAATGCTAATCCCGTCAATTTTCACGGCGAAAAGCATGTCGCGTATGCGACCCGTTTACGATGTGCGGATGCGCGTCATCAGTGTAGTTTGGGTAGGTCGTTGCCAAGTTTGAAAATTATTTGAAGTTCCAATTCCGAGTATTTTGTTTTAAGGCAATAAAACACATGTCATTTGAAAGAGAGAAATTTGACAGCGCATTTAGGACTTTTAAAACATAAAAAAACCTTTTAGAGATAGATTACTCCCAATTTTAGGCGCGAAAGAAATTTATTTAAACCAAAAATATACCCTATGCTACTGTAATTATAATGACCGTGCAACAGTGCTTTTTCATCAACAGGAAGACTTGTCACTAAGATCTGTCACTCTTGTCAGAGACAGAGACGGTTTTTAGAATTTTCTCTTGTCGTTTTGTGTGGTGTTTGTTGTCGTTGGTTATTCTTTCATCTTTCGTTAATTTGCATTAATCTTGTTCCTTTAAAGACAATATCTAATAAAGCCGTTTCTTCCTACAAATATACAATGAACTGTTTAGTGTTGTGTAAGGAAAAATACCTAAAATAAATCATTTTTGGTAGATAATGAAATTTTTTATGTACCTATATGCTTTGCTCAAAATAGCTTAAATATTATTTTAGCTTGACAAAAAAGGCATGATTTTTGGTTATTGTTTTAAAGAAGAGACCCCAGCAAAGCATTTGAGTGAGAAAACTGTAATTTGTGGCAGACATTTTCCTCATATGAAAACGACAATAGAATAATTTGAAACCTAGTGCAGTACCAATACTGTGTCTGCGTTGGCATGCATGGCGAGTGATACAATTTTCTACCACACCGCTTATATTATGAGTTCTAAATTCCTACAAAAAGTACTAAACATACACAGAATCGCCTTAGAAAATTAATGTCAATATGGAAATGCTTTTCTTTTGATGGTAAGAAAAATGCTTCTGGCCTCATTTTCTCATGCATTCCCAATGTGCAAATAGCACTAAGATAATACAACAAGAAATACTCGTAGAAATAGCATGTTAATCTCTTCAAATGATTTAAATTAAATGCAGTTGCGTATTTTGACATAAATCGTTCTTGAAAAAAACCTCGAGCTTCCAAGCATCCAATTTTATAAATCCAATTTGAGTTGAAATTATTTATATTAGCTGAAATAAATTTTCATAGTTTTTTGTACTTTCAATTTATTTTCCAATCCAGTGCTTCCTTGAAATTCGCACCGACGATTTGAAGTGGTTCCGTAGGTTTTTGTTGGTTAACTACAGCTGAAAAGTGGATGTGATTTCAAAAACCAGTCGCTTCAGAGCGGTAAATAATAATAATAACCGTACTCTACTTTCTGATGGCCTTTGCTGAATATTCGGGATCATAAATATGTGATTTTACCGTACTGATGAGAGCTTAAGCTCGAAACACGTGTCTACGGTTGTACAAAAATTTGAGGGCTATACCCAATAACTTTTCTATTTATATTCTTATATATTGCCTCTCGATAAATTCATCCTGATATGTGAAAATATGTATACAAATCGGCTAAATAAAAATAACAGGTATAAGTACAATGAGGTTTCCAACCTTATTCTTCGAGATTCAGAATCAACGTTTGTTAATCTTCACAAGTACCATAATATTTTACTAAAATCGGACCTGTTACAAAAATCATTAATGACGCGCATGCGCATTGCGGACTAGCCTGATCTACAACACTTTTTAAATGGGGATTAGCATTCTAGAGTAAGTATATAATATATTGATTTCATTGAAAATATGAACAGGATGTTCATAAAGTCAGTTGTGGAATCATCTGCGACTGAAAGTTGGAATGTAGTCGCTGTTTTCCATCGTACAAGATAACCTCTCTTGGAAGGGATTCATGTTTTAAAGAGAAACATTCTCAATTGAAAATTGAATCAATTCATGAATCCTCTAGAAATGGAAAACCCTACGATAAAATTGAAGTTACATTTTTGTAATATCTAACAGAAAACAACTACTTCCCCGGCAAAAGCCACGCTGGACATTGAACTACATCTGATAGATATTGAGAAAGACCCTATATAACTTGAGAGAAAAAATCTGAAAGTGAAAATTTGCATTTTCATTCAGATAGTTGATTATTTATTAAATGTCCAGTTTCCATTGGAGATTCTTATCTATGAATGAGATAAGGGAGAATGTTATTCAGAAGTATCACTCACAGAAAATCGCTCATTTCATTGACGCGTGGATTGCATCACTTTCGCTAGGTTTTATGTCAGAAAAATATTTTCAAAGTTTCACCGCACAAGAAATAGTCCAACAATTCCTCATTACAGTGTGAAATCGCTTCTGAAGAGTATGTTTTCCAATTCTTCCGACCTCCCTGATGATCTTAGAAGAGTGAAATAGATTTTTGTCGACCAAAATGTATTGGAGGCCTAGCGAAAGTGATGCAATCCACGCGTCAATGAAATGAGCGATTTTCTCTGAGTGATACTTCTGAATAACATTCTCCCTTATCTCATTCATAGATAAGAATCTCCAATGGAAACTGGACATTTAATAAATAATCAACTATCTGAATGAAAATGCAAATTTTCACTTTCAGATTTTTTCTCTCAAGTTATATAGGGTCTTTCTCATTATCTATCAGATGTAGTTCAATGTCCAGCGTGGCTTTTGCCGGGGAAGTAGTTGTTTTCTGTTAGATATTACAAAAAAGTAACTTCAATTTTATCGTAGGGTTTTCCATTTCCAGAGGAGTCATGTATTGATTCAATTTTCAATTGAGAATATTTCTCTTTAAAATATATAATATATATTTCTATGGGTACTAAGGACCATAATGAGCTTCCTTATGTCATCAAAATTGAGTGACATAACGTTGTCATTATGACATGACAACAGATAAATATTTTGACGAATGGAAATAAAAAATGGTACATGTTGACTAGATTGAACTAAACTTATTTCGATTTCAGCTAGTTTTCCCGGCGCTACAAGCGAAGACAGTTTTGCCAGGAGTTGTTTCAAAAGCCAAGGGGGAGGCAGTATTAGTCGGTCTGAGGGAACGTACTTGCGACCAGAAGAAACGAATGACGACGACGCCGATAGAAACTGTTGCAGCAGATGTCTTGACCGAGTTTGTCGGGACAGACACCTCAACAGACCCTTGTACAGGGACGATATATTTTATGGGGCATCCTTATACACTGTGCCGGAATATACGAAACTGAAATCGAAGATGACCTTGACGTCTTTACATTCTGTTGGGATGGTGAGTTTGAATAAGTGGATGAGTGATTATGAACAAATTTGTTATTATTAACATAAGGACAGTTTTTTCTTGTGATTTTTGAAAACTTTGCTGACCTAGGGTTTCCAGTGACACTATAAAGAAAGTCGGATAAGCACCTACATAAGGGTAGATTATTCCAGTGATTTTTATCCAAGAATGGTTTATAGTAAATCAAATTATCTAATCCAATCTCAACTCACACTGAAGGAAGTCAATGCTACATAATTATCACTATTATCAAGTTATTTCAACATAATAAGCAATAATATTGTATGATAATCCAGATCGAAGCTATTTTCAGAACTTGAAGTATCTACACCTTATCGCATAAATATTGTCATTACTCTTCTTTGGTGTTTTTAAAGTCAAAGTCAAAATATGCTTTCTTGTCGGAAGGATAAACTTATTGACAAAGCTTCATTGCATTAAAGATAATGTTGAAAAATTTATGAAAATTAAATTACTACCGGCACATCATTCCTGATGAGAGGGAACACAACCACTATATGCGCTCCGGGGCGACTTAACAAATAAAAAAGAGAAATAGGGTGCATTTGCTACTTCAACTGCAAGGAAAAACCCGGAAAAAACCTTCACTACCACCATATGGTCCTTGGTGAATGAGGGAATGGAACAATACAACAATTAAATATAATACATGCCGATTTTCAAGAAAGGCAATGTAAATCCTCCTGAAAACCATCGCCCTATCTCCATTATCCCCACAGTAGGTGAAATTATGGAAAAAATAGTCAACAAATCACTATCCAAATACTTCGAGAAATTCAACCTACTCCATAATAATAAATTTGGGTTTAGGAAGAATCGTTCCACAGTTCAAGCTACTGTCAAATTAATGTATGACATAGTCGAGGGTCTTGAACAGGGTAAGCACACGGCGGTAACCATGTGTGATCAGAGCAAGGCCTTCGACTGTGTGTCACACAGTATCTGTCTTGACAAACTTGAGTATTATGGCATCAGGAGTGTAGCAAATGATTTTTTTAAATCTTACCTCTCTAACAGAGCACAATCAGTCTTTTCGAAAGAAGCCTCTTTATCAAGCTCAACAGTAAAACACGGTGTACCCCAGGGATCGGTATTAGGTCCACTTTTGTTCATTATATACATCAACGTTATCTTTGATCATATGAATCCACTGAACTGTGTACTATTGCAGACGATGCAACCTTTCACTCTAATCATGAAAAGTTGAAATACCAAATGGAAATATCTAACACTAAAATTGAACAATGGCTGATCCCCAATTAGTACAGGCTAAATAGGATAAGACACAAAAAAAAATTGGGACCTTTTGATTTTCTAGATTCTGGGAAGTTTTGGGGTACCTAATAAGTCTAGCAACTCTTCATAAAAGTACGGGCACGGATTTTCGAAATTTTGGGACTTGAAACTCAAAAATATTTTGAATCTTGAATAACTCGAAAACCATGAGGAACTCGAAAAAAACTGCTGAGACAAAAAATGTAAAGCACAACATTTTCTACAAAAAAGGTCTCCAGTCATTTTTTCGTTGGAGCCACTATTTCTGAGTAATTCTCTTTCAAAGCCGAAAGCCGGAGCACCCGCTCGCGAATTCCCGCCAGTGCGAATTCAATCAAATTTACATCCCAAGCGCAAATTAAAATTGCTCTAACTCGTTGAAAACTACTCCGTTTTCAAAGAATCAAAATGCATAATGATGGGTTAGTTCTCTATTTTGTACTCCGGTAAGGTAGCATAATTTTCGACTTAGGAAATTTTAGAAAATCTTGCGAGATGAAGAGGTATATTGGCACTTGAAGTTTCAATGAATATATTCCACCACTCGCAATATAAACAACCAAATCCAACGAGAGATTTGTCGTTCGTATTATTAACAATATTTTCATGTATATAACATACATGAGTTACTTCTTGGTTTCAAATGAACTAACTTTCAAAAAACGCGATCATGAACACGATCTTCGTTCTCGATTGATTATTATTTCGATATTCACAGACTTTTTAATAGTTTCTCTTATCCAAAGATGAGGGTATTCATTTTGAAGCGTAGAATCTCAGCTTCAAGTTCATATAAAAACATTCTTAGTATGATGTATCCTCATTATGAAGATTTTGAAAATGCATAGAAAGGTCAAAATGTCCCATTATTCCGTAAATATTTCCTTAATTATCCAAGAGTAAGTTTCTTCGAAAAATTCATGTTGTATTTGTGAAAACACGTTACAAAGAATCGATTGCGGGTCGTTACATTGTATTCAATTACTTGGTTTAAGAATACGAAAGCTTTCTTTTCGTCTATTTCCCGCGAAGAATTCGGCAACCACAGCCATTATCACCGATAACCACGCACGTGTGCGGACCACAGAACTCATAATTATATCGTAAGTTATAATTATGAGTTCTGTGGTGCAGACGACGTGGTTTGTGTAGTAAACATTCGTCAAGTGCGTACTGCTTTCTGTAGTCTTCACGGTGTTTTTCACATAAAAAAATTGGATTGTTCACTGGGGCCAGTGCAAAAATTATGGATCATAAATCTAATTGAATCAAAATATTTTCCTAGGTTAGGACAAAAGAGAAACCTCTCTTGTACTGAATTTTGAGCTCTTAATTTTTTGTGCCGGCATTTTGTGTTGAAATCCTCATAGTTTTCGAGTTATCCGCAATTCAAAGTGTTTTTGAGTACATGAACCCATTCTACGATGAAAATTTTGAGATTGGGAAAAATTTTTAGGGACCAATTTGTAGAGAATTTTTTACTCTACATTTTGTGCTTTGGGTCTTTTTTTCGAATTCCTCGTAGTTTTTGAGTTATTCACGATTCAAACTATTATTGAGTATTTAAACCCGTTTTAAGGTGAACATTTTGATGTTAGGAAAAAATACCTTGGATACTTTTTTGTAGAGATTTTTGTGATTTACATTTTTTGTTCTAACCATTTTTTTCAAATTCCTCATAGTTTTCGAGTTATTCGCGATTCAAAATATTTTTGAGTTTCAAGTCCCAAAATTTCGAAAATCCGTGCCCGTACTTTTATGAAGAGTTGCTAGACTTATTCGGTACCCCATAACCTCCTAGAATCTAATAAATCAAAAGGGCCCAATTTAATTTGAGGTTTTAGCTCAACATCTCCTAATATACCTATACTAAATCATTTCAAGCATAATCGGAGTAAAACTCAATCCATCACATTTTCGACCAATTCCTCATTGAATGAAGGGTCTATTGTAAATTTCTTGGGCATCACATTGGACGAAACTTTGAAATGGTCTTGCCATATTGAAAAATTTTGTAAAAAACTCTAGTCAATTATTTCTCCTTAGACGTCTCGCAAAAGTTCTAAGTCCAGATATACTCAAAATCTCATATTTTTCTCTCTTTCACTTGCATATCACATATGGAACTGTACTATGGGTCAACTCAAGTCACTCTAATCATGTATTCGTTCTACAAAAAAGGCTGTGAGAATTGTTGCCAAGGCAGGTTTTAGAGACTCGTGTCGCCCATTATTTCGGAATCTGAGAATAATGCCTCTACCCTCTATTTACATTTTTCATTCTCTCTTGGATATTCATAAAAATCCAACAAATTATTCTATTAATTCTGATTTTATTCATTCTTATAATACTAGAAATTGCAGTAAAATAGGTAATCCGAGATATAGACTAACCACTTCTGCGCGAAATTCACTAGACATAAAATTGTATATTAAATTGCCTCCAGAATTGAAATTTGCATACCACCAAGTGAAAATTTGCATACTATATGGGACAAGTACACGCTTTATTAGCCACAAGAAAAATCAGATTACTGAATTTGATCACTTGCTGTTATTGATGTAATTTCAGGAACACAATGTAACTTAACGATACTAAACTCTTTATTAGAAGCAAACTTTTCATTTTATTAGCCTCAATCTACGTTTTATTTGCAGTAGGTGCTCAGTTTGATAACTACTAGTGACAAGTAAATTTACCATTGATTAGGCATGATTTACTCTCAAATAACTCATATACTTAAATCTACTAAAAAATGTATTAGTAGCTACTATATAGTATTCTACTGCAGCAACATTTTTAGATCATTATAGTAATTTTAGTTTATTTGGCCTTATCAAATGACTCACTTTTGGGTAGTTTATTATTGTCTTACCTTTAATAGGTTTCATTCCATCTTTAAAATGATATGAAAGGTTCAGTTGCACCAAGGAAGCAATGATTCAGTTTACACTCTAAGAAAACGTACCTGCATGGCATATACAGGCTAGCAAAATACACCACTTAAAAAAACTGGAGATAGAGATTGCAGTTTTTATGACAATATTTTTTCATGAGCCATAAGTTGATGTGGAAAGATACAACATTTTGACGGTTCTTTTAATGAAATAATCGCCTCTGGCCACCCTTACTGGATCACCCAGTACAACCTATTTCATAATTGATAATTTCGGAACTTTGTGAATCTGTTTGTATATATTCATCAGTATGAATGGATGAGCAAGCAGGCAAGTTTATGACTTTTCTCATTATGATCATAAGAAATACATGTTATATATAACATAAAGTAGAATTAGAACGTTCTGAAAATTGAAAATGAAAGATAATTAAGAAAGGAAATAAAAATATGTAAATGTTTAATATTTTTATTGAAACAAAACTGTTGTTTTTTGGAAAATTCTCCTGATTCTATTATACATAGGTATAATGTCAATAATCTAGAAATGTTAGGTCAAAATCAACATTCTACATACCAACAAGTAAAATACATAAATCAAACTGACACTATTCACACAACTCACAACAGTAATAATAGTATAATTCCGGCACACGATGTAACACGTCCACATACAACTACTAACTCAAATGCTGGAATTGGAATGAGGCCAGTTTTGCGAAAACGTTGTTGAACATATGTTACTACCGATTGATACCGAACTGGTCGAGTATCAACAAGTAGGTGAACAGGTAGCGAAATAATTATCAAGTGGATGGCGTCTTTCCGGAAATCTTTCGACATACAATTGTTCAGCCTGTCTACAATTTCTCTTGCACTCTCCGAATATCAACAACATATCGACTTTTTCGTTCTTTGAATACATATTCAGTATCTAATTAAACGATGCAATTTCAATCAGCATAAAACTGACGGAGATAATCATTGCAATCAAATGATGTTTACCTGTCAAACACAAAACATTTTGTGTACACCGCCTACTAGGCAAAATATTATTGCAAATATCTAGACTAATAGACTTGTGAATTGGTGGATCAGGGGAAAATTTTTAATTTTATGTTTCCAAATGATCATGATATGGCTACATGACCAAAGAGAAAGACAGATAGTTTCTTCACAAGTAGCAAAATTGAAAAAAATATATTCCTATCTCAGATTTCGCGATATCGTGAGTTATTTTCAGATGTTTTTTATTTTTATTAAACAAATTATTGACAATCTGTAGGAAGTGATCAGGTATGGAAAAAACTGAAATTATATCGTTCAACTGATACTCTTTGGATTTCCAAGCCTACCAAGCATCGAAAGATTATCGAATTCGGGTAACAGCCAACTTGATGTTTTTCAATAAAATGCAATTCATCGGCGAATTGAGAAACGAATGCCACTTTGCGATACACGGTTGAATAGAGAATTTCAAGACAAATTAGATAGGCTAGATAAATATACAGGGTGTCATTAAAAAAAAAAGAAGTTGGAGTTACTGCCGATCAAACAGGTAGTTGAAAAAAGTTGTCGTTAGATTCGAATAAAGCGCTACCATTGATTACGTAACTTATGCAAATTTCAAATTTTTATTTATTCAAATAAAAAATCTACAGGCTATAAATTGTATAGATTCAAATCATTCCATTTCATCATGGAAGATAATTTTATCCACCCCGCTCGACTTACTACAAATGTATTTTATATATACAGGGCTATTCAAATTCGTTTCTGTACATGGGGATCTCGTAAACGATAAGAGATAGAGTGTCGGTTAAATTGTGGCAAAGTTGCGTTTTCTAGAGACCTATTCAATGGTGTGAAAAAATTGAGTTTAGCTATTTTAGTTCTGGAGATATACAGGAAAAACCAAAAAAATCCCAAATAATTTTTTTGCCTGTATCTTATTTATTCGCAGACATATTGAAAATCTGTCCACACTTTGCTATTGGCACTTGATGTGAGCTATCAGAAAATGTCCATGAATCTTTTATACAGGGTGTCATCTGTCTTGGGCCACCCCTATCTTTGAATTTTTAAATACGGGCCTGTATTTTTTATTGTAGTTTTTGGATCGTCGACATTCACTTCATACTGAGAAATTGAATTTAATTCTATATTTCGGGATGTTTCGGTAATATTTTATTATAATTGGGTGAATTATTCCCTTTTAAATTACGGCCTTGGAAATAGGTTGACTGACTTAAATAAAAACACAATAGCAACTTTCACGTTTCCCCGTGTACCATAGTGTTTTTCGAGAGTTTTTTTTCATTTTTAGGTACTAATTCATATTTCTTCACATTTATTGCGCCATTAATTTTATTGTGTGTATAAATTACTTCATAACAATTTTGATTACAATTATTATAGTGTTCGTTTCGGATGTAATTATTGCTATCATTTCTTTTTCAGCTTATCAAAATACATATAATCTATTTTTGTTGTAGATATATATCAGATAATCATAAAATGTTTAGCTATTCGAAGTTCATTGTAGAAAACGCTCAAAGAGCATTGAATTTTAATTTTTTTTATTGTTTTTTTTAAATTGTTGAATTGAATTGAAAATGTCAAGAAATATGAATTGGTACCTAAAAATTAAAAAAATACTCTCGAAAAACACTATGGTACATGGGGAGACGTGAAAGTGTTTTTATTTAACTCAGTCAACCTATTACCAAGGCCGTAATTTAAAAGGGAATAATTCACCCAATTATAATAAAATATTACCGAAACATCCCGAAGTATAAAATTAAATTAAATTTCTCAGTATGAAGTGAATGTCGACGATCCAAAAACTACAACAAAAATTCAAAGATGAGGGTGGCCCAAGTCAGATGACACCCTGTATAAAAGATTCATGGACATATTCTGATAGCCCATATCAAGTGCCAATAGCAAAATGTGGACAGATTTTCAATATGTCTGCGAATAAAGAAGATACAGGCAAAAACTTTATTTGGGATTTTTTTGTTTTTCCTGTATATCTTCAGAACCAAAAGAGCTAAATTCGATTTTTTTACATCAGTGAATATGTCTCTGAAATACACAACTTTGTCATAATTTAACCGACACTATATCTCTTATCGTTTAGGAGATCCCCATGTACAGAAACGAATTTGAATAGCCGTGTATATCACGTAGTCAATAAAAATCTATCTGTCTATCTATCATTCAACAAGGACTTCTCCATCTCTGCCATTCCAGCCCGATCACCATTTCGTCATCAGATGAGGAGTACGCACATGAAACCAGAAAAAAAAAAGTTAATCGAAGTGTGAATGTTATAAAAATGTTAAAACTCTAAGTTCGATTCATGATCCAAAATGATGACCTTTAAAATCTATCATCATAAAACTCTTGCAGACTATAATATACTCTCTCTGATAACAAACTTTTCACATATTTTCTGAAACGAAAAAGTGATGTGATACTTTTAATATTCATTGGAAGGTGATTAAACATCTTACATCCATTATAAAATATAGAGTTTTTGATAAGTGTACTTTTTGGAATTGGAAGTTTTGAATCAGAACTTTGTTTTGTGTTTGTGTATCAAACAAATAGTTTTAAGTATAAAAATAGCAATAACTTTCAGAATTTTATGTTCAAGAAAGAGAGGTCGGCACGAATCCCTATATTTTGCTTTGCATAAATACAACAAAGCACGCTTTTGCAAAATTAGGACAGTCTGTAAACGATGACTACAGCAAACTCCCCAAAATGCAATACGATATCTTCGATGCGATTCAACAAGAGAATGATAAACTGGTTTTGAAACTAAAAATCCTAATTCATTCTAGACAACTCTTAAAGCGTAGCAACCTGAAGAGAACTTTTCAAATTTGAACAAATTATCCAGATAATGTCCAAGGTATTTTAATGTCATTTTATTTTCAATGATGCTATTGTCTAACGGAATGTTTTCAAGATGACATCTAAAAGATATCATGTTGGTTTTTTTTATGTTGAATGATTGTAAATTCGAATCACAGCAATCTTTCACTTTTTTCAGATCAAAACATATCATTTGATCAAGATCGTGCTTGTTTTTATGATGCCAAAATATAGTACAATCATTAGCAAAAACTGTAATAGAACCTGATATCTGGATGTTCAATGGGTCATTTATGTATAATGAAAAGGGAATTGGTCCAAGTATAGAACCTTGAGGTATTCCACAATTAATTTTCTTCGATTCTGAATACCCAGATTTCCTTACTATTTGATTTCGCTCGGACAAATAAGATTCAAACCATTTGAGAGTAATGTTCATCATAATGGCATCGACTGCTATGGTCATTAGCAATGTGTTCTTTGTAGGCCTTGTTACTAACTCCATATGCCACCTTAGGAGCAGCACTGTTAATTGGAACGCAACAGTGAATCGTGCAGGACTCACCCCAGTCGATCCACGAGATTTTATTAATTTAATCGATTGAATTAAAATTCAAAAAATCCCAGCTCCAACTAGGGCTCGAACTCCGGACCTTTGATTCAGAGTCGGACGCTCTAAACACTGCGCCACGCCCCGACATAAACATTATTATTATTTGAGAAGAGGTTAGCAGGAATAAAGAGCATAAAAGATGAAGTGAACTTGAGAATTTTCCGACATTTCGACGTTTATTTCACGACTTCTTCGGGGTTTTTCAGTTATTCAGACATAAATTTCCAAAAGAATGATAAAACATACATCGATAATACACATCGTTTGTCCAAGAATGGTTAATAGTAAACCGAATTGGTTAACCTAATCTCAACTCATACTGAAGGAAGTGAACTACATTATTATTACTGTTATCAAGTTATTCCAACATATTATGCAATAATATTGCGTGGTCGTGCAGTTCGAAGCCATGTTCAGAACTTCAAATCTCTACAACTCATCGCATAAACACTATTATTATTATAATTATGAATAACAACGGCATTCAGACAAGTATGAATTCGATCGAATCTGTGATATCTTGATCACTAGTCAAGTGCCCTCCTTGCGAACGCCATGTTTGCAGGTATTAACACTAACATCAAACTTCTAGAGAAAGTGGATTCCTAAAACGCAGATGCAAACGTCAACGGTGGTCTAGTTGGTAGGGCACTTTCCTAGTGATCAAGAGATCGCAGGTTCGATCCCTGCTCGAGAATAATCTTTTTCTGGAATTTATACTCATCTGAACGCCGTTATTATTCATCATTTATATATTATAGACACGATTTACTCTCTTGATTATTATTAATTCCCGTTAGGGATATCTCAGTCAGGCCCTGTCTCGAAATCTCAGACACACCCAGAGGGCGCACTGGTGTCGTTTACCCTATTAACCACTCACCACGTCCGTAGGGTTTCCATTGAAGATATTTCATTAGAACAGTAAATTATGAATTTTCAGAATATACTTACGAAGATGTATTGATATCTAGTTAGCCTAGACCAGTTCCCTGCATAAACAAAAAATTGCGTTACCATAGCGACGAACAATAACTTATCAGAAGTGTCAGTGTAAAGTTTGACGTCAAAAAAGTACACCAGAGTTAAGCAATAAATTTAAAAAAAAATGTGTCCACCGAAATTGTGAAAATCGAAAAATTGGAGTATCGAGCCATCATCAAGTGCCTGTATTTGAAAGGGTTAAGAGGTAAGCAGATTTACGAAGGTATGCATAATACCCTTGGTGATCAATCTCCTTCGCATGCGACCGTGAAAAATTGGACTGTAAGCTTCAAAAGAGGTAAATTTTCCATTGAAGAAGGACCGATCGGGAAGGCCAGTTTCTGTGTCAGTCCCCGAAAATATCTATACAGTTCATGGCCTGATTTTAACAGACCGTCGAATTGGGCTAAAACGGATATCTGAAGCACTGAATATTTCATACGAATGCGTTCATCATATAGTTCACGTCAATTTGGACATGAGAAAATTGCTGCAAAATGGATCCCCAAATGTTTGAATGTTGAACAAAAGCGTGCAAGGGTAGTAGCATCGCGTTCGATCTGTGCTTGATTTGAAAACGATGTAGACTTCTTAAACCGAATTGTTACTATGGATGAGACTTGGATACATTTCTACGATCCAGAAACAAAGCAACAATCGAATGGCGACACTCCGGTTCTCCCAGACCTAAGAAGTTTCGTGTCCAAAAATTTAGAAACTGATAGATAATAACATGTGGTTCAACTGTGCGCAATATGGTTTCTGTCTGATGTGTAGTTTTTGCATAATCGCATTGTAAACAATTAAAAATCCATTTTGTAGGTTTTATAAATCTCTACAGAAGTTACATTGACTGCAATACGATTCATTGAATAACCTTTGAGATATTGTCGTAAATATCGAGTAATGCCCTTAGAATTGTTTTAGTGCATTGATCCATTCATCTTGTTATTTATTAATTCAATCACGATAAAAGTTCATTGTCATATACGACCGTACATTGACATCAGCAAAGTCGCATGACGAGCTGAAATCGTTGACCCAATGATATAAACATTTCCTTATATAAATACAGGAGGAATGGAACGACGAGGGAGTTAGTAATAGACTCCCATAGAGGAGAGAGCCCTAGCGCTCAGTTAGCCTTATAGGCAGGCCCTTTTGGCCTTAGCTGTAAGTATTGTTTTAGTGTTGGTTTATAGATAAATGTTTATATTCCTTTGATGCTATTGAGTTTATATAGCTACCATCTGTAGCTACACTCCAAGTCGCCTTTCGTATAAGGGAAACAACTCCTTCTACGACTCAGGGTGTTACCCTAGCCGCCAGAGTCGCGACAATATTTCAAAAAAACAAAAAGTTGTAATTTTTTTCACTATTGCTTCCACAAAGCGATTTTGCTGTTGTAAAAACTGGGGTTTTCATTAACAAACTATCTTATAAAAATTATTATAGACCATTTGCGTATTTTATTTTGTATATATTAGTCTAAAGGTTAAAATTCCCAAAAACAAATATCCTCCACAACAACAAACTTTTATTCAAATGAATTTTTGAATGCTACTCCAAAATCTATGTGGAAATAGTATATTGTGCAACAAGTGCAGAAAAGTGCTAATTTCTCACGAGTTTGAAAAAGTTGCGGCACGAGCGCAAGCGAGTGCTGCAATTCAAACGAGTGAGAAATTGCATTTCTGCTCGTGTTACACACTATACTTTTTCTACAACACCCTTTTTGCTAAAAATAATACTATACTATAAGACGGAATGAAATGTCAGTGACTCATTCTTAGCTATATGATGCCCAAGAGAAGCAAGGGAAGAGGGAGAGGATTTTGAGCCGCTCTCATTCTTGTTTTTTCTGATATTTCTAATATTAATAGTCGATTTTAGCATTGAATATATTGACCAGAGAATAGAGGCTTTTCTTGATTTGGATACTTCTTCAAAATATGCCAAAATTATATTTTCAGAAACACTTTTAGTTTTGTATTTTTCCTTCCAATCCATAAACTGTTTGTACGCATTTTCATATTTTCCTCTTGAAGTTGAAGGTAGTAAATTCAATGACAATGAATTAACTTGTTCTCTTAGTTCTGGCGGAGTATTTTCAATTTCAGAACTGTCGCTATCCATTTTAGTTCAATCTCATTAAAAAATGACGGGACAAGAATATTTTACGAATATTTTATGCTTGACGTTTGTTGACATTCAAATGATTCGATAGATGTTGCTCCGTTGCCTAGCAATGGATAGTGTGTATGTGGGTATTTGAGACAGCAGTAGTGATGTCTATGATTTTTGTTCAGAATATTATGAATTTGTACGACAATTTCCCTCATATTATATAAACCAATAGACTTTGTCTATTCATTCTTGAAGTTGCCCGATCGAATATCCCTTCGAAATGCAGAATTTTCAAAATATACTTTCACCTTGCTGTCACGAAAACTGTATTGCTTAGACATTAGGTACTGAAAAATTTTGGCACAGAAATCTCACTTTGCGGCACACTAATGTAAAATTTCAATTATTGTGAGAAATAATCATGTTTGCGAACGTAAAACTATGCAGAAAAGCATGTTTTGGAGTGTGGTTGTAGAAAAACTATAAATCAGGTATTATATAATAAGCAAAATGATAAGCAAGTTAATGTAAAATATATTGTACAAGATAATGAACATATTGAGGATCCAATGGAAATATGTGAGAAATTTAATGAATATTTTTTTAATGTTGGACCAAATTCAGCATCTGCTATTTTGTTTGAACCATCAAACACCTGTCATAATGTATCATTGAGTGATTCCACGTTCTTAGAAGAAACAATTTGTGACGTAGTACAGGATACTATAAAAAATCTTAACAACAAAAAAGCGGCTGGTTTCGATAATATTAGTGTTAAAATTGCAAAAATAATCAGAATTGTCCCCTTGTATAAGCGCATTGATCAATAAATCATTTGACAGTGTTCCCAATAATATGAAAATTGCTAGGGTTACACCTATTTTTAAAAGTGGGAAAAAATAAATTATAAGTAACCATCGACCTATATCAGTATTACCTATTTATCCAAAATTATTGAGAAAATCATGAACCGAAGAGTAATGGATTGATAAAATAAATTTTTTGTACAATGGACAATATGGTTTCCGAAGATCTAGTGACATAAGTCTGCCGTGTTGGATTTTATTACAATAATTCAACTAAACCTAGATTACAATTTCCAATGTTGTTTAGTGTCACTGGATCTATCAAAGCATTTGATACGGTAGATCACGGAATTTTGTTATGTAAATTATTCAATATCGGGATTAGAGGTCATGTACATGAATTGTTATATATTTGAGACTGGTTAGGATTGCAATAAATGAAAGTCAAGAGAAACGACTAGAAAGTGGGCCTACCTGGTTCCTTTTCTGGCTTTCCACTAAGCCGCCTTTCCTCTGGGGTTGCAACCACCGTTATTCAGGGGGGTGTGGACTGTATTTGATTGGGGTCGTAGGGGGTTATATTCTGCACGTCACCGTACTTCGGGCGAATTTTTTGCGTAATGCACTGACATACAAATAACCGAGCGAGTTCCGATAGGATCGGGAGTAAAATTTATACTGCCGGTATCGGTAGATATTTTGAATCTTCGCGATAGGCCGGTCTGAACAGCCGAGTCTTGACTTGTATGAAAAAAGTTGAAGTCGACATAAATGAATTGAAATAATATCTAGCAATTTATTATAAATGAAAACTAAAGGGATTCCCAATGAAATATAGAAAATTAAACTAAATACAGGTTTAATTACTTGAACTATAAAAAATCAACAAAATTATAATACGGGTCGTAAACATACCCCACCTTAAAATACACAGTATTTTAGGCAAGTTGAGCAGAGGGTAAAACACAAAGTTTCACGAGGGGCCTCTGAAATTCCCCTTGAGTAGTGCGAACAGTCGCAACTCGGATTATTCCGTCCACTCCGGGATGTACTTCAACTACCCTGCCTGTCCGCCAATGAAGAAGAGATGTTAATTCATTTTTCATTAAACGTAATTGGCCAATTTCTAACGGTACTTCATTTTTAAGCCATTTATTACGTTGTTGGAGAGTATGCAGATATTCATCGTGCCAACGCCTCCAAATATCTTGGTGTAGACGCTGTAATAGTTGCCACCGATTCAAATGGCTCATTTTCAGATGAGTTAAGTCAGGTTCAGGTATTGTAGTGAGAAGTTCGAGGGTCAGGAAATGACCAGGAGTTGAAACAGATAAATCTGAGGGATCAGAACTCTGGGCGCATAGGGGGCAAGAGTTGAGGATGGCCTCAATCTGAACCAGAAGAGTATAGAACTCCTCATAGGTCAAAATTTGAGTTCCTACAACTCTATATAAATGGGTCTTTACAGATTTTATGCCAGATTCACTGAGTCCAGTAAAATGGGGACTAGATGGTGCATGAAAAGGAAATTTAATGTTTTCGCATTCGGAAGCCTCTTTCATGTGCTGCAAAAAAATATTTTTTACTCCGACAAAATTCGTCCCGCAGTCTGAGGTTATGCGGTTACAGCGTCCACGACGACTGATAAAACGGCGTAATGCCGCGAAAAATGCTTCGGATGAATGTTTCGAGGCCAATTCCAAATGAATGGCTTTCGTGGCGAAACAAACAAAAAGACATATACAGGGTGAGTCAACAAGATTCCCGTGGTCGATTGCACCGTTGTGAATCACTATTTAGATTTCTTATATTTTTTTGCCAAACGGACCATTTAAGACTATCTTCCAAAATTATTCTATTCATACAGGGTGCATCATTGAAGCGTGGTTGACCAAAGTTGGTCTTTTTTAAATGAAACACCCAGTATATTTTCATATATTTCGATCCGCTGTTTCATTGGCTGCTCAACGAATTTTTCAATTTCGGATTCTGTTGCGGCGTTGCCGAGTTATCTAAAAAATATCTATTTTACAGACTTCTTTTTGAAAAATCTCCTATTTCACGTTTCGAAATATTTAGTGGAGATATTTCGGGAATCGATAGTCGAAATGAAGAAGTTAATTGTGAATATGGTGAATATTGTATTAAATTATACAGGATGTTCGGTACAACAATACAAACTTGGCCATTTACATACATCAATATTTTGATTTTTTCAAATGGAACACCATGTATATTATCATTCATATCAACTCCTTTTCAATGACACTGAATGCCGTTTTAATTATTTTATCCTTCTTCAAGAGCATTCTTGAAAAATTATGAATAACTAGCATAGCAAAAGAAATTTTGAAAAATAACTTTTTTTTCTAGTTCAGTTATCCATGACTACCGCTGAAAAAAATGACTATCGGCATTTGTAAATTGAGGTATCTGTCAAACTACAATCCAGTTGTGTTGACAAATGTGGCCTTATGAATTATTGTTTAGAGGATATGGTTCAAATGGTTTATGCTTTGGGGGAAAGTGACGGTAACTGCTTACTGTTATCTAGATTATACCAACAAAAATTTCCTGAGAAAAGACACCCAGACATGCGAGCATTTCAAGCCCTCAAAACAAGATTTGAGGAAACCGGAACAGTATTTCACAAAAAATTTGAACGTGCCTGTCCTGTAACGAATGATGAAAATACTCTTGATATTGCATTACATATTACCGAGAATCCCCATGTGAGTACACGTATTCTGAGTGGGGAGTTGGGAATATCACAAAGTGGTGTTTCTCGAATGGTGAGAAAATGCAATTTCCATCCATACCATATGCAGTTGATGCAGGAGCTAACAGAAAGAGATTTTTCAAAGAGAATGCGGTTTTGCCAATGGGGTGTAAATAAAATCAGAGAAGAACATGCTTTTTTTGAGTATGTAATATTTTCGGACGAAGCCACGTTTCACAACAATGGCCATGTGATTCGGCATAATATGCACTATTATGCAACTGAAAATACCCATTTCGTTAGATATGTCAATCACCAACAATATTGGTCACTGAATGTTTGGGGAGGTATCATTGGACGGCGAGTGATAGGGCCATTTTTTTTTCAATGGTCATCTTAATGGAAGAGAATAAGGTTTTTGCGACAGCTATACAATCTATTAGAGGATCTGCCATTGGCAACAAGGCAGAGAATTTGGCTCCAACAAGATGGTGCGCCTGCACATTACCAGACTGATGTACGGGAATACATCAACAATAAATTTCGTGGAACATGGATAGGAGGAGGGCCAGTTCAGTGGCCTCCCAGGTCACCCGACCTCACAAAAATGGAAATGGATTTCTTTCTATGGGGATACATTAAATGGGTTGTTTATCAAACTCCGCCTACAACTCCTGGAAATATGAAAGCAAGAATTCGGACTGCTTTCAGGGAAATTTCAGAAGACATGTTGGAACGTGTGTAGAATAGTTTCCAGAATAGATTGAGACTGTGTATTAGTGAAAATGGCAAGCACGTTGAACATTCTAATATGATAATTTGTTTTATTATTGAGTTAATATAATTTATGAAGTTTAATTCCAAATATGATACAAAATACGAATATTGTCAATATTTTCTGCGGAAAGACCCTCATCTTTAGGATGTCGAATATATCGGAAACGGGTTGTTTTAGGCACATGACATCAAGAATAAAAATTGAAGGGTCATTAAAAAGGAGTTGATATGAATGATAATAAACAGGGTGTTCCATTTGAAAAAATCAAATTATTGATGTTTGAAAATGGCCAAGTTTGTATTGTTGTACCGAACATCCTGTATAATTTATACAATATTCACCATATTCACAATTAACTTCTTCATTTCGACTATCGATTCCCGAAATATCTCCACTAAATATTTCGAAACGTGAAATAGGATATTTTTCAAAAAGAAGTTTGTAAAATAGATAGTTTTTAGATAACTCGGCAACGTCGCAACGGAATCCAAAATTGAAAAAATCGTTGAGTAGCCAATGACACAACGGATCGGAATATATGAAAATATACTGGGTGTTTTATTTGAAAAAGACCAACTTTGGTCAGCCACGCTTCAATGATGCACCTTGTGTGAATAAGAATAATTTTGGAAGATAGTCTTAAATGGCCCGTTTGGCAAAAAAATATAAGAAATCGAAATAGTGATTCACAACGGAGCAATCGACCACGGGAATCTTGTTGACTCACCCTGTATATGTCTTTTGCGATTTTGTGCCACGGCTTTTCCGAGGGTAATATTGAAGGGACCGCCATAATCGACTCCTACACATTGGAAGGGCTTGACTTGGTTGACTCTCAGAGCAGGCAAATCGCCCATGAAGGGTTGAATGTTGCTCCGATGAGCCCTACAACATTTTAAACACTGAGAGAGTACATGACGTATCGCTCTCTTTGGGGGAAAGGATCCAGAAATGCTGAACAAGTAAAAAGTGTAACGTTTGGAGCCCGGGGTGCATGTTTTCAGTGTGAAAAAGTTGAATAATGAGAAAAGTAAACCCGAATGTGACAGGCGACCACCCACTCTTAGCAGGCCGTCATCTCCGATAAAGGGGTTTAATTTGCGAAATGGTTTAGATAGAGGAGATTTATTTTGTAACTTAGATATTTCTTGGCTGAATTCTACATGTTGAGTACGCTTTACCAAGACTAATAAAGATGAATGAAGCTCTTGTTGAGAAAGATGTCCCATATTTTTATCTCGGGGATTCTTAAGATTCGTTATAAAACGTAAACAATATGCAATTATACGTTTAATTTTATTCAGAGACGAGAACTTCTCTAAAAGGGAGTCTACAGAATCCACGAAAGACCTCAGAGAAACGGTTTTCCCCTCATGAATTGCTTCTGGAGAGGGAACAATGGCGAGAGACACAGGCCATTGCTCTTGAGGAAGATCAAAGAAATCAGGGCCGGTGAACCATAAGGTATATTCTAAAATTTCGGAGGGGAGTAAACCCCGTGAAGCACAGTCGGCGGGGTTATTCGCACTGCGAATATGGTTCCAGAGATCAGGGAATACATTGTCTTGAATTTGACTCACCTTGTTACCAACGAAAGTTTGCAACCGGTGGGCTGAGGATTTTATCCAATAAAGAGCAGTCATTGAGTCAGACCAAGCAAACATTTGGTGAAACTTTATTCTTGGCGAATAAGTATCGAGAATATACCTCATAAGCTTGGCCAATAGCGCAGCAGCACATAGTTCCAGACGGGGAATTGACAATGTTTTGAGAGGGGCCACCTTTGATTTACCAGCAATAGGGTAAGTTTGAAATTCCTTATCGGAGTTCATAATGCGAATAAACACGACTGCGGCGTATCCACGTTCGGAACTATCTGCAAACCCGTGGAGTTCACACCCTTGAGAGAAAGCTGGAAAATGGCGTGGTATCTTCAACTCAGAAAGAAGGTGTATTTCAGCTTTATACTGTGTCCACGTTCGAGGGAGGAGTTTGATCCCATTCTAGACCTAAACTCCAGATATACTGCATCAAATTTTTGGCCAAAAATACAACGGGAGTGACAAAACCGAGGGGATCGAACATTCGTGCAATCTGCGATAAGATTGTGCGTTTAGTGCAAACTTCATCCAGGGGTATCACATTATAAGAAAAATTGTCTCGAGAAGGATGCCATTTCAATCTGAGAATTTCAACAACACAATCTTGAGAGTTGAATGAATGGTCCTGGTGTAGACATTCATCGAGAGGAAATTCTTTCAAGCGGCTAGGGTGATTACTTGCCCATTTGCGGAGCTTGAAGCCACCCCTACCGAGCAATTCAATTAACTGATACTGTAGTTCACATGCATCTTTCAGGGTACTTGCTCCTGTGATGATATCATCCACATAAATATCAGTCATGAGTACTGAGGACGCTAGGGGAAAATCCTTTTTTTCGTCTTGAGCAAGCTGACAGAGAGTTCTAATAGCGAGAAAAGGCGCAGAGTTCACTCCAAAGGTGACTGTGTTGAGACGATAGTCCTGCACCTCATCAGACGCGGAAAAGCGCCATAAAATGCGTTGATAATCTCGGTGGTCAGCATTTAGTAGTATTTGAAGGTACATACCCTTGATGTCAGCGGTAAATACATGAGGGTGTGTACGGAATTTAATAGGAGGGCGACAATATCTTGTTGGAATTTCTTACCAACAAGTAAATGGTCATTCATGGAGAGACCCGAGGGACAGCGGGAACTGGCATTAAAAACAACCCTCAATTTCGTAGTTGTTGATTACGCAATGGTGAGGAATATAACAAACCTTCTGTGAAGATTCGTTAGGAGACACAAGTTCCATGTGATTGTTGTCCAAATACTCTTTCATGAACTTACAATATTCAGTATACAGAGGCGGATCTTTTTGTAAACGGCGTTCCAATGAGTTCAAAAATTGAAGAGCGGTAATTCGAGTATTATGAAAGTGGGGTTCAATATTATTTTTGAACGGGAGAGAAACCACGTATCTTCCAGTAGGGGTACGAAGATGAGTTTTAATAAAATTCTCTTCACATTGAGTTTCTTCAGGCGAACAAATGTTGATTCGTGGACTTTCTTCCACATTCCAAAATTGTTTTAAAGTAGTATCTAAATCGCTTAAATGCATAAGGGAGGTTATTGGAGTTAATTTTGGTACCAAAGACATTTTTCCTATGAGAATCCATCCATATATCGTGTTAAAAGCGATAGGACTTTCTTTACTTATACTTATACAGCATAATCAAAGAAAAGCTTCTGTATATGTTTCTGATGTATCTGGCTATAATTATCAACTTAGAAAATCACTGAATTTGTAAAAAAAATTGCAATAGAACTCATTTTCGATCTAACGCTAGTTCACCACAATAGATTTATTCTAAATTAAAAGAGCCCATCAAACAATCACAACATCTACGTGTGATCCAGGAACAAGATACACCTCAATCAGTTATAAAAGACCTTTGAATTGAGTCCATCGTCTGCTCTAACAGAAGGAAATGCCGAGTGAGAGTCAAAAACCATTGTAACCCAATTTTTCGGTAGTAAAATGTACCTACTTATGTATTTTCCTAAAAAATCCATTTTATTTTTAAGATTATCTATAGTAACAGACTGTAGGCCTACCTATTATCCTAGTCTGCTTTCGGTGTGGTAAAATATTCTTGCATATTTTGAGGTGAATCAATACCATCACCTCTCATTCTCTAGTATTAATTGTGTTGTGAAGTTCATTTATACAGTGTTCGACAGAACCCCCCTTTGTAATATATCACCCAGTACAGTGACAGAGTTTTAAGACGACCAATCTAAAATTAAATATATTCAAATAGATTACCAAGACTCCTTTGTAGAAAAAGTAATTGAAGCAGCCGTAGTAGATGTGCAAAATCGGCGGTCATTATGATCGTTATGGCACCATTCAAGGTGTTAAATCATATTTCATTCATGACTATTTTGAAAACTAATAATAACATTTTTCAGAGCTACACCATGTCCGTATCGAGAGTACTGACACAGAGAGACGTCGAAGAGAGCACGCAGTGCGTCTGCTGCCCAGAATCCATCTCTCGTGTTTTGGTAACCATGATGGATGTCAGACTATTCAAATCGTCGGCTTTCACGATACTCACCATAAGCGGATTCATGACCATGGTGGGGCTGTACGTCCCTTTCGTGTTCCTCGTCCAGCGAGGGATGGAACTCGATCTGAGCCCAAAGTGGTGTACTCTACTCCTCACCATTATGGGTGTGTCTAACGCTGTAGGAAGGGTTTCTTGCGGTGTGATATCGTTTTTTCCTTCGATAGATGCACTGATGGTCAGCTGTGTGACTTTGATTGTCGGAGGACTGATTACGATGTGCTCCGCTCTCATGAACAATTTGGCCGGACAGCTCATTTTTACCGTCATATATGGATTTTGCGTAGGTAAGAAAATTATATAATGCAAAATATTCCGTCTAGGTAAACCCTCCGAGCAATAAAAGATATAGAGGGGGTTTCTCTGTCTCTTTTTCGAAATCTACATACCCGACGTTGTTTACAAACATCTCAGGCCGAATCATGTTAAAATGGACATTGTCGGATATATTCGTTTGCACTCGGGGACCAGGTTGGAATTCCATGTTATACTCACTCTTAACTTGGCGATCATGTTTGTTTACGACTTATTTATCGTCTTGTCAAATCAAACCATGGGCGTCGCAGCATGGTAATCATGGCATAATCCCGATTTTGAGACAAAAATACATTATTTGTTGAAATAGCTGTATAAAACATTGTTACTATTTAAGTCGACCTTAACAACGGTTACCTATCAATAATTAAGAAAAAACTTGTTGCAGTGTGGGTACACTAAGAAGTAAATAAGCAAGCTCAACTCTTCTGTCTTGTTGGAATGTCTTTCGAGTACTTAAAACGTCGTTGATACTGCGATACGAGCTATGTCACGAAACATTTATTTCACAGGAGTCTGTAAAATGATAATAGGTACTACATAAAAATTTCTACGCGCGATTATTTTATACTTTGAATTCCAAAACAATGACCGCAAGAAATTCTTATGTAGTGGTTATTTTTTTTCTTTGGTGTTTTGGCATCGACTGCTATGATCATTAGTAGTTATTATCTACAGTCTTCTGTGAAATGAATGTTTCTGGGCATGGCTCGTATTGCAGTATCAACGACGGTAGGTAGTTTAGTGATATTATTTTACTTTGAATTTGTTGGACATGGAATTTACTTCACTGTTCTGCAACTATAACATTATAATAACTTGGCAGTTATGTGTGTGTGTGTGTTTGAAATGTATGCTATTTTAGTGGAATTCGTGATTGTGAAACCGATGATATGGACTCAGATGATACCAGAAGAAAGTGTTTAAAAGTAGCAACGAGAACTATAATCCGTCAGATACAAAAAATTAACTACTCCAGCAAAAGAATAGAAGAATGCAAAATAAAATTTTGATTTGTTTCAAACTGGGCAGACGACTTACAATAAGCAAGTCATCGCTCCACCCTGTGAGCAAATCAAGACTACATCAAAATTGATCTGTTTTTTTATATGTCTGCAGAGATACATGTCGACCCCTATTTAACTCATAAACTTTAATGACTCTCACCTGTTTGATGTTTGAGAAACAGAAGTAAAATAATAACTACATGAGAAATTCTCGTTTTCTTACCAGGCAGACTTGTAATATCGATCGCTCCCTGAGCCTAACTCTACATAAGTAGACAATACTTTTTGACAACTCTAAAACACTTTTTGTTTATCTGGCCCAGGATACCAATAATCTAAATTCAGAAAAAACACAAGTAAAAGAGTTAAAGAGCTATTAAGGCATTCACTTCACTTTGGATGAGTATTTCAGTGATACAGTTTCAACATTAATTTGAATATAATCTGTTATGTATATTATAGTTTATGTGTAAATTATTATGTGTATTATGGTTCATGTGTAAATTCTTATATGTATTTACAATGTATGTATATCATACAGTGCGACGCTAAATTATGGAACAAATTCATTATTTCTGAATATAAAGATATATCGGAAAAATCCTCGGACAGGTCGATTTTCTTTTCCGATGGGCCAATTTTTGAACCTCACCCAAAATATATAGGGTTATCCGCATTTGGGGAAAAGCGACTTTGGTGATATTTTTAAATGGGACACCCAGTATATTTGTCCATATTTGGTTAGGGATCGTCATTACAAATCCAGTGATAACAAGTTTGATGGGATTGTGTCAAACGGCTGAGATATGTCCAAAAAACTTCTCCATATACCCAATGAGTGCGACAGAGACTTTTAACCTTCTGAATCGTGTGGAGTCTTGCAGTCATACTCATTAGACATACGAGGAAGTTTTTTGGCCATATCTCCGCAGCCGTTTGACAATATCCCATCAAACTTGGTATCACTGGATTCGTAATGACGATCACTACTAACCAAATATGGAAAAATATACTGGGTGTCCAATTTAAAAATATCACCAAAGCCATTTTTACTCAATTGCGGATAACCCTATATATTTTGGGTGGGATTCAAAAATTGGCCCATCGGGAAAGAAAATCGACCTGTCCGAGGATTTTTCCGAAATATCTTTATATTCAGAAATAATGAATTTGTTCCATAATTTAGCGTCGCACTGTATATACAGTGTGTCCAAGATAAGAATGAACAGCATGGGGATATGAGAAACGGTAAGAGATACGGGCATTTATGTACCCAACAATATGCCATTTAGAAAGTTTTGATATTCCGAGTAGTTACGGAGATATCCGAGAAAAACCGAAATTTCAGAATTTCGTTTCTATTTTCTCCTAGGTTTATTTTCAAAGGAAATGTAAAATAAATAGCACTTTGTCATAGCCACTTTTCAAGGACTACCTGATAACGTAAGCAGAATTTTTCTGCGACGTTTCTTCTTTTAGAAAACATCATCAACTTTTTACTTTTATATGGTCCGAGGTCCGAAACTAAAGTATACCCTGTATACGACTCCATTTTTCATTGTGAATACAGCAACGTATCACACAGTATGATTTCAGAACCATTTTTCGCGCAAAATTAAATTTAGTGATTACTTAACCTGTATTTCTTCAATTTTAGATAGTAGGCGCTGGAAAAAATGACACATAATGTTCTGTTGTCATAATAATACTGTAGTTTGGTAGAATTTTTGTCATATTACCGTTCCTACTTTTACATCTCGTTACCTACTTACCTAATTTGTGTTAAAAATGGAAAACGGCAGCTTTTCGAATACTGAAAAATTTGATATGTTGTCATGTTACATTTTGTGTTTTTGCTGAACGTGCGTACTCTAATAAGTATTCAGAGAGGCGACAACCTGGTAAATCAATATTTAAACGGTTAGTTTTTAATTTAGAAGAATACGGATCATTTAAAAAACTTGTGGTTTCCCGACAATAGCTATCTAATGAAGAAAGTCAGCGTGATGTGTTACAGGCCGTTGTCGAAAATCCTGAGATATCCACTCGCACCATTGAAGATAATACCGGAGTAGCCAAATCCACCGCTCACTTCATTTTAAGAAAAAATAAATATCATCCATATAAATTTAGGATTTGTCATGGACTCAGACCAGGTGACGATGCAAGGCGAAGAACCTTTTGTGAATGGTACACTAGAAAATGCCAAGACTATGAAAATTTTTCTTTCAAAATAATTTGTTCTGATCAAAGTATGATCACCAACAATGGTATTTTTAATAGGCGGAATGTTCATTATTGGTCACAACAAAATCCGCGTGTACACAAAGTGTTCTGACATCAACATCGTTTCGGTGTTAACATGTGGGTTGGAATTCTCTGTACGAATGTAATTGGGCCTTTTATATACCAAAACAATTTAAAAGCAGAGCGGAACATAAATTTGTTAGTGAATGATATGGAAGACGCTCTAGATCATTTGCCGTTACTCACAGCTGCTGGTTTCAACAAGATGGTACTCCAGCACATAACTCTAGAATTGTTCGTGATTATTTGAACCGTCGCTTCCCAGGACAGTGGATTGGTACTCATAGTGATACATCCTGGCCTGCAAGGTCCCCCGACCTAACCCCACTAGACTTTTTTTTGGGGATATATCAAGAATTATGTGTACTCTTATCATAATTTTCAAAATGAAGAAGATTTGCTAAGATCGGTTACTGCATCCTTTAACAATATTTTTCCGAATATGTTAACTCAAGTTTTAAATTCGTCTGTGAGAAGAGCGTGCTTAGAAAATAACGGCGGGTTATTTGAACACCTGTTATAAGTTTCTGTTTATTTTCCTGTAATAAATATTAGCTCCTTGTTATTACATTACAATTACATTTATAAACTAAACTTTTGATATTGCGACTTATCTTTGTATTCAACAACGCAAAAAGTGGTAAGTTAAAATTTATACTTGTCTAAATAAGACTGATTAATTTACTTCATGTATCAAAATATGACATTTTTTCCAGCGCCTATTATCTAAAATTAAAGAAAAACATGTCAAGTAATCACAAAATTTCATTTTGCGCGAGAAATGGTTCTGAAATCATACTGTGTGTTACGTTGCTGTATTCACAATGAAAAATGGAGTCGTGTACAGGGTATACTTTAGTTTCGGCCATATAAAAATAAAAAGTTGATAGTGTTTTCTAAAAGACAAAACGTCGCAAAAAAATTCTGCTTACGTTATCAGGTAGTCCTTTAAAAGTGGCCATGACAAAGTGCTATTTGTTTTACATTTCCTTTGAAAATAAACCTAGGAGAAAATGAAAACGAAATTCTCAAATTTCGGTTTTTCTCGGATATCTCCGTAACTACTCGGAATATTAAAACTTTCTAAATGGCATATTGTTGGGCACATAAATGCGCTACTTTTCTCTAATTTAATCGACCCCGTATCTCTTACCGTTTCCGATTTCCCCATGCTGTTCATTCTTATCTTGGACACACTGTATAGTGTAGGTATAGTATATAACTTACTGATGTGATCCAACAGTTTGAATATATTTACTTTTCTACTTCAGCACTTTCATTTATTTCTTCAGTATTTATGACCTTATTGTATGCTTCGTCAGCAAGAATCTAATTTTTTGCACAATACAGTATTTTTGATTGACATCTTGACAACACACGTGCTTTCCAACCAGGCATGTTGTCGTCTAGAGATAAAAATATAACATGAAAAAAATTTATCAGCACGCCGCCACTGGTTCTAATCTTACATCCGAATATCATAACAATAACAAATATCCCCCTCCGAACTCGGAGGATACCCCTCACCTACAATCTGTCACAAAGGATAGTGATATGCAGCTTTCATAACAACTTGTGTTGTTTGTATAGAAATGGCACCTCTATATCTTTTATTGCTCGGAGGGTAAACCAAGTTGCTGCTAAAGGACCCCGCACAAATCAAATGGTAAATGGATCCCTGTCGAATTGGTTGAAATTTGGATATGTTGTAGTTTATACTCTTCTGATCGAAAGTCTCTATTGGCCCAAGTCCTAAAAATGGACAGTTATTTAGATACCGAAAGTCAAAAGCTGCAACTAGTGCGATTACATTTTTTTACTTTGACCATGTATAATGGCGATGACTTTGTTCAGTTTTGACAGGAACAAATTTCTAAGTTGTCAATAAATGTCAAGTTTCTAAAAAAGCTAATGGTGGATTTATAAACTCAACTAAACTAAGAATTAAATTAACAACTAAGAATTAAGAAAGATGAGTACAAGGAAACCCCATCAGTGTTTTATAAACTTTCAGCTGTCAATTAAATTAGGAATTAGCAACTAAGAAGATGGTTATCTTTTATCTTTTCAACTAAGAATGAATTGTCTTAGTTGAAAATGGAAACGGGCATGCGCAAAATCGGTGAATGAATGTTTGAAAATTAATTTGTTTATATTTTGCAGTGATTTGGTCGAATATTTTCTTGCAATAACAATACAATGGATCGAGAAGAAATGTTGACCAAGGCGGCTTTCATTATAGTTGTAACGATTTTCTCCACATGACATAATTCTTAATTTCTTAGTTGACGTTTATAAACACCTTCTTAATTGCTTATTGTTGATTCTTAATTGATAATTTTGAATTCTTAGTTTAGTTGAATTTATAAATCCACCATAATCTGTTGAAGATTCTTATACTCGCATTATTTTGAATAATATGGCTTTTAGAAACATTTTTATTTGCTACGTTTGTGATGGGCCATTAACCCAGAGACTCATGACTCGAATACCTAGATGTAGAAGAAAATGCCGACAAATGTGAAATCGTCATACGCAGACGGGAGGGGTTGAATAGACCACCAGGTTGCGTTCATAGACTTACTCTGAGTAAGGGCTTACTCCGAATCGTTCGTGAACGTATTCTAGCTTCATAGAGTATGCATCATAGAAATATATATTATATACTTACTCTAGAATACTAATCCCCATGTCAAAAGTGTTGTAAAAAGTTCAGGCTAATCCGCAAAGTGCATGCGCGTCATTAGTGAATTTTGAAACAGGCCCGGTTTTAGTATAACTTGTATGGTACTTGTGAAGATAAACAAACGTTAATTCAGAATTTCGGAGAGTAAGGTTGGAAACCTCATTGTGATACCTGTTATTTGTATTTAGCCGATTTGAATATATATTTTCACATATTTATGATCCCGAATATTCAGCGAAGGCCATCAGAAAGTAGAGTGCCTACGGTTATTATTATTATTTACCGCTCTGAAGCGACTGATTTTTGGTATCACATTCACTTTTCAGCTGTAGTTAACCAACAAAAACCTACGGAACCACCCCAAATCGTCGGTGCGAATTTCAAGGAAGCACTGGATTGGAAAATAAATTGAAAGTACAAAAAACTATGAAAATTTATTTCAGCTAATATCATGAATAATTTGAACTCAAATTGGATTTATAAAATTAGATGCTTGTAAGCTCGAGGTTTTTTTCTAGAACGATTCATCAAAATACGCAACTGCATTCAATTTAAATTATTTGAAGATATTAAGATGATATTTCTACGAGTATTTCTGGTTGTATTACCTTAGTGCAATTTCCACAATGGGGGTGCATGAAAAAGTGAGGCCAGAAGCATTTTCCCTACCATCAAATAAAATCACTTCTATATTGACATTAATTTTCTGAGGCGATTCTGTGTATGTTTAGTTGTAGGAATCTAGAACTCATAATATAAGCGGTGTGGTAGAAAGTTGTATCACTCGCCATGCATACTTACGCAGACACAGTATTGGTACTGCATTAGGTTTCAAATTATTCTATTGTCGTTTTTACGTGAATCTTCAGGAGGAAAATGTCTGCCACAAATTAAAATTTTCTCACTCAATTGTTCTGCTGGGGGTCTCTTCTCAAAAACAATAACAACAAATTATGCCTTTTTGTCAAGCTAAAATAATATTGAAGCTATTTTGAGCATATAGGTACATGAAAAATTTCACTATCCACCAAAAATGATTTATTTCTGGTATTTTTCTTTTGCACAACATTATTTATTTTTAGGAAGAAACTGCTTCATTAGAAATTGTCTTTAATACAAATTCACGAAAGATGAAAGAATAACCAACGACAGCAAACACTAAATTCTAAAAACCGTCTCTGTCTCTGACAAGAGTGACAGATCTTAGTGACAAGTCTTCCTGTTGATGAAAAATCACTGTTGTACGGTCATTATAATTACGGTAGCATAGGGTACATTATTGTCTTAAATAAGTTTCTTTTGCGCCTAAAATTCGGAGTAATCTATGCCTAAAAGGTTTTTTTCGGTTTCAAAAAGTCCTAAATGCGCTGTCAAATTTCTCTCTTTCAAACGACATGTGTTTTATTGCCTCATAACAAAAAACTCTGTATTGGAACACCAAATTATTTTCAAACTTGGCAACGATCTACCCAAACTACACTGATGACGCGCATGCGCACATCGTAAACGAGTCGCATACGCGGCATGCTTTTCGCCGTGAAAATTGGCGGGATTAGCATTCTAGAGTAAGTATATAATATATATTTCTATGGTATGCATTTACAATCGTTCAGAAACCTACTTAGAGTAAACTTTACCTACTCTACTTTTGAAATGATTAATATGATACTTTGACACTGATGGCAATGACAGAGAACTTATTAGATGGTTTCTGTTTGTGGTATGTTCACAGTTCGAACATTTCCAAACAGGAATAATCAAAATAACAGAAGTTTCGACAATTTATTGATCGTATTTTGTATTCCCATGATATGGATTTCAATATACTTAATATCAATTGGCAGGAATACTGTTACTACTATTTCACTCTTGAGTTCCCAAAATTAATTAATAAACTAATATCAACTAAGATGTATAGATAAAACATAACCAAACAAAATCACAGTTTCATATATCACTTTTGAACGACTATTGGAGAGTAACGATCAACATATACATCTAATCACGTGATCGTACTATTACTCTACTTTCATATTAGGTTTATAAACGCAACCCCAACTCTGAAGAAACAGAAGAAGTCATCAGTGATCTAGACACAAAAAAAGCTCCAGGGTTCGACAAAATCAACACAAAAATTGTAAAGATGATGAAATCTGAAATATTTCATCAGGATTTATACCTGAAAAATCAAAAATAGGCAAAGTAAAACCAATTTTCAAAACAGGCAAGAGATATCTAATGGTAAATTATAGACCAATCTCAATTCTTTCAGTTCTTTCAGAAATTATAGACAAAGTAATGCATAGCAGATTGTTGGAATACCTAGAAAAATCAAATTTGTTGTATAGTGGGCAATACGGCTTTCGAAAGTCTAGTGATACTGAATCAGCCGTCTTAGATGTTATCACTCAATTTCAACTTGATATAGACTCTCATAAGGAATGTTGTATACACTGTCACTAGATCTTCGTAAAGCATTTGATACTGTAGATCACGAAATTTTGTTCAATATTATGTATGAAAAGGTATCAGAGGTCCTGTTTATAAAGGTGTCAAAATTATATTTCAAATAGAAAACAGTTTGTTTATATAGGAGACAAATGCAGCACTGAGAAAACTGTCATCTGTGGAGTTCCATAAGGATCCAACTTGGGACCAATCCTTTTTCTCATTTAGCTGATTCAGATTTATCTGGAAAACTCAAAATGTTTGCTGAAGGCACCACAATAATTTATGACGGAAAAAGTCAACCTGATATCAAAAGTAACATGCAAAGTGATCTAGAAAAAATATCATTATGGCTCATCTGTCATAAATTGACTTTCAATTACGAATAATCCTCATTCATGTTCATTACAAAAAAATTGTCAAACGTTAATTTGAAAGAACCGATCAAAAAGAATAGCTGGCGGGTGTCGGCAGAAGTTATATTTGTCAAATTGTTCCAGAAAAATGGTTGAATTTCAAAAATTATAAGTTCGTTAATTGAAAAATTTCAATATCTACCATTCCAAAAGACTTTTCTACCAGTGATATTGAAGATAGCCTGTGATTCAATGGAGTAATGGAATCATTTGAATATTTTTGTGTGACACTTAGTGACAAATGATTTTGAAATGTCACAAAATTTATCAAGAAGTTTACAAGATCTATTTTCCAATGATGTTAAAAGTAATGATTCCAGTGAAATATTAACTTTACCTACGGATATTTTCGATAAGGTAAATAGAACTTCAAAGAAGCAAACCAATAATGAGGAGAGAATCGACGATTTGATACAAATGAGAAGAGAAAATGATCTATTACAAGAACTTTTGAAATCTAAGGATGAAATTATATCGAAGAATGAAAAATTAATTAGCACTCTCACTAGTCAAGTTGACTTCTTAACAAAAGAGTACAACAAAATTATTACAGATCGAAATGAAAAGCGAGATATTTTAACGGAAATTAATAACTTGAAAGACAAAATATTTACGAATAAATCAAATATAATAAAAGAAGTAGGAATATCATATACTGACAAACTCAAAGAAAATAAGAAGAAAATCGATATTCCCCATAATATACCTTCTTTGATCATACGACCCAAAGTTCAACAAACGTTTATCAAAACAAAACAGGACATTCGAGAAAAAATTAATCCAGTTATAGCCAGGGTTAACATTACTGGAGTTCAAGAATTTGGAAGAGGAGGAGTACTTATTATTGAAATCAAATTCCATAGAAGAGATAAAACGACTAGAAGATATGTCACAAAAAGTAATAAATATAAAAACTGAAAAAATGATAAAAAACAAACCAAAGATGATAAAAATTATTAAAATTCTAGACAAAAATAAATTTCGTGATTGTATTTCAAAACAATTAAACTCTTTCAAAAAAAAAGCAAATGAAACTAATCAACTGAGAAAAAAACGTTAGACTTGAAGTCCATTATTTAGTGGGAAAAACTTCGAATAAAATCGCTTTGGCTGTTCTCCTGTAATTTTAAGTTACTCTAATCGGATAATCGAAGATAAGCTTGGCTCCAGGTATCGAATTTCAGTTAATTGACCCAAAGTAAGTGAAGTGACATTGTCAAAATGACATTATGAAAAGAACAGTACTTTACAATAGTCCAGGATTCAATGGGAAAAACGAGGAGGGATAAGCTGAAAAACTCATTAGAGGATGAGAAAGATGAAGATGATCAAACCAGTAATTATGAATTGACTCAGGTTGATTATGATAAGTCAATGAGCAGTATAAACAGGACCAGTGATAATTCAGAGTTGAAAACTGAATGCGAAAGACTCAAAAAGGAAAATTTATATTTAATGAAAATTGTTGAAGATAATGAACTACTTCTAAATGAAAAAGATAAAAATATAAAACAATTATTGATCGAAAATGATAGGCTTGAATATAACTATAAACTTTTAACTTCAAACATAGTGGAGAGAGATACCATAATGGAAAGTCTTGCTAAGATACATAAGGAAATTGCCCTCTATGTAAATATTAGTCCTAATCAGGCAGAAAACATTATATCTTACTCTGATGCCGTGAAATCAAGAAACCAGATTGGATCGTCTGAGAATTCTTCATTACAAGATTCAACATTATCTTTGAAACCAAGAAAAAACAGGACACACATGGGTCTTTATCAAATTTGAAATCAAAAATAGATCCAAGTAAACTGAAGGTGAAAATAAATAAAGTAGATACCCAGAAAGATGGAACAATCAAAATAAAATGTAACAGTAAATCTGATATTGAGCTTTTGAAAAGCAGTTTTGGAACCAGAATAACTTCAGTGAAGACGATACTTTCAAAATTGAGTTTCTAGAATACGTTAAATACAAAAACACTTATACAATATTTGCCGAAGTTAATGGAAAATTGTTTGAAAAAATTCGACAGACTGGATCAAAATTGCATTTTGGCTGGACGTCCTGTTTCGTTTATGAAAATAACTCCTTGACACAGTGTAAAAATTCAATCACTCCACTAAAAATTGTAGGAATGAAAAATCATGCCCTATCTGTGGAGAAAATCATGACCAAGAAAAGTGTAACAAAAGTGATAACGAAAAAAAATGTTCCAATTGTTCGTACTCGAATAAAAAATATAAAAAAACATTTTCCACCAATCACATGGCTGATGACAAAATCCACTGTGAAACATACAAAGTTCTTGAGAAACTAAATTTAATGAAAATTTATTTTTACAATTGAAATGAATCTGAACGAATATGATACTTTAGAGAATTATAGTATATATCAGTCCAATTATAAAAAGAATAATATTAAAATATTTTATATGAATGCCCGATCTATGAAGAATAAAATTGATCAACTTGAAGTTATTTTTGAAGATATAAAACCGGATACTTATTATAATCATATCTGAAACATGGATCATCGAGGGAGAAGAAATGCACTACAATTTTCAAAATTTCCAGTCAATCTACGCTACGAGATGTACAAGAGGAGGAGGTGTTGGAATATTCCTAAAAAATGGTTTGGAGTTTGATATAAAAATGAAAGAAGAAAATTTATTATCTTATATTGCAGTTGAAGTGAAATCATTTAATTTATTACTTTATGGTATGTATCGCTCACCAAAACAAAATGTGAGACTATTTCTAAATTTTATCGATGAACAACTTCAAAAGATTAATGAAGTTAAAATGAACACATTTTTATTTGGTGATGTCAACATAAATATGTTAAACTTAAATTCATACGAAACTAGCCAGACTCATGATATATATGAATCAAATAATTTTACATTATGTAATACCACAATTCCCACTAGAGACATAAACAAATGCAAATCGCTCATTGATCATATCGTGAAGAATACCAATTGGTCAACATCACTATCTTTCATTAGTTCCCCGCTTAGTGATCATAAGATAATAATAACTGAAATTGAAAACAAGAAGTCTGTGGCAAGAAAAAAATTCATTTATAAAACTATCAACAAATACAATATTGAAGACATACGAAAAAATCTTGAATCAATAAGTTCAAATCTGAACAATTACAAAAATCCAAATGAACTTTATGACGACATCATTAAGGCTTTCACATCTAATTGTTCTCAGATATCCACAAAAATTAACGAAAATTCTAAACCTTGGTTCAATTCGAATATTTCAAAATTGATCAACACCAGAGATAAGTATTTTTCTAAAAGAAAACAGTTTCCTGATATACAATTATTCCAAACTGAATATAATCATTATAATAAACTGGTAAAAAAAACTGTAAGGGAAGCAAAATATAACTATTACAAAAATGAATTTTTGAATGCTACTCCAAAATCTATGTGGAAAACTATAAATCAGGTATTATATAACAGGAAAAATGATAAGCAAGTTAATGTAAAATATATTGTAAAAGATGATGAACATATTGAGGATCCAATGGAAATATGTGAGAAATTTAATGAATATTTTTTTAATGTTGGACCAAATTTAGCATCTGCTATTTTGTTTGAACCATCAAACACCTATGATAATGTATCATTGAGTGAGTCCATGTTCTTAGAAGAGTTAACTTGTGAGGAAGTAAAGGATACTATAAAAAATCTTGACAACAAAAAAGCGGCTGGTTTCGATAATATTAGTGTTAAAATTGTAAAAATGGTTGCATCAGAATTATCCCCTTGCATTGCATTGCATTGATCAATAAATCATTTGACAGTGGCTATGTTCCCAATAATATGAAAATTGCTAGGGTAACACCTATTTTTAAAAGTGGGAAAAAATAAATTTTAAGTAACCATCGACCTATATCAGTATTACCTGTTTTATCCAATATTATTGAGAAAATCATGAACCGAAGAGTAATGATAAAATAAATTTTTGTATATATATATTTTTTGTATAATGGGCAATATGGTTTCCGAAGATCTAGTGACACTGAGTCTGCCGTGTTGGATTTGATTACAAAAATTCAGGTAAACCTAGATAACAACTCCCAATGTTGTTTAGTGTCACTGGATCTATCAAAAGCGTTCGACACGGTAGATCACGAAATTTTATTATGTAAATTATTCAATATCGGGATTAGAGGTCATGTACATGAATGGTTCCAAAATTATTTATCTGGGAGAAAACAATATGTTTGTATGGGGAATGGACAAAGTTTGATGGGGAATATAACATGTGGTGTACCACAAGGTTCAATTCTTGGACCTTTATATTTTAATTCAATATCCAATCTTAGTTTGCATGGTGAGCTCAAATAATTTGTGGATGACACATCATTAATTTATATTGGGAAAAATGACAATGAATTAATCGAAAATATTCAAGCTGATTTAAAAATAATTTCGATTTGGTTGAACAATCATAAAATGACTTTGAATATTGATAAATCTTCCTTCATGTTTTTGTCAAAAAGAAAATCTAGACATATTGCAAATTCATTAGCTTTCAACGGAAGAAATATAAAATATTCAGAAACAACAAAATTTTTGGGATTATACATTGATGAAAACCTTTCTTGGAAAAGCCATATTGAAAATCTTAGAAAAAAAATCTCCTATAATTGGTATTTTGTTCAAAATTCGATATTACATTCCTTTGAAATATCTAAAAATGATTTACTTCAGTTTAATTTATTCAAAATTACAGTATTTAATATCAGTATGGGGAAGTGCCAATTGTACTATCTTGCGTCCACTCAAATCTTTGCAAAACAAAAGTATCAAATGTATTTTTAAGTTACCATTCCTTGAATCTACATCACATTTATATGCTCCAAAAAATCTTTTGGATATCAATTCTTCGTACAAATTGAAAATATGTATATTCATCCATTCTGTCATCAATAATAGGAAACATTCATCTCTGGAATTTAATTCAACTGATACACCAAACTAGACAATCAAATAGTCTCATTACGCATAGAATAAAGACAAACATTGGGAAAAAATCAATTTTATATAATGGAATTTTGATATTCAATAATATACCCAATAAATTAAAAAGTATCGTACAAAAAGATCGTTTCAAATTTCATTTAAAGAAGTACTTCTTACAATGATACTTGAAAAAAAAAATTGATGCAAACATTTTCAACTTGAAATTTTGTTGTTTATTGTATTAGTTATAGATTTAGGTCCCTATTATAAATATTTATGTTTCTTGGGGTCAATAAAGATTATTATTATTCAGAATCTCATTTATAATGCCCATATTGTCTCACATATTAGATATTTAATAAAAATATGGTCAGCTTGTAGTAAAAACCAAAAAGGTATCATTTATCGTTTGATGAATAAAGCAATAAAAGTAATTTTTAAAAAACCATGGGAAACTCCTTCTTCAAAATTGTACGAAGAAACCAGAAATTTCACATTAGATAAACTAATAAAATTTGAAAGAGCAAAATTTGCTCACAAAGTAACAAATAATTTACAAAAAAGTAATAGTCATATAAAAAAAAATCAAAATTACATGACCATAATATCAGAAATGCAAATAACTTCCATTTGAATAACGTTCATTCAAATAAAGGCAAAAACAATCCAGTA
This sequence comes from Chrysolina oricalcia, assembly GCA_944452925.2. Taxonomy (NCBI): domain Eukaryota; kingdom Metazoa; phylum Arthropoda; class Insecta; order Coleoptera; family Chrysomelidae; genus Chrysolina; species Chrysolina oricalcia. The sequence goes on from OX101826.2 coordinate 11,156,770, forward strand.
TCTAGCTCTATAGAAAGTTACAATGAACTTTCAGATGATATAAAAAAATCAAAATCAATATATATTTTTTCGAGAAAACTCAAACAAAATTTGTTATCATACTGATGTTCATCAAACTATTACGCAAAGTTGTTATAATTGTTATATTTAATTGATTTTAAAATTATTGATACTTGTAATTATATATAATGTATTATTATCTTCCTTACACCAGAACTTGTTCTGTTTGAAAGATGTATTTTTCAATAAAAAAAAAAAATAAAAAAAATCAAGACGTCTGAACTCAGATCACCAAGGCTGGTTTTCATCGGATCGAAGAATTTTGAAACTACTGATGAGCTGAAGGAAGAGCTGCAGATGTTTAATTACATTGATGAAAATGATGTATTAACAGTTAAATACTCCAGGCAATCAAAATATTCCAAAAAATTCATAATTTATATTGAAACAAGCGGTGTAACCTTTCGTAAGTTGGTGAACAAAGATTTGATTCTTGGATGGCATCAATTCAAAATTAAAGAAGATTTAAATTTAAAAATCTGCTCGAAATGCAATGCTTACGGTCATGTTTCTAAATACTGCCGAAATTCTTTATCATGTTCTATTTGTGCTGGAAATCATCCCAGTGATAAATGCAATGATCGAGAGAATGTATGCTGTATAAATTGCAAAATAGCAAGTGAAAAATTCAATTCCTATTTTAGTCTTGATCATGATTCAAAAAGTATTGATTGTCCTATTTTTAAAAAGAAAATTACTTTGGTTATAAATAGAACAAATTCGTACAAACTCAAAAAGCTAAATAATTTTAATATACTATATTCGAATATAAGAAGTTTGACAAACAAACTGAATAAAATAGAGATTATATTGAAGAAATATAAAGAAACACATATATTGATACAGAAACTTGGTTGAAATCAAATGAAACTGATTATTTCAATATTACTAATTTTTCTAGTATTCATCATTGCCGAGATGATAGACAGGGAGGAGGCGTGGCAATTTATTTAAGAAATGGATTGAAATTTCAGAAAATTAATAAAAATCTGAATGTTAATTATAATACAATAGAAATAGAAAGAACCCCGCAAACTCCTTATGGAATTTGGGTCCCGGGGGATTTTTTTGAATTTTTGGTATGATGTAGTCCATGTAATTCTTAACCAATGTTACCATTGCGCCATCCCAAAAAAAGGAGCAGTTTTGCTGCTAGGGGGCGTTGAAATCACCCCTTGCGCAGATTAGACTATTTATTTTTGAACCCGGTAACAATATTTTCACTTGTTTCATTGTTGCTAATGTTGCACAATATTGTGCTGTTTTATAAAAAAAAATCTTACCCCCAACTCCTATTACGAAACGCAAAAAAAAAATATTTGGGGTGCCTTCAAATGTATCGTCGAATGTTTAAATATGCCTAAATAGGGGAAATTACAGTTTTTTATGATTATCCCTCCACCCCTCAAATGACACAAAATGAAAAAATTTCTGTGGATTTTTCTGAATTTTTGATATGATGCAGTTCAAGTTATTTTGAATAGAAATAAATCGGGTGACAAACCCCAAAAATGAATAGTTCTGATGCTAGGGGGCGTCGAAATTATACCTTGCTCAGAATAGATTATTCATTATTATAGGCGGAAACAATATCTCTACGTATTTTTATTTTAATTTGTGCCAAACAATTGTGTAATTTTTTATAAATTGAAAATCTAAAACCTCCCCCTTACCTCCAACCCCTATTTCAAAATACGAAAAAAATTAATACAGGCACCACCTCAAATTAAAATTGTGGATGTCTAATTTTTATTTATTTGATTTTCACCCAATTAATTGATATTCAAATAACATGAACTACGCCCTACTAAGAAGTCAGCAAAATCCACCAATAGCTTTTTGAAGGGAGGGAAAGGTGAAACTACTATACGATTTCCTCAATTTGAGCTGAAAAAAAAATTATTTTGATAAAGCATTTACAAGTAGTCGGGAATAAATTTTTTTCGAGTTTTAAAATAGGGGTAAGGGGGAAGTTATAGATTTTCAATTTATAAAAAATTACACAATTGATCAGCATAATCTAAACTAAAATACGTAGAGCTATTATTTCCGCCTATTCTAAGCAAGGTATGATTTTAACGCCCCCTAGCATCAAAACTATTCATTTTTGGGGTTTGTCACCCGATTCATTTCTATTCAAAATAACTTGAACTGCATCATATCAAAAATTCAGAAAAATCCACCGAAATTTTTTCGTTTTGTGTCATTTGGGGGGTGGGGCGATAATCATAAAAAATAGCTATTTCCCTTATTTAGGCATATTTATACATTCGACGATACATTTGGAGGCACTCAAGAAATATTTATTTTGCGTTTCATAATAGGAGATGGTGGAAAAGGGGGAGGGGGTAAGATTTTTTTTTAAGAAACAGGACAATATTGTGCAACATTAGCAACAATGAAACAAGTGAAAATATTGTTACCGAGTTCAAAAATAAATAGTCTAATCTGCGCAAGGGGTGATTTCAACGCCCCCTAGCAGCAAAACTGTTAATTTTTTTGGGTTGCAATGGTAACATTGGTTGAGAATTACATGGACTACATCATACCAAAATTTCAAAAAAATCCACCGGGACCCAAATTCCATAAGCAGTTTGCGGGGTCCTTTCTCAATTTCGGTCTAAATTAAAAATTATTTCTTTATATAGACCTCCTAATTCAAATTTAGAAGAATTTTTACGATACATAGATAAAATCATGGAAATAAATATAAAAATCATAAATTTGCTTTCAGACGAGAATGATACCTTAAATTACGTGAGTTTAATTGAAAGCAATGGTTTCCAAATTGTAAACTCAATAGATCCAAATTGATATAAGAAATCAAAACTACTCTTTCAGTATTCATGATCATATTTTGACCAATTGCCATCATTTGAATTTTAAAATAATACTAGAAAATACTTCAATTACTGATCATAGAAAATGTACACCTCCATTAATAAATCAGATATTACTTTGAAACAATTCAAGAAACGTGAAATAATGAAAACTGATCACTGTAAATTCAAACAAATTACTTCCGATGAATTAATTCTAACCCATTGTGAAAATCATCGGTGAAAGTATGAGAACACGTTAAAACAACGACTGGATCAATGATAGTATTATCCGGGAAATTAACATCCAAAATTCAAAATTCAAAAGACATAAACAAAACATGGATGATCAAGAACACTTTAATGACTATAAGATACAGAAAAATAAAGTTAGTAAGAAATTTGAAGCTTCTGAAGGCAACCAGAAGAAAATGTGGGATACTATCAATTATTGTCTCAAAGGTACATCGAAATTAAAAAATAGGAAAGAGATTGAATCAATAAAAATTAATGGTAACATTTTTAATGAGGTCCTGGATATAGCCCATATTAGGAACAATCATTTTTCGAGTACTGGCGAGAATATAGCAAATGAAATGAAATCATATTACAATAACCTTCCATATCCTAATTTGTATCCAAAATATAATGACTCCACAATGCTTTTGTTTCCAACTGATGAAAGTGAAATTATTGAAATAATCTACACCATAAAAAAACGTGACCTGATTCTGAAGATTTATTGACCAAAGACTTATTGGAATTAAAAAATATTTTGGCTGAACCCTTAACAAAATTAATCAATAAATATTTTACCTTGGGTATTTTCCCACTTGAATTGAAACATGCTCAACTAAAAGCTATATTCAAACATGGAGATGCTGAAGATCCATCAAATTATAGACCAATAGCCATATTGAACATTTTTTCTAAAATTTTTGAAAAAATTTTGAAAATACGTATTGTATTGTTGATTTTATAAATAAAAAATATGGCTTTGATAGTAATCAGTTTGGTTTCCAAGAAAATAGCGGCACACAAGTAGCAGTACTACAAGTCATGCAAGCAATTCAAAATGGACTTGATACAGGAAACTATGTGGTAGCTGTTTTCATTGACCTTAAGAAGGCATTTGATACAGTTGATCACAAAATCTTTTGTAATCCTATCTTGAAAATAGTACCAAATGTTTCAACTCTGAGTCTATCAGACTACCAATAAATACGGGCGTTCCACAAGGATCTGTTTTGGGACCCATCTTGTATCTATTATATATTCAAAATATTTCTAAAATTAGGTTCGCAGGAAGTTATACCATATACGCAGACTATACAGTACTTTCTCATGAAAACAAAAACTCTCTCATTCTAGAAAACATTATTAATGTCGACTTGAAAAAAATTGAAAAATGGCTTTATTGCAACCGTTTATCAATAAATACTGATAAAACTGAGTACATAATTTTCCAGCAGAAAAACAAACAGAATATTTCCCTTAACCTCAATATAAAAATAAATTATTGAAAAGAACTGAAAAAATAAAGTATCTTGGTATTTGGATTGATGAAAAATTGAAATGGGACAAACACATTGAGGTCTTAACTAAAAAAAATTCCCCAATCATTGGTGCTTTGAGAAGATGTCCTAAACTCGATAAAAAACTATAAATATGATTCTATATTCCTACATACTAAGTCGTATTACCTATTTGATAAACATTTGGGGATATTGTTCCAAAAATAATTCCAACAAAATATCAGCATTGTATAGGAAATCTTTGAAAGTACTGTATCGTCTCCCATTTGACATACCAAATAATAAACTATTTGCAGTCACAGACAAATTTTCTTTAGATGAATTGTATAAAATAAATACCCTAAAAATTGCATTCAATATAATGAATAAAAAATTAAAACCAAATTTAATTTTGAAGAAAAACTCTGAAATTCATAGTCATCTCACTAGACAATATAACTTGTTTCACCTCGATTCTGCTACCTCTATAGTTGGACAAAAAAGATTCATTCACGCTGCTTTAGATAAATTTAACAGATTCCCTCATAATATAACAAATTGCAGAAGTTTTTCCAAATTCAAAATATCCGTAAAAAAACACATAATTTCCTTACGGAATTGACATCCTACTATCAATCTTTGTTCATTAATTTATGATTTTACTATGGTTTCATCATTATTGTATATGTTTATTCTGTTTATCAGTAATTTATGATATATTTGTTTGAATTGCTATTGTTGATCATTTTCATTATTATTATATGTACAACTTCCTCATACCAGATCTTGTTCTGTCTGGAAGGTATTCACCCAATAAATAAAATAAATTGTCCATTAAGTGGCGTAAAAATTCCTTAATAACTGTTCCCGACTTCTCTATATGTTTCTAACTATATTTTGTTCAAGCTAGCTTCACCACGCTACGTACGGTAGTCATAACGAACATGCTAGGACTGGAAAATCTCACCAACGCTTTTGGCATCACGATAATGTTCTACGGATTGGCTAGTTTTGTGGGAATACCTGTGGCTGGGTATTTGGAGAACATGACGGGAAGCTACAGTTACACCTTCTTGTTCGCAGGATCTGCTATCTTGCTAAGTGGAATAATCCTTATTCCTGCAGATTGGATATCGAGAAGGGAGAAGAGTAAGAAGAAACAACCCAGAGTGCAATTTAATGTATGATACTTCCTAATGAATAGTGGAACTCTGTGAAATACAATATATGATTTTCGCAGGTGATTATTTTTTATTTCATTTCGAAAACTGGATACACATACATTCATAAGTTGAATAATTCCACGTTTTCTGGCAATGCTTCTATTTATTTCAATATATACTTCAACATAATACGTATGTTTTAATATGCCCTAAAATTGTTCCTTTCTTCACAAAGGACCACGCACACTCCTTATACAAAAAGTCTTTCGGTAAAATTTGCCAAATTTTCATTATGTTGTTGAATTCTGCTTCCTGAACAAAAGTTACCATAGCCACACAAAAATTGTATGCATAGTTTACGAGATACAGAGTGTTAAAGTTGTAAAATGGCACTTTCGAACCATAATTGGCTGAACTTTATTGCTGGGAATATCACAAAATTATTGGTGGATTTTCGATCTATACCATACATACTTGGCCAGTGCAATGGTATATTTTTCAATCATTTTTTGAAACTGTATACAGGGAAAATCAGACTTTTTCCGAGTTACACAAAATGAATATAATTTCAGAATGCAGCATCAACTTCATGGGTCGGATCTTATGGAAAAAAAGTTTTTATGTCGAATATATCCAATAAGATCGGCTGAACGTATAATATATGATTATTTATTTCATTGAAAGTTTATGGGTCTCCGTTATATTTGGTTCGGATGATGTGATTTAATCAACTCAGAGCACCGATTATATGTGCCACGAGGCGACTTGAAGGAACGTGGATTTTCAGTAGTATACAGGTTATTCAAGAATAAAAGAAAACAATTTGACTGATTTCTGTTTATTTCATAGAGAAGATATAACATGAACTTGTGTATCAAATACAGAATTATTCCATATCTAGTTTTTGTTTAATGGACGAAGTCCTGAAAATTCGAATGATAATTGTTTTGAAGCATATTATGTGAAATTGATTTCTGACTTGAATTGATTGATTTTTGTATTCATGGCCTACTGCGTTATTTATCAGATTTATTGAAAATAATTATTATATTACTTAGGTACTGTATGTAAATTGGGAATTTGCTTTTTGATCTTAGTGCTATTAGAAGTAGGGAAGCTGCCAATTTGGAACTACCGGGAGCAAAATATCATTCAGTTCCGGAGGATAGCAGCAGTCTTTTCTTCGCATATTTTCGGAAATACATATGATTGAGGAAGTGGAACACATCATTCGAAAATGTATATGGAAACAATTCACACTTACGTTGGAAGATATATCAATTTAGGCTCTGAAGCATACGCGATATTGACAGACATAAATAATTGAAAAGTATCGCGAATATCTGCTTTGAAAAGCATTCGTTCGATATCTAACTTACGATTAAATAGGAAGATATCTATCGGTATTTTTTCACAAAACACCTCTTATCATGAATGAGTTGATATTATTTCCCTATTTGAGTTTAGTTCAGTAGAATGTTGACGTGATTTACTTGAATGGGAGTTACTGACATACACTCGTGGAGAAATATGCACTCATATAAAAAACGTTATTTGGTGTGAAAAAGTAAAGTAATAGACTTTTAAAACATGACCTACTACAGGAAACTATTTAAAAATTTCTTTATGTATTTCTATACATAAAGAAATACATATTTGAAACCTCACTGAAGAATGTGGCCAAATTGTTCAATAGTCCGGTAGCAGATAATATTTTTATATTTTATTGACTTTCATTGATTTCATGGTAAGGTAACTTTCTGTTTTCTTTTCAAAGTATGAAGGAAGAAACTCAAAAAAATCAATATTGAATTTGTCCTTAGTGTGAATTTATATACTTACTTTATTATTTTAAGTAAATACCTATATACTGACCGACCCCGTATTTCTTACTTTCGACTAGCCCTATTTAAATAGTTATTCTGTATACTCTCAGTGGGAAAAAAGTTGGGAGCTGCTTTGTGAGTAATTGGTTTGAATTAACCTTCAAATGAATAATCATACGATCGGATTTTCAGCATCTCCATCCATTAATTGAAAACTAGACATAGAAAAATCCTGTTTTTTTCACAGAAGTTCATATGATATATCCCCTATACAATGTGAAGGAATAAAGAAAATTGACAGGTCAGTTTTTTTATACAGGGTATTTCGGTAATTATTGGTAATATAAGTCTCGTGTATTCTTAAGTCACACTGTATAATATTCAAAATTTACGTCCTGCCAAGTGGCCATATGGCACATATAACTGATGCACTTATACTTTCAACCTCCTCTGTATATTTAAGAAAAAATCATATTTTTTGGAATAAGTAAATCTTATTGAATATACTCAACACAGACAATTCAATTTTCATACGATCCGACTTATGACGTTGCTGCTCCATTCTGAAATTATTTTCATTTTGTGTAAATCGGAAAAAGTCATGATCTACCCTGTATACAACTTTAAAAAATGCTTGAAAAACATACCATTGCACTGACCAAGTATAGTACTATGGTATAGATCGAAAATCCACCAATAATTTTATGATATTCCCAGCAATAAAGTTCAGCCAATTAGGTTTGGAAGTGCCATTTTACAACTTCAACACTCTGTATCTCATGAACTATTCATAGAATTCTTGTGTGCCTATAGTAACTTTTGTTCAGGATGCCGAGTTCAACAACATACTGAAAATTTGGAAAATTTGACCGAAAGGCTTTTTGCATAAGGAGTGTGCGTGGTCCTTTATCCTCACGCAACAGTCTTCCCTAGTGCAATTCATCGTCCAATCGTCTCATCATGAAGCTTAGGCTCGAACATCACCATGCTTCCTTTTCTCGTACCTCCAACCAAGCGAGCCTCCAAAATGATTTCAGCCCTTTCAGGTACGATCAAATTTTCAGCCAACAGGACACGGATCATCTCTTTACTTCTCCCATGTATATAGCACCAGTTCTTCTCTGTTCACACGCAGGACGCCATTTTTGAAATTCAACTCGAACCCTCTGGAATTCATCATGCCCATTCCAATGATTTCTTCATCCTCTATGTCCGCTACTAGTGCCCGGTGTTTCAGTTTAGTGCTGCCCAAAACCAGATCAATAGGAAACATGCACAATTTTTTTTATTTGTTCAATCAATTTTTTACTTTGTTATAACATAGTAAAAAATATAAATACTGTTGAAAGTCCTGGAATTAATTTTTGAAATGATATATTAAATACCGATTGAATTTGACCTGTTTGAACGCCTCCATTTTCCGCGCGCTGTGGATGACGTCACATGGCGCGATCAGTGTTGTCCTTTTTCTTCCATGGTCTTTTACAGTGTTGTTTACAATAGTGTCGTTCGTTAAGACGTACTCTGATTGCTCCACTTGCTTGAAGTTGATATTTTCAAAAGAGAAGGACAAATGAAGTACAACTGTCAGAGAGATGAACATATGTGAAAGTGATCTCGATCAACTAGAGCAGTCTTCAATAGCTGCTTTCCATTTAACGTAAGGAGCTCCTCAAAGCTACCCAGAGCGTATGACCCTGCGTTCCATTTAGTGGGGCTTCAACGGCTTCAAGCACCGATTGACATTCCTCTTGCCCCTCGAGCACCACCCGTTTTATTGGTGCATGAAGCACAAGTAGACAAAAGTCAAAACGCGAATACACAGTTTTTTGTCGAAAAAATCAGTGATAAAGTAATTTCCGATCTCAGGGGCTTGAAGCTCTGGGGCTTAACACTCCTAAATGGAAAACGCCTAATGAACAAGCCTTATATGCATTGACACTATTGACAGTTATTAATTAGGTTAGGGATTTGCAGTTTTAATCCCTATTACGATAATTGAAAATGATAAAAAAAACATTTTATAGGTATTGTCTAGTACCGGAATGCCACAACACAATTATAAGTACACCAAATAAAGTATTTTTTTTTGTTCCAAGAGTTGCGAAAATACGTAAACAATGGTGTAAGGTTATAAGAAGGGACGAAGTATCTCCAATATCACATTAACATTGTTGTGAAGATCACTCTAATGTGAGTATATTCTGTACCTCAGAGCCAGACAGACGTAAGTCCAAAAACAGCGATTTTCAGGTTATTGGTGGTTTGCACATATAATTTCATGGTCCATCCGGCCGTAACGACGTATGTTCTCTAAAGAATCATCCTTTGTTATTAGGGACGGTTATAAGAGCGTAAGTCCTAAGCTTCATTCGAGCCAAAAGAACGTAAGTCCATTCAATACCTAATGGCTCTGAAATTTATCCAATACACATAAAACGTAAGTCCAATTGGACTTACGTTCTTCTGGCAGTAGTTTCGATAGATAGAGTTCTGTTCCAAGTTCAGTTACCCTCTTGTTTTAGCTTGTCAGTGGTTAGATTTAGTCACGATAACCATATAAGAATGTTGTGTATGACTAATGCTGTCTAGAAACAAATTTTTGTTTACAACTTATTTTAATGAATATATTTTTCAATAAAAATAGCATACCTACCCCTAATATTTTTTTCCCGCTGCCGACACTGTAAATAGTCCATACATGCTTAGCAACAAAACAGGTAAATGGCCTATATCATTCGTTTACTAATTCATCTTGACAACGGAACTTAATAGTGTCATTTACATGCCTAGGGTAATAATGACTTTGACTTTGACAAGTAATACCTTCAGCTTCATTCATATCAATTTTTAGGTTATGAGACCTTTTGAATATTATTGTTGTCTGCTTATTCGGTAACTTAGTTACACGCACAAGCAACTTAGAATGAAATAGCGAACGAATAATCATGAAGGAAGGGTAAGAAAACAAACTTCAATTCAGGCAAATTTTGAGAAATGTCAACAAGCAGCGGGAAAAACTTAATAAGTAACACGGAATGTATCGACTGTTATCATCCTCGGCAAGCGACAAGCCTCGGCTTTGCCTCGGCTCGTACTCGCTCACCTCGAATGTTAACACGTCTTTACATTTCTTGTTACTTAAATAACTATAGGTTTTATTATACCTACATTGGATGGTATTGTATTAATCATCAATACCAAACCCCATAATAATGTAGGGTTGGGTAAACAACTATAGATAATTTATCATATTCAGTATGTACCTGCCTTTAATCCTGGTAGTTATTAATAATTATTGATGATACTTGATACAGTGGATATAAATGGAAGTTCTTAAATTATTGTATTCATTTGGAAAAGCCTTGTGAAGATCGAATTATCGTCTCGTGTGTAGTTTTTATTATTATAAAGATTGTATATTTGGTCTATAACAGGTGTTCACGTATATTCTGGAATATTGAAAGATGAGTGGAAGCAGAGGCAGATTGATTCTGTCAATGATCGAAAGTGATATTAATCAACAAGAAAATTCACTTTCTAGAGAATCGAGTCCGGCTCCATCGCTAACAGAATTAACGGTAAGAATGAAACAATTTTTGAATGAAGCTTCTCAATCCTAAACTTTTTGTGTTTCAATATAAAAGTAATAACTATTTTTTTCAAGGCACTGTATACTAGTTTTGTGGACAATTTTCTATCTGATGGTTCAGAAACAGAAGAATTTGAAGTAGAAGTACGTACGGAGGACCAGTTCGAAGAAAACCTATTTTCAGAGGAACACTTCGAAATAGGTGTACGGGCAGTGGACCAAGCTCCAGCGCAAGGACCAGCTGGTTATTACCTTCAATTTGCAGATGACGAGTCCGTTGAGCCTACTTATTCTTCTGATGTATCCTCAGTGATCGACTCACCCTTGAGCGATACAGACGATGACCTTGATGATCCTACGTTTTCTCCTTAAGCAGCTTCAAAACATGATTCAAGTTCAATGCTTTCCTATACCGCAGGTCCAGACATTTTTTTGAATAAAGCTGAGGATAAATGCTGTTACTCTGGTCCCGTATAGTGATATTGATACGGAAGATGATCAAAATATCAGTATGCAAAATAATAAACAAGGCAAGAAACGAGTAAGAAATGAAAACACCTGGAAAAGGAACGTGAGGAAAAAGGGTAGGCTATGTGGAAAGGAATATGTGAATACAAAAAATGTACTCATAAGTAAAAAATCTCTGAAGCCTCCCTGCCATGATAAGTGTCGCCTGAAATGCAACGAAAGGATAACAGGAGACCAAAGGTTGAAAATACATTCTGACTATTGGAATGCGGAGAGGAGCTGGGACTCAAAACGTCAGTTTGTGATCTCTTGTATAAAAACTAAGCCTGTTGTTAGACAACGGAAAAGAGAAGGCACAAGAACAGGCAAAACCAAGAGCCACTCATTCATTTTTAATTTGAATTGTAAAGAAGAAGTCGTTTGAATAACTTTCCACTTCCACTTTCCATTTCGGAAACATTTATGAGAGTTGCTTTGAAAAAAGCAGTGACGTTGGTTTAGTACCACCAGACCTTAGAGGAAAACATATCCCAGCAAATAAATTGTCGAGTGAAAGGTTAGAACGGATCAGAAGCCATATTTCGAAGTTTCCAGTTTACGAAAGCCACTATAGCAGGGAAAGATCTAAGCGTAAGTATTTGGGGAATCATCTGAACATTTCCAGGATGTACTCATTGTATGTAGATGAGTGCAAACAAGAAAATCTTATGCCAGAAAAGATGTGGGTTTATTCCAAAGTATTCAATGAAGATTTCAACTTGTCTTTCCACTTACCAGACAATGACACTTATGATGTTTGCGATAAACTTGACTGTGAACTCAAATATGAAAAGAATGATGAAAATCTTATTGGACTCACTCTGCAAAAATAAAACCACCTTAAAGATGCATCACATAGGTATAAGTTAAAGAGGGAAGATAAACTGGAAGCCCGTGCTACTCAAGGTTCCAGAGTGATTATGTCTGATCTCCAAAAATGTCTTCCAACGCCTGATTTGAAGAATTTACAAAGTTTCTTCTCAAGGAAGCTCTGTACATTAAATAGTACTATTTATGACACGACCGTTGACAGAACTTGGTGTATGATGTGGGATGAGACAACAGCTGGTCGGGGAGGTAATGAAATAGCTTCATGTTTATTCGTTTGGGCGATGGAAGAACTAAGAAATCCTGAAAGATCTACGGAGAAGTTGACAGTGTGGACAGATAATTGCAGCGGGCAAAACAGAAATATTAATATGGTATTCATGTATCTGTGGCTGTTAGAAAAATTAGGTATCCTAGCAGAAGTGAATCATAAGTTCCTACTTGCTGGGCACACACACATGGAAGTCGATGTTAAGCATAGTGTGATAGAGAGGGTGAAGAAGAATGTGAAAAGTCACACTATTTTTACAACTAACGACTGGGTAAATTTTATCGCTTCATGTTCAAAAAATGACCCCTTCATTATGAGGAGGATGTGCCTCGAAGACTTCCTTGATTTCCTCTACTTGAGAAGCAGAGATGGTCCATTTGTTGCAAGGAAGAAAAACACAGACAAGGAACCATTTTTGATATCCCGTGTAGTGTGGTTGCAGCTTTGCAAAGGTGACAGCAAGTTGTACTATAAAACAAGTTTTGCAGATGAGGCCTTCAAAACTGTCGAATTCAAAAGAAATCTAAAAGGAAGGGTCGTTATGCCAGCGGCGATACCAAAAGTGAGAAAAACAAAGAAGAAAATAAGTAACGAGAAATACAAAGATCTCATGAATTTGATGCAGTGGGTTCCTGAAGAATATAGAGCCTTCTTTGAAAGGCTTCCACATGGAGAGACGGAAGGAGACTTTCCTGAGGATGACTCCACTGCTCTGGAGTAATGAAATATTATATTGTAGTTTGTCTATGTTTTTTTATGTTAATTAAAATTTTTAAATGAATGCTTGCGTAGTTATGTTTACTTAAAACGACGTAATAATAATTTTTTATAATATATCTTATTATCACTAAGTCCCAAAAAGATTCTTGATATAGAGCCATAATGGCGTAAGTCCTCTCCTGCCTAATTAAACCACGATAATTATATCAATTGTAAATTATTCACACAAAAATTGTACATGAATGAATGTTTTTGATGAATTTTGATATGATATCTCGAACAATAGCTTTGTAGCTTAACGATGAAATTATTATTTTCACTTTTATTGGTCTCCTGTAAAGTTAGCACAATGTGACTTACGTCCATCTGGCTCTGAGGTACAGTATAAAAAAATATAAAGTGTATTCCAACAGAAAGGGATCGACTGGGAGCCCTATGAGATGTTATCGGAGGGCTGATAAAACGATGATCAGTGAGCTGCACTTTGCAAACCAACGGAATTCACCGAAAAACGTTCCGGTAACACCGAACAGACCCTAGCCACAACTTTAGCGTTACAGCAGGGAAAACACATCCACCTTGCGCGCGCAACTTATCGATCTCCTCCCACCAGAGGAAACATCGATTGTTAGTTTGGAAAGTCAGTGGTTAGTGTCGGCGAGGGCAGAAGAAAATCTCGACGAAATGGAGAGTCGAGAATATCAGTATTCAGAATATCCCGATGCGGGACAACCCCAGAGGGTGCAGCCGGGGATTCGGCCTTTGGTCGATCCGGATGCAGAAGGGGTTGTCGATCCTTCCATGTAAGAAGATCTAATTTAATTATGTTTATATAGGGTGTTCGCGCGGACAAATCGGCTAGGACTGTGAGAAGTATATGTTCGAGATATTTGAAAAGAGATGCTTGGTAGAATTCTCATTGACGTGTTTTGATGTTTTCATGCCATTTCAACATATAATCTTGAAATGTCAGATTGTTTCTTTCCCACCATTCCGAAGAACCTCTGAGTACTGTCACTTATTACTACAAATTGATCTGCTTCTGTTCTTTTGTAACTTCATCTCATTTCTTTTGAAAACAATAAGTAATGGAAAAGTTTCGCCCTACAGATAAATATATGAAATAGGGGGTTGTTTTCGTGACCGTTCAACAATTTGTTCACAAATTAGTGGGAAGCAGTCAAAGGTAGACAAATTAAGAAGATTTCTTCGTTTTTATGTCGAGCTTTGGAAAATTTTCATTTTCTTCTTCAAGACGTAACTAAAAGTATTTGATTGATAAATATGTGATGGTAGTACATAATTTGGGATACTTACTAACATTCAAAGTAAATAAGATACAAAAAGAAACGTATGTGTCACAATTTGAAAGGACAAGTTGACAACAAAATTATGAAGACTCGATCATATTTTCGGTATTTCAAGAGAGAGACAGAATGAGAAATGTAAATGTATATCTATAGGTATGATATACAGTGCCCGTCTAAAGTCCGTTCCCCCTACTAATTTTTGAACCACCTGGTATATCGCAACTTAATTTGGAGGGCTTTAATAGGAGATAAAAACCAACTTTTTCATGAAAAAAATCAAAGCTGAAAGTTTTAAAATGGCAGCTGAGCGCCATCTTCAATATATTTTTTAAATAGAACACCCCGTATATTATTCCATTTTCGAAATTTGCTCATAATTCTCAACAGTTTTCTCCAATACACTTTACTACTAAATTCAATTGTTTTCGAAATGTTAACGTTTGAAAAGTGACATTCCGGTATGAAATGAAGTATGGATTTTGGTCACTTCCTGTGAAACATTTTGCTAACTACACGTTGTTATTAATTTGTAGTTGAATCTCTTGATTATTTCGACTAATAAGAGGCGTAAAGAGAGTTTATTAAGGATAAACAGCACCGCTTACCGGAATATCTCGAAGCCTACGAATGTGTTCTGTAAATTCACAATCAAAACAAATTAGTTGGCTGAAAAATTATATTTTATTTTTGAATAACTCTTTTATTTAACCCCAACAATTATTTCATCAACTGTCAAAGTGGCCTCTTCCTAAATCTTGACAATAAAGTGCCCTATTATAAATAGCTTCCCTCACGTTGATGAAAGTCTGTTCATCTATTCTTTCATTCTGCGTTCCAACTCTTCTATTGTTTGGCATTCATTGGCGTAGATTTTTGACTTCAGATATCCCCAAAGGAAAAAATCTAGAGGTAAGATCTGGAGATCTTGGTGGCCACTCTGTACTTTCCCTGCGATCTATCCATCGCCCAGGAAAGTTAGTATCGTGGAAGTCTTTAGCCATGCGATCGAAATGGGGAGGTGCCCCATCCTGCTGAAATATTACTTCACGATTTTCAAACTCTTCCTGATTGTTCAATAGAATTTGCCTTATTCGAGGTTAAATTTCAGTTTCTAAAAGATTTTTGTAAATAACTCCAGTAAGATTGCCTAAAATCCCCGCCCAAACATTCACCTTTACAGGAAACTGGGTATCTCTCTCTGAAAATATGCGGATTAGTATCGCTCCAGTATCGTACATTCTGTCTGTTGACTTTTCCATTAAGAAAAAACGTGCATTCGTTTGAGAAACATACACGTTTTAGGAAGCCCCGTTGTCCTTCAATTGTTCTTGTTAACCACTCACAAAATTCAACCCTCCAGTCTGGATCATCCTCCGTGAGAGCATGCAGGATTTTCATCTTATAGGGATGAAACTTTTCTTTTTTTGGGACTCTTTGGACACTTTTTGAACTTACTCCACAGGATTCAGCAACTGCAGACGTCGACTGAGTCGGATTGATTACCATTTCAGCAACAATTTCTACTTCTTTTTCTTCTGAAACAGGCGGTCTTCCTGATCTTGGAGTATCTTTCAGCGTACCAGTTGCTTGGAGCTTATTTAAAAGTTTAATATATTCTCGAAATATGATTCTCGGGAAATTTATCATCAAACATACGGACTGCTAGATGATAATTTCTTCCAGCTTCTCCAAATATCAAAACTACTTCAAATGTATCGTCTCAACTATGATCACACTTTTCATAAAATGTTTGAGGCGGTCAACGGACTATTTAACAGTTACAGTTAATTTGACAGTAAACAAGACGTTACCGCGACGATTTTCTCCAAAGCAAACTTGATTTAAAGCAACATTATTGTTTTTGGTTGGGTTTGAAATGAACAAAATTTCACCTTCCAAACGTTAATATTTCGAAAAGAATTGAATTCAGGAGTGAAGTGTATTAGAGGAAACTGTTAAGAATTATGAGCAAATTATTAAAAAATATTGAAGATGGCGCTCAGCCGCCATTTTAAAACTTTTGGCTTTAATTTTTTAATGAAAAAGTAGGTTTTTATCACCCATTAAAGCCCTACAAATTTCGTTGCGATATACCAGGTGGTTTAAAAATTATTAGTAGGAGGGAAACGGACTTTAGACGGGCACTGTACATATAAATAATCATTTCAAGAAGGACGAGGTGAGATATTTTCTTTTTGTTTTTTTTAATAGATATGTATATTATATGGTACTAAGATCACCGATGTCTGTTCATTCATAAACCATTTCAAAAAAGAGACGCTTATTGAGATTTTGTTCATAATCAAGAATTTTTGCATTGTCATAGTCAATTATAAGATCTTTATTTATAACACGTTCGACAAGGCTACACGATCTTACATTCCTTCAGTCACTTTCATGGGAGGTTATTCTGTCTTCGAGCATTCTACATGTTTGACCAATATAAACTTCATCACAACTTCTGCATGGAATTTCATAAATGATATTTGATCTGTTCTTGAATGGTACAGGAGTTTTTCAACTTTGAGTACAGTTGTGATATTGATTTTGAATACGTTTACCAATTTCAATATTGTCCACATTTTGAACAAATTGATTAATTTTGGAGTCAAATCATCTACATGAGGTGAAGACTTATAAATTGGTCTACCTTTGACTGCTTCCCACTAATTTGTAAATATATAGATATATGTATAGATATAAATAGAAAAGTTATTGGGTATAGCCCTCAAAATGTTGTGCAACCGTAGACACGTGTTTCGAGCTTAAGCTCTCATCAGTACGGTAAAATCAAGTGCGAAGATGTACAACACTTGGATGAAAAAATAGAAACAAAGGAAGTCAACAACAGGAAGCCAACCACATATTTGTGGCTTCGGTTAGAAGACCTTGAGATTTCAAGGCAGCAACTAACGTCGCCACGGAGGCAGCTATAGCTACCAGCGTGACAATCCTACCCAGGAAAATATAAATCAGGATGGATTTATTGAGGGGCAATATATAAAAATATAAATAGAAAAGTTATTTTGTCTACGGTTGCACAACAATTTGAGGGCTATACCCAATAACTTTTCTATTTATATTTTTATATATTGCTCCTCGATAAATCCATCCTGATTTATGTATAGATAGATCTTTATAGAAATAGGAATAACCTAATATTCAACTCACAAATATTAAAAGTACATATTATTTTTTATTCTAAATTGGTTAAAATTACATTGTTAAATGAAGAATCAACGAATAAAAATTAAATTTATACAAATGAGGCAATCAACGATAGGGTCTCGAGTTTCCTAATCATGGAAGTTCAATGAATAAGTTGATTAAACTATTTACAACATGAGCAAGATAATGACAATATGCAGAAAAATGTCTTACTTTAACACACACATACAAATATACAAATACAAATATACACTTAAACATACTTATGATGAACTTATAAATGAGCTTTTATGAAAGAAAAATGCAAATATTTATTTATGCCGACACGGTATTAAATTTACTAATTGGATCAAAGTTGAACACATTCAAACATTTTCCATGAAATTGTTGGAATTATTTTTGAATTGACCAAGACTGGAAGTATTTCTTAAGAAAGCAGGTGATTTGTTGAATTCTTGAAAACCTTTAAAAATTATAGAATTCATTGTACTTATTCTATTTACTCTCGAAATCTGGAAATTATTGCAATTTTTAGTTTCATATGTGTGAATACCATGCTGATAAACTAAGTACTTCTGGAAATGAGACGTTTTGTTCGCTGCGAGTTGAGCTCAGACAGTCAAGAACGTCCAAGGGTCGGTTTCTACTTGATTTTTGTCTTATTTCTGGTTTGATTTTCTATGTATCGCTAATATAAGTAAAACTAACAAAATTAAGATACTAGTTTATTTTCCTCTAGTATACTTCAAATAAATATATTTCTTTTTTCAAAATTTTGAATATAAAGACCATCATAAAATAGTAATGCCGTTCTGTAACAGAAAACTACTGCAAAGTTTTATGCATGAAACTGACCGAAGTATATCGATTTTCTTTTAAAATAATTCGCATACCGCGATTTTCCAATTTTTGTAGTTGATTTTTCTTATTCAGATCTAACATGAAATATGATATGGAAAAACAGTTATCAAAATGTGGCTGGATAATTGTGTTGTAAACAGTGATTTTAGATTCAGTTGAGAGATATTGTGCAATTCTGGAGAAAAAATACAAATTTTAGATATCTCTTGTTGACATATTAAAAATGACTAGCGAAAGATAGGGTATTACTAACATGAAGCGCAAGTACTTTATTGTTGGAACAATTTCTATTTGATCATTGTTCACATTTAAATTCATATTATTGATATTCAATTCGCCATATTTGGATGTGATTATCATCCCTCTCGTTGTGGAGATATAATTTGAGTTTATTGATACTAGAATATTTCGTAATATCCTTCAATATTGTGTTCATTTTCTCAATAGCTTTGTCTGAGTTACGGTCATTACAGGCTAATAATGTGTCAGCAAAAAGGTTGATGAATTCACAGTCTACAAATAACTCGATATCGTTTAATTATGAAATAAACAGTAACGGCCTAAATACACTTCCTTGAGGAACACCCTTATCATTACTCATTTCAGGTGATATACAGTTAGTGAAACGTAATGTTTGTTTACAATTTTTGAGGTAGTCGTTTATCCCATCATAAACGATGCCACAAATACCATATTGAGATTGAGCCAATAGTATTTTTCGGTCGATGGTTTCAAATGCTCGTTTCAAGTCCGAAAACACGCTTACGATATATTTGTTATCGTCAACCTCTTCTTTAAATGTACATAGTGTGAGTTTTAATGATGATTCACAAAAATATTTTTTTATGAAATCCTGATTGGTTGTTTGAAAATAAGACATCGTTTTCAATATATTCCAATAATTGTTCATAGACGGTCAATTCCAAAAAAAGGACTAAATTCAGTTGCTTTAATGGAATTAAGAATTTTTTGGATTGGAATTATTATAAAAGTCTTAAGTACTGTAGGAATCCTGCCAGTGCTTAGTGAAGTAGTCACTAAATTCAATATAACATGACCAATTGTTTCAAACATTTATATTCCATTTCTATTACATGGTATTGATTGGAAGAGTTTGGGGTAAGGACATCTCAAAGAAAAGCCAGTAATTTTCAACAGACCAACGGTTTGAAAATATATTTCGCCATCATCTGGCATCTAAAATATAAAATTATAACTACATATGAACATAAAATTTATAACCATAGCTATTTTGAAAATTTCATGAGAAATCAACATGTAAGAGTTGAAACTATATTTACAATATCAGCCAAATCAAACGGATTTTATTTTGGTCAGAAACTTTAACGCAGTATAACATTAAAATAAAATTGAAATTGGCGTAAATTACGTAAAATAGCAGTTTTCTCTTCAGAATTATTGTAAATACAATAAACCTCGCATGACTACTGAGGTGAAAGTGGATCGGATATACTGTTTGTTCAAGAATCTGAATGGATCATTCGACTTCCGGCAGCGGTTGAGGTCAGACGGCGGCCTCGTGTTGGAAGTCAGGTGTGTAATGTCTGCCGTCTGAGGACGTGCAACGACCCAAGATTATAGTGTTTGTTAAAAATTGAAAAGTGTAAATTAATATGGGATACAATATTGCCAAGAGCAAGACAACTGCGTCCCCCGATACAGCTGCGCTGTCTACGCCGGTTAGAGGCCGGATGGGAACGGATTTCTCGCAGCAAGGCATGTCCATATTGCGCCGTAAGAAAGCAGAAGGACAATAAATGAAGAGAGATAGAGAGAGAGAGAAGAATCTGAATGATTTTTTTTGAATTTTTGTTCTGTTGTTCTCTCGCTTTCATATTGTCGTTATTCAGTACTGACCCTAGAATCTCGGAAATATCTTTGGCAGATATTTTTATATGGATCATAAGAACAATGTCGATACTACTTGACGGAAAACAATTAATCAAATAATTAAAAATAGATTACATAATCCACTCTTCCTATACAATGGGAGTATTCGTCGGCAAGTCTCTAACAGAAAACAACTATTGCCCCCTGCGACCGTTGAATTATATCTGTTAGATTCTTGACAAAGTTTATGCAAGTCGACAGAGAAGCAGAGTTGGGTCGGATACAGGAAAAAAGGATCCGAATACCGGATACGGATACATTTAATGTATCCGGATACTTTTTAAAAAATTACGGATACTTTCACCCAAAAATGTACTCGGATACAAGTATTCGGTTACTTTTTTCGGATACTTTTTTCGGATACTTTTACGGATACAAGTAAAAATACTAGGCATGAATATCAAAAACAAAAAGTGATAAAAAAAGATAGAAAATAAAAAAAAACTCAATGAACTGTTTATATTTATTTTGTAAACAAAGAACATTTCAAGTTAAAAATATATATTTTTAGCTTTTATGACATTGCTCGCTAGATATGACATTTATATCTATAAAAGTACCTTTGAGTTTGAATTTGCCTTCGTCAGTACCAATACCTCAAATACCACTTAAATTTTTTCTCTTTGGCGTATCAATCATAGTTGCAAAAGAGAAAAGTCTTTCTACTGGTGCTGACGAAGGTAAGCATGTATTATACTTGAGTGACACATTTTTTAATATTGGGTATTCATGTAATACTTGTAAATTCGTTCTTTTATCTTCCAGATATCTTAATAATTCCAGCTGAATTTTTGTAGTTTTATTTCTACTTTCACTGGTACCCTCAGTACCCTGTTCGTTCATAGTACTACTACTGCCTACTTCTTGGTTATCTTGGGTATCCGTGAAATAAAAAAAGTAGTCCACATTTTGGTCCCCGCTTTCATCTGATTCGTTGTAAGATTCATATTCCATCTGTTTTTTTGCAACATTTATTATACATTGTTTAATATCTTCCAAAGATTTTTTTGGATTTTTCACAATATTATACCACTTTAGTTTAAATTTGGGAAGCAGAACTGCTGCTATAATTGGATCTTCCCATTCCAAATTTAAAATTTTATCAAAACGAGTATTTAAACTTTTTATGCACATTTTTGCTAAATGTTCTCCTCCATATTTCAATTTATTTTGGGTTTGGGCAATGAGTTTTTCATACTTGTTAATTAAAGAAATTAGACTGGGCAACAAGTATCCAAAAGATACATTGTCTTCACCTTGTAACAAATCTAACGTTAAAGCCGAAGGTTTCATTACTAAGCAGTATTCTTCCAGATACAATAGTTCAGTTCAGTTTCCTTAAAAGGTTCTAAAGATAAACTTTGTAGCAGAATTGGAAGTTTTTCTTTTACTTGCAATGACATTGATTGGTAATTGGTATCTTGTACCGCCTTACCTCACCCCGTTTTCGAGGATGCTGAACTTTGGGTGTTCGAACCCCGTAAACGGAGGAAAACAAGACCCAATTGGGGTCTACTGCACATTTTTGCTATATGAGGCACTCTAATAACTCATTTTTCGAGGTTGCAAAGTGCTAAAATTGTATTTCACCGTTTTCGATGATGCCCGACAAGATACGCCTGCATAAAATGGGGCTGTTTGGCCTGGTTCTCACTGATACGGATACTGAATACAAAATTCGAAAAATATCCGAATACAGTTTTCGAATACACATAAGTATCCGGATACTGTATCCGAATACAGAAGTATTCGGATACTACCCAACTCTGCAGAGAAGAGGTGATGGATTGGGTATATTTATTGATAAAAATTTGGATTTTGAAGTTATTGACAAAATTGAATATGAGCTCTCTCATTTAACAGTTCAAATTAAATCTCCCAGTATTATTCTTAGTGGATTATATCGCCCTCCGAATTTGAATCCATATTTTAATCATCAATCATTGATGAGAAACTCGAACGTTTAAACAAAATGAAATCTGAATGTATATTGATTGGTGATATGAATATCAACATTCTTCGAAATAATGAAGACCGAAGGATACTAATGGATATCTACTCCTCAAATAACATTTGTCTGTGTTCATGTTTTAAGAAGCTTATGACTGGATTATTACCAAGAACCCATCTCCAGATTATAAGAGTTCCTTCCTATCGAAAACTCTGTGGAAAAGAGAAACTTCAAAATCATCAAATAAAAAAAATAAACATAACGGTTTTGAAAGACAAACTGAATTCATTGACAGAAACAATATATTCATTTCGAGATCCCAATGATTTATATGAAGAAATATTGAATATTTTCGAGAGTTGCTCATACATCAACACCCTGAAGATAAAAGAAGATTCTAAGCCGTGGTTTGATCAAGATTTGGCGAGATTGATCAAAAATCGTGACAAATACTACAGAAAAATTAAAGAAAATTTTTCTAGCGAAGCCCAAGAATTATATGAATACTTTGACAAAATGTTTGAAAAAAACCAAATATTACTGTGAACATTTATCCAGCCAAAATCAAAAAGTTATATGGAACACTATCAATTCAATACTGTACAATCAGCCTCAGGATAACAAGAAAGATACGAATTATAGTCAAATAAAAAACACGAAAATTGAAAATATAGAAGAGATTTGTGAAATATTTAACGATCACTTTATCAACATAGCAGATCATATTAGCAGCAAAATTCCTAGTGCCACACAAAATTAGAGAAGACACGTGAATTCCAAATCGATGTTTTTGAATCCACCATCAATTGAAGAAATCGAAGAAATCATAGATAATTTGAATAAAAAAAGCAACTGTTGACGCTATTTCCATAAAAAATTTGAAAATTTTCAAATCTGATATATCACCCATTATAAATTATTTGGTGATGAAATCATTTGAAAATGGATGTTTTCCAGAAAAATTGAAAATAGGAAAGGTTACACCAGTCTTCAAAAATGAGAAAAAAGTGACATAAATAATTACAAGCTCATATCAATTCTTCCAGCTAATTCAATTTAAAGAAAAAATCATGGAAATTCGCGTAACAATTTTTTTAGAAAGTCAAAATCTATTATTAATATAATATATCAATATGGATTTCGAAGAGCCAGAGATACGGAGGTAGCCACTTTAGATCTCATCACTAGTATTCAGTTGAATTTAGATGTAAAAAAAATATATGGTATGGTGTCTTTGGATCTTCGAAAGGCATTTGATACGGTCAACCATCAAATGCTATCGAAGGATCCGTATAATATTGGAATTCGAGGTGAAAGTTATTTCAGAAATAAAAAGCAATTTGTGTATATTGGAAACAATAGGAGTTTCTTGATTACTTATATTTCGGACGTCCATCATCTTAATGGTTGAAAGATTTCTATCTCTTACAAATTTTTCACAGCGTTTCAATTGCTTGAATCCGCAATCGTCTTCTGGTGAATAATGACAAAATCAGATGCTACGCGACCTTTTATAGGTCTATAATGAAAGTGTAATTACGGTGTAATTACGCGCGGTCTTGTGGCGCGCGTGGTTTCGCGCTTTTTCTCCCTCCAAAACGGTCCATGAGCGGTTTCCATACGTTTTTAATTTCCACGCTTGGTTGACTGAAGGCACTATTGGCTTCTATATAGGTGGTTTCTATAAATTTCCGTTTGAACCAATGTTCCTCTCTATGAAGAACACTAGATTCGTCCCAAAGAATTCGGTGGTGTTTTGTCCAGGCGTGGTCAGAAATTCCCGATTTTGATGTTTCCCCTCGTTGAGTCCACTTTTTGTGTTCGGCTATTCTTACTGATAATGGCCTCTTGGTCTCTCCGATATAGGAATCTCCACATTCACATGGGACTTTGTAAATACAGTTTTTGCTGGATTCTGTTTTGTTCTCTGGTTTCGTCTTGGTGACGAAGCTTCGTAAGGTACTGCCGGATTGAAAGCAACTCTTGATGTTGTATTTATTTCCGATTCTTCTGATCTTCTCGGAGATACTCCTGATATAGGGAAGAATGAGAACGGGGTTGTGTGGTCTTTCTTCGGTTGTTTTAGTCTTTTCGAGTTGTTTCCGAACTTCTCTTATGAGCTTCTCGGAGTGTCCGTTTCGGCGTAGGTCCTTTTTGATGTGGTTAATTTCCGCATCCAATGACTCCTGGTTGTTGCAAATAGACATTGCTCTCTCCACCAACGTTCTTACGATTCCCCTCTTTGTGGAGTTTGGGTGATTAGAGCCGTAGTTGAGGTACTGTCCTGTGTGTGTCTTCTTCCTGTAAACAGAGGTGAGGATTCCAGTGTCTGTTCTTTCAGCTTTCACATCGAGAAACGATAGGGTACTATTAGTTTCCTTTTCCATTGTGAATTTGATTGAATCCCTCATGTTATTCATTCTGGCGAAGAATTCCCCAAGCTGTTCATCTCCATGGTTCCAATTGATAAATGTGTCGTCTACGTATCTTAGCCATAGTTTTGGTTTGTATTTTGCCTCTCTGATAGCCAATTCCTCGAACCACTCCATGTATATGTTGGAGATTACTGGAGATAGAGAAGATCCCATCGGCAGTCCATCAACTTGGGAGAAAAAACTGCTCTTTTCTTGAAAGTATGAATTGCGTAGGCAGCACTGCAGTAGTTCCAATATCGCTTCTACGAGGAGGTCAGTCCTTTCATGAAGCTGAATGTCTTCTTCTAGTTTCCTCTTGATGATGTTAAGGAATTCTTCTATGGGGACGTTGGTGGAAAGGCTCTCCACGTCAAAGCTGATGAAACGATCTTCAGGCCCTAGTTCAACATCTTTGATAATGTCCACGAAGTGTTTAGAATTCTTGACGAACGAACTGCTAGTACCTTGTAAGGGTTGTAGTATCGGTAGGAGGTATTTCGCCAGGTTATAGGTCGGTGAGTTACGGGAGCTGGTGATTGGTCTTAATGGCATGTCGGGTTTGTGAATTTTCGGAAGACCGTAGAGATGGGGAGGTTTACTGTAATGTGGCGTCAAATGTGTCCGTTCTTTGTCTGGAATAAAGGTTCTGTACTTCATCAGAGTACTGTAGATTTTCCTTCCTATCCAAGATGTTGGATCCTTCTGTAAGAGTTTGTAGTTTCCTGCTTCGAGTACTGCTTCTAACTTGTCATCATACGTCTGGTTTGTCTGCAGGGAGAATTTTAATGGTGGAGTCCAAAAATTCTCCCTGCAGACAAAGGAAATGCCACAGTCATCATGAACACCCAGACGTATGATGACAAGTTAGAAGCAGTACTCGAAGCAGGAAACTACAAACTCTTACAGAAGGATCCAACATCTTCGATAGAAAGGAAAATCTACAGTACTCTGACGAAGTACAGAACCTTTATTCCAGACAAAGAACGGATACATTTGACGCCATATTACAGTAAACCTCCTCATATCTACGGTCTTCCAAAAATTCACAAACCCGACATGCCATTAAGACCAATCACCAGCTGCCGTAACTCACCGACCTATAACCTGGCGAAATACCTCCTACCGATACTACAACCCTTACAAGGTACTAGCAGTTCATTCGTCAAGAATTCTAAACACTTCGTGTACATTATCAAAGATGTTGAACTAGGGCCTGAAGATCGTTTCATCAGCTTTGACGTGGAGAGCCTTTACACCAACGTCCCCATAGAAGAATCCCTTAACATCATCAAGAGGAAACTAGAAGAAGACATCCAGCTTCATGAAAGGACTGACCTTCTCGTAGAAGCGATATTAGAACTACTGCAGTGCTGCCTACACAATTCATACTTTCAAGAAAAGAGCCGTTTCTTCTCCCAAGTTGATGGACTGCCGATGGGATCTTCTCTCTCTCTCTCCAGTAATTGCCAACATATACATGAAGTGGTTCGAGGAATTGGCTATCAGAGAAGCAAAATACAAACCAAAACTATGGCTAAGATACGTAGACGACACCTTTATCATTTGGAACCATGGAGATGAACACCTTGGGGAATTCTTCGCCAGAATGAATAACATGAGGGATTCAATCAAATTCACAATGGAAAAGGAAACAATAGTACCCTATCGTTTCTCGATGTGAAAGCTGAAAGAACAGACACTGGAATCCTCACATCTGTTTTCAAGAAGAAGACACACACAGGACAGAACCTCAACTACGGCTCTAATCACCCAAACTCCACAAAGATGGGAATCGTGAGAACGTTGGTGGAGAGAGCAATGTCTATTTGCAACAACCAGTAGTCATTGGAGGCGGAAATTAACCACATCAAAAAGGACCTACGCCGAAACGGATACTCCGAAAAGCTCATAGGAGAAGTTCGGAAACAACTCGAAAAGACTAAAACAACCGAAGAAAGACCACAAAACCCCGTTCTCATTCTTCCCTATATCAGGGGTATCTCCGAGAAGATCAGAAGAATCGGAAATAAATACAACATCAAGAGTTGCTTTCAATCCGGCAGTACCTTAAGAAGCTTCCTCACCAAGACGAAATCAGAGAACACAACAAAATCCAGCAAAAACTGTATTTACAAAGTCCCACGTGAATGTGGAGATTCCTATATCAGAGAGACCAAGAGGCCATTATGAGTAAAAATAGCCGAACACAAAAAGTGGACTCAACGAGGGGAAACATCAAAATCGGGAATTGCTGACCACGCCTGGACAAAACACCACCGAATTCTTTGGGACGAAGCTAGTGTTCTTCATAGAGAGAAACATTGGTTCAAACGGAAATTTGTAGAAACCACCTATATAGAAGCCAATAGTGCCTTCAGTCAACCAAGCGTGGAAATTAAAAACGTATGGAAACCGCTCATGGACCGTTTTGGATGGAGAAAAAGCGCGAAACCACGCGCGCCACAAGACCGCGCGTAATTACACCGTAATTACACTTTAATTATAGACCAATAAAAGGTCGCGTAGCATCTGATTTTGTCATTGTTCACCAGAAGACGATTGCGGATTCAAGCAATTGAAACGTTGTGAAAAATTTGAAAGAGATAGAAATCTTTTAACCATTAAGATGATGGACGTCCGAAATAAAAGTAATATAAGTACATCGTCTAAAACATTCAAACAATAGGAGTTTCCTCAAGAACATATCATGTGGTGGTCTATATTGGGGCCTCTATCATCTCACAGCACTGCGATTAAGGAGGATTGAAGTATTATTTGTTAGAAAGTTTGAAAATAGGCCGGACAATTATCAATTGCTCTAACTCTACCTATGTTCGCAGTGCTGTGAGATGATCTGTATATCAATTCAATCTGTTTCCTGAATCAAATGGATCTATGAAGTTGTATGCCGACAACATGACTATTATATATTTTGGAAATACTGTGAGGGAAATTGAAAACTACATTAAAAAAGATCTTATGTTACTTTCTTCTTGGCTTGATTCTCATAAATTAGCAAATAACTATGACAAATCTACTTTCAAGCACATTAACAATTATGAACAAACATCCTGTCATATCCAATGGAAAATCTTTAAATTATAGCAGCACATCCAAGTTTCTTTGCCTATTCATTGATGAGACGTTATCTTGGAGAACGCATCCTGAAAATGTTAGAGGAAAAATTCCACCAATCATAGGTAATACTTTTCAAAATTCGTCGGTACCTATATTCCAGCTAAATATCTCAGAAATATTTATTTCTCACTAATTTATTCAAAACTTCAATATTTAGTCACAGTTTGGGGATCAGCAACGCTAAATATTTCGAAACCTTTGAAAAAATTATAAAATAAAGTTATCAAATGCATATTCAATCTTCCATGTTTAGAACCCACTATAAATTTATATACACCTAGAAATCTATTAAACATTGAAAAATTATTCCAATCGAGGATTTGTTGTTTCATTCACTCTGTGAAAATAAAAGAAAAAATGTCAAACATCCATTTCACCATGGAGTCCTCTAATCTATAATAAAAAGTATTAGGACATTTCTGAAATTTAAGTACAAACTTAAAAAATACATGCTACAGTAGATACAGATTTGACTATAAATTCCATAAGATAATACATACTTTGGGTTATATACAGTGTGTCCAAGATAAGAATGAACAGCATGGGGATATCGGAAACGGTAAGAGATACGGGGTCGATTGAATCAGAGAAAAGTGGCGCATTTAGGTGCCCAACAATATGCCATTCAGGAAGTTTTAATATTCCGAGTAGTTTCGGAGATATCCGAGAAAAACCGAAATTTGAGAATTTCGTTTTTATTTTCTCCTAGGTTTATTTTCAAAGGAAATGTCTACACGATAACGTAAGCTGAATTTTTCTGCGACGTTTCGTCTTTTAGAAAATATCATCAACTTTTTATTTTTATATGTGCCGAAACTAAATTATACCCTGTATACGACTCATTTTTCATTGTGAATACAGCAACGTATCACACAGTAAGATTTCACAACCATTTCTCGTGCAAAATGAAATTTAGTTATTACTTAACCTGTATTTCTTCAATTTCAGATAGAAGGCGCTGGAAAAAATTACACATAATGTTCTGTTGTCATAATAATACTGTAGTTTGGTAGAATTTTTGACATATTACCGTTCCTACTTTTACATCTCGTTACCTACCTAATTTGTGTTAAAAATGGAAAACGCAGCTTTTCGAATACTGAAAAATTTGATATGTTGTCATAAATTGTGTTGATGCTGAACGTGCGTACTCTAATAAGTATCCAGAGAGGCGACAACCTGGTAAATCAATATTTAGACGGTTAGTTTTTAATTTAAAAGAATGCGGATCATTTAAAAAACTTGTGGTTTGCCGACAAAACCTATCTAATGAAGAAAGTCAGCGTGATGTGTTACATGCCGTTGTTGAAGATCCTGAGATATACACTCGCACCATTGAAGATAATACCGGAGTAGCCAAATCCACCGCTCACTTCATTTTAAGAAAAAATAAATATCATCCATATAAATTTGTCATGGACTCAGACCAGAATCAGACCCTTTCAAAATAATTTGGTCTGATGAAAGTATAATCACAACAATGGTATTTTTACTAGGCGGAATGTTCATTATTGGTCACAACAAAATCCGCGTGTACACATAGTGTCCAGACATCAACATCGTTTCGGTTTTAACATGTGGGTTGGAATTCTCGGTACGAATGTAATTGGGCATTTTATCTACCAAAACAATTTAACAGCAGAGCGGTACATAAATTTGTTAGTAAATGATATGGAAGACGCTCTGGATAATTTGCCATTAGCGGTTACTCACAGCTGCTGGTTTCAACAAGATGGTGCTCCAGCACATAACTCTAGAATTGGTCATGATTATTTGAACCGTCGCTTCCCAGGACAGTGGATTGGTACTCATAGTGGTACATCCTGGCCAGCAAGGTCCCCCGACCTAACCCCACTAGACTTTTTCCTTTGGGGATATATCAAGAACCAAGTGTACTCTAATCATTATTTTCAAAATGAAGAAGATTTGCTAAGATCGGTTACTGCATCCTTTAACAATATTTTTCCGAATATGTTAACTCAAGTTTTAAATTCGTCTGCGAGAAGAGCGTACTTGTGCTTAGAAAATAACGGCGGGTTATATGAACACTTGTTATAAGTTTCTGTTTATTTTCCAGAAATACAGATTAGCTCCTTGTTATTACATTACAATTACATTTATAAACTAAACTTTTGATATTGCGACTTATCTTTGTATTCAACAACGCAAAAATTCCGGCAAGTGGTAAGTTAAGATTTATACTTGTATAAATAAGACTAATTAATTTACTTTATGTATCAAAATAAGACATTTTTCCAGCGCCTACTGTCTAAAATTGAAGAAAAACAGCCTAAGTAAAGAGTTGATGATGTTTTCTAAAAGACGAAACGTCGCAGAAAAATTCTGCTTACGTTATCAGGTAGTCCTTAAAAAGTGGCCATGACAAAGTGCTATTTGTTTTAGATTTCCTTTAAAAATAAACCTAGGAGAAAATAAAAACGAAATTCTCAAATTTCGGTTTTTCTCGGATATCTCCGTAACTACTCGGAATATTAAAACTTTCTAAATGGCGTATTGTTGGGCACATAAATGCGCTACTTTTCTCTGATTTAATCGACACCGTATCTCTCACCGTTTCCTATATCCCCAAGGTGTTCATTCTTATCTTGGACACACTGTATACTATATAATGAAAAAAAAAACTTCTTGTTACCTGTTATAAACACAGGTTGTTTGTTTGTTTTAATATTTTTGAAAACATTCAATTAGAAACATTCTTAAAACAGAAAAAAAATCCTTCCTACAGATGAGGGTATTAGATCTTAACCGGTCCTTTCAGAATTTACCAAATTTGAATTAGTCGAAAAGTCATAAGGTTAAGAAAACGAATCTTGCCATAGTTATTGCAGATTAAGTAATCATCAGGACTTTTCGTATTGTCACTAATTCAGTCTAATATCGCTCGAGGTACCATTCAATGAGATGAATCGAAGCTACAACAAAGAGGAAAAAATGGAAACTAGTGTTAGCGCATCCGCCAAAAAATTATTTGTTTCGGCCATGAGTTATAAGCAAAGAGTAGGGGTCATAGGCAAGAGAGATCATTCCCAAAATGGCGCGAAAATGCGCCAATTTCCTTGAATTTTACTACGATGTTTATATTTGTCTGTCAAATATCAGAATAATGTGTTGCTATCAGGCTGCTTGATTTTTCCTGTAGTCCTACTATTTTCTAGTCATTTTTCACAGAAAATAACGTTTATTTTAAAGAAAATTTACTAAAATCCAAGTAGAATTAATATTAACCCATTTGAAATTAGTATTTCCATGTCCTCATGGAAGGTAGAACTACTGGAAATGGCTCAAGTGCTCTGTTAAAGACTGCCCTAACAGATTTTATTCTAGCTCGCATAGTTTTTTTATTTCCCGATCCGAAAGATGTTGAACGAGTTCTTCAACGGAAACTCGCTTGTGATGATGGAGATAAAATAGAGAAGCGAAAACAATTATATTCAAATAACATCATTAATCATAATTTAAGTCGAACTGCAATACCTACGTTGAATTGGTTTCAAAACTCAAGGGTTGACAAAGACAAATAGTCAGAAGTAACTAGAAAAGTGGATCAATAAATGCAAAAATATCTTTCAACAGCTTCAGAGTGTCATACCCAAACATAAAACACTCTTTTTTCAGAAACACCAAGGAAAAGCTAGTTGAGTTATTTAGTAAAGTTAACACACAAAAAATTTTCCAGTCCAAATCGATGAAAATAAGAGAAATTGAGAGTGGAAAGGCTAAACTGGAACGCTCATTTGAGGACATGTAAATGAAGGAAGAAATTTCCAAAGAATTATTTACTGCCAAAATTGTAAGTGAACTGAAGGTAGGAAACCAAAGGACAGGAGGTTTGGTTTGAACGTGAGTGGGCCCGTATCAGGCCCTCCACTGCGGCCAAGGGCAGGAGGTATATGATACAAAGCAGGCGGACCAAAAGCAACTGGAAAAACAAGTGAACAACTTTATGAAAAATTTTAAAATATTGCATTTGAACAACCTTGTGCAGTGTGATTCATCACCAGGGATCATTGAAAATAAAACAATTAAAATTTTAGATATTTTTTACTGTACTGTAGGTAGGTACTTCACTTGTAACAGAATTATAATTTATTGTTAATGGTATATGGTAAAAACTAGTTTTGTAAAACAAAGATGTTATTCTTCAATGAAATTTTAAAAAATAATGCCTTTTTCCTAAGACATCAGAACCAGAAGTGCACATTCTTGAAGTCTATCGAATGTCAATGTTTGATTACTGCTAAGACAGAGCAAATAAAGTAGACAATGAATTCACTTCATCACTATAAATACCTGGTTAATTGAGGTAAAAGTGTGTATAGGTAGCTCATGCAGTGAGCCTTTGGGTTTTTCATCAAACTCCACCGTAGCCAAACAGGTTACTCTTACTTGTAATAACATGATACATGATCATGGGATACACTTCTATAGTTTGAAATAGCTACAAAAGTTATCAGGTCCTTCTTAACCGTATGGTTTATTCATAAAAATTAGTGAGACAATAAAAAATTTGAAGAATTTTGTCGTAAATAAGTCACTGATTAATTTACATTTAATTACTTGGTTCTCAGTGTTTAGGTTCAAGCAAACTCGGCTTTTATAAAAACTATGTTGTACATTTAACCACAAATCAGTGTTTCTCTGATCTGTGATTTATCATTGACAGTAAATGACAACACTCCTAAAAATCTTCCCTGTTTAGATTAGCACGCACTTATGTAATTTCAAACTTGTCCCAGGTCATGTAACCTCTACTGTTCAATTTCGTAGGGTACAAGCAACCCTTTGAAATAATTCATCTCTGCATATAATGTAAATCAAAAGTTTAAACAATTATATTCGATGAGTAAACAAACACAAGCTGTATAGGTACAAACGCAGTGGCCAGCACATACAAATAAAAAGTGAAATAACTGAAGATGCTCTCCGCCTCAATTAATGCATAAAACCTTCAACATAGTTACATAATATTACAATATCTTATCAAAAACAATTTTTTATTAAACATTTCTGTCAAATAATAGCGGTTATGTTTATAACATAACCTCCAATCTCGTTATTTCTGCTCTTCTTCTTCATTGGGTTCTTAAAGTCTTGTGACGTTGACGAAGATGTCACATGACCTGTTTCCCGGCTCGTGATTGGTGACACCAGAATCCAACCAGATTTTGAATTTTATGAATGAAATGGAAATGACAGTTGATTCAAGGATTCCGATACGATTTTACTATTTCATTCATGAATACCTCATGTGATCTCTCTTGTCTATAGACCCCTACTCTTTGGTATAAGTCTATCCCATCGACCATAGATATACTACAGTATATCTATGGACGATGGTCTATCCGAACTCTATTGAGACAGTTCATCACCAAACATCGTCAACACTATTTATTTGTTTAATCCTCCATATATCTGTTTCGAATGCTTTTAACAATCCATAGGTAGGTAGATAGTTCATTTAACCATGATACATAACAAGTCATTTATGACAGGTTACAACAGATGTACAATAGTAAAGTTGGTATAAATGACTTTTCCCGCTGCCGACACTGTAAATAGTAAATACATGCTTAGCAACAAAACAGGTAAATGGCCTATATCATTCGTTTACTAATTCATCTTGACAACGGAACTTAATAGTGTCATTTATATGCCTAGGGTAATAATGACTTTGACTTTGACAAGTAATACCTTCAGCTTCATTCATATCAATTTTTAGGTTATGAGACCTTTTGAATATTATTGTTGTCTGCTTATTCGGTAACTTAGTTACACGCACAAGCAACTTAGAATGAAATAGCGAACTAATAATCATGAAGGAAGGGTAAGAAAACAAACTTCAATTCAGGCAAATTTTGAGAAATGTCAACAAGCAGCGAGAAAAACGTAATAAGTAACACGGAATGTATCGACTGTTATCATCCTCGGCAAGCGACAAGCCTCGGCTTTGCCTCGGCTCGTACTCGCTCACCTCGAATGTTAACACGTCTTTACATTCCTTGTTACTTAAATAACTATTAAATTGATATAATAGTTATTTAAGTAACAAGGAATGTAAAGACGTGTTAACATCCGAGGTGAGCGAGTACGAGCCGAGGCAAAGCCGAGGCTTGTCGCTTGCCGAGGATGTAACAGTCGATACATTCCGTGTTACTTATTACGTTTTTCCCGCTGCTTGTTGACAATTCTCAAGATTTGCCTGGATTGAAGTTTTTCTTACCATTCCTTCATGATTATTTGTCCCGCTATTTCATTCTAAGTTGCTTGTGCGCGTTACTAAGTTACCGAATAAACAGACAACAATAATTTTCAAAAAGTCTTGTAACCTAAAAATTTATATAAATGAAGGTGAAGGTACTACTTGTCAAAGTCAAAGTCATTATTACCCTAGGCATGTAAATGACACTATTTACATTCCGTTGTCAAGATGAATTAGTAAACGAATGATATAGACTATTTACCTGTTTTGTTCCTAAGCATGTATGGACTATTTACAGTGTCGGCAGCGGGAAAAAGATATTTACATTCGAAAAGTATGAAATATTCATAATCATCATAATCATCTGTGGCAGGCATACCCACAGACAGATAGTCAGGCAGTTTCATAAACTCATTACATATTTTTATTCTTGTTGTCAGTAAGTTTTTCCATGCAGTGTTTACTTCTCATTATTTTCAGTAATTGAAACCCAAACAGTTATTATCTCGTTTTCTGTCGGCTTTTTGGTACTTCTTTCAACTTATTATTTAGCAGTGCATTTGTAGTTGAAAAATTTCGGAAACGTTGTAAAACACCTCGTATGGTTGACAGCCGGCTACGAAACATATGTTTTTCCCATATACAGTAAGATTAGATGAACCTATTGTGGTGTGGATCTTTGCGAATTTTTTAAAATGTTTAATATTTTACCAATTGCGTTTAAATATGAAAGAATGTGGACTGTAACTACTAAGATAATAAGGTTCGAAATCGCTTGCCTGTGGTTCTATGGATTGTTGAAAACGTTGGTTTTTTCCCGTTTCACCTTGAATGTAGGAATTTAGGGAAAGAACTGAAATCGGTGAATACCTGATCTGCTCTATTCACTCCAAAAGAATCCAACTATCATTAAATAACGTTCAATCTATCCAGAAAATATGTAATATTTTTAATATTGGGTATCATAAATCACAGCTCGTATCGTCTACCCTGACCAAATTGGTTGTTGTTACGCCAATGTGATAGGTACTCTCTGTACCTATAGGTACGAAACGTCTTTTGTAATAAAATATGAGTATATTTTACACAATACAATTGAATGTTTTTATTTTAGTTTTTGCAATATTCCTCTCAAGTTATTATACTACTCGTAAATATAGATTCATACATATTATTTAAAATATTCCACAGTAAATTGAAATATTTCAGAACATTTGTGTCGAACGAAAGTATTTATGGAAATTCATGACTGAAATGAATCTCATCAATTCTATCTACTTCAAAGAAATCATCAGCAGATGCCACTATTTTTAATGCAACCTGTATATTTTGTGTATCTATAGAGTAGAATTTTATCATAAATGATCGAGTCATTCGGAATTCCAGGCATCTGGAAATATCAACAAGCAGAACCTACGCGGATTCATGAGAAATAGAACATCTTGTATACAGTATGCCCCACTTACCATGCTCACCATGGGTATCTTTTTAATGGTGAGAGATACGAGGTCGGTTGAATGACACCAAATGTGGAGTTTATCAAGGCCAACTATAATGTGAAAAAATAATTTGATAAAATCTATTCGTTTTTGTTTCATACGCCAAAAACAGATTTTGATCATTTTCATGTCTCCTCCGTAACTTCTTCATTTATTAAAATATTCGAATAGGAATTTCACATTCTCATGGCAGTTTTTTAATGAGATTTCGAAAAAAATATGAAATTCATACCAACTCTTCTAGAATTTGAGATATCAGTAAAAACTTTCATTTTTCAAATGTAGGTCATAGCTCACTATAACTTAGTTATGAATAACTTTTTTTTTCTCTTACAGATGATATGTCACAGTAATAGTTTTTTGCTGATAACAACGGAGTTATCGTCATTTATACAAAAACAAGAACTATTTTGATGTCGCCATCTTGAATTTATAAATTTTAACAAAAAAAAAACATGATCTCTGACCTCAAAAACCCTCACATACCAATTTTGAATGGAATCGGACCATAATCACAAATCTCGTCCGCCATATTGGAGGAGCCGCCACTTTTTTTTTTTTTTTTTATAAAAATTCCATAGTGCATTGTCATCGGAATTATGAACATCTGCCAAATTTCAAGTTATTAGGACCTCCAGAAGTGGGTCAAAATTGACTTGCAAGAGACATTAAAATTATCAAAATTTTTTATTTGCGTATAAATCAAAAACGAATAGATTGTATCAAAATATTTTTTCACATTTTAGTTGGCCTTGATAAACTCCACATTTGGTGTCATTTAACCGACCTCGTATCTCTTACCATTAAAAAGATACCTATGGTGAGCATGGTAAGTGGGACACACTGTATAATATGTCAGTCTGATTCAAGAGATGCAAATTGGATTTGATCTTTTTATCCTTCCACATATCTTGGAATGAATGAAATTCCACCTCTCATTTTTTCAGAAATAGCTAAAAGAAGAAAAAAATTTCGAAAACCATCAAGTTGACCTTTGGAAAGAAACTAAAAATTTTTAGAGGAAAAGTATTTCGAAAAAAAAGAGGTGTAGACCTTTGCAAAAGGTTAGACATTTTTTGAAGAAAAAAATTTCGAAAAAAAAGTGTATCCTTTAAAAAAAAAAATTTTTAAAAAAAAAATTTCGAAAAAAAACAAGGTGTAGACCTTGTATATCGTGGGTATGTGCAGAAATTAGTTTACTCTATAGTGGATTTGTATTATTCTTATGAATAATCGATGCGTAGTTGATTTGGTTTGCCTAATAGAAAAAATTTCTTCTCATCCTATCGAATGATTATTTCCGTCCTCTTCAATATTAGCTGATTTTGTTATTCTGTCTCAATCTGATACTTCATTTTCTGACATTTCGGCCTTCTCTTTAATGATGGTTTTGTGGGATGGAACTAGTTGCAGATTGATTGCTCACAAAGAACAATGAGAAAAGACATGAAGCATGTCGGTATGTACAGAGTGACTCATCTGAAAGTGGAGCACCTCTCTAAAATTATTTTTAAAAATCCAAAAAATATATTACCATTTTTTTTTAAAGAAATTTTATTACGCCACTTGATTTGAAATAATATGAAATGGGCATTATCAGAATTTCATGAGGAAAATATTGATTCCTAACAGATATATAGCATAATTGAAATTTTGATTACGTTATCGGATTATTTCGGATGATCGACCTGTATCACATGTGTGAAATATTATTTCTATTCATAATGCTCAATTATATCGCTATCAGTTTGAATTGTAAATATTTGTAATGAACAATTATTTATATGTGCAGTCTTTGTTTTCTCTAAACACTTCGTAGACACAGATTCAGATTGAAATAGTTAAGTTTGTTGCACAGCAAATACACTAACGTAGTAGTATGTCTCATAATAATAAAATTTCGTTTGTGTTATTGTGAAAACTATTGAAAGAACAAGAAATAAAATTTGATTGATTTAAATGCGGCATGTAAATTATTGTACTAAAGTTATCTTCTGTGGACTACTGGGATGACGCGTTAGCGGTTTTCAAGCTAGAGATAGCAGGTTCTATATCACACCGACATTTTTTTTCTAGGTAGATATAACGATTTACTACTGTTTCATGCATTTTTCTCAGTTAACTAGAAAAGTTCTATGGTGAAAGTACTATCTAATCATTATTTGGTTGAAGGTGAATAATGAAGCTGACATTTATTTCGGATCCCCTTTTTATTTGCAACTAAATCAACATTTTGCAACTGTTGATATAGAAAACTACTTTAAAAGCTGAATAAATTATAATGTTTGTATTAAATATTGTAACATGGTAGATTTAGGGTATCACAAGGAAAAAAAAACTCGGTAACTTGCTCCACACTTTAGTATCTGAAAAACTAAAAATAGAGATGATGGTATTGATTTAACTGGTCGAAGGAATATTCACACAAAATTTAGAGAAGAATTCTGATGATAACTTAACACCAGGCGAAAGAGTGATTTCATAAAATTGATTTCAAACCACTTGACCACAAGGCTGTCAATTCCTTCTTACTGATTAGTCGTACTTAAATTTATAAAAGTGAATATGAGCGCTCTCTCTTGTGAGATAGCTGAAGTTGCCGTTTGGGTGATAACAGATTGCTACAATATAGACTTCTTTCATTACAAAAAAATTACTTGAATTATTACTAAGCCTAAGGGATTAGTCTTGAAAATTTGAAATGACAACTCGAAATACACATAAAATAATAATAAAAAAATACCTCTAAAGGTCTAGTGGTATAACGCCTTGACATGATTATGAGTGGTATCGAACCCGCTAGCTCTTACTTCCACCATATCAACACGTTATACCACTGGACCACTAGAAGTATTTTGCATTTTATTTTGCGATGATCCCTTTAATAGTATTCTTTTTTAATATAACTCCCTCAACTTTGGAATTATTGTGGTGCATTGAGAAATTTGACTAACACAGCTATAAAAGCAGAAAAAAGCTTACCTACTTGAATTTTAAACTAAAAAGCGCTGATATCAAAGGTTAGGCTTAAGAGCCTGAATATCACCAAGAATAGAAACAAAGGATTATTAGAGCAACTCAAATATGCAGAAACTATTGATAATTTTTTTCTGATATCTTCTACTGATGGTAGTATACCGAGTTCACATCTAATAATCTTTTATAACCACAAAGAAGAATTAAATAATAATAATAATAGTGTTTCTTTACTTATGATCATACATATTAAATACAATAAAAACAGAGAAGGGTAATCAGTAGGTAAGCTGTGGATAAGAATAAGAGGCTTTTTTCACACAAAATTAAAGACACAAACGGCCTACACCACTTTTTATAAGATAGCTCGTAAATGAAAACCCAGGTTTTCACCCCAGCAAAATCACTTTGTGGAATTTTTAAACAAGAAAAATTGAAAAAAAACATAATAATAGTAATAATAAAGGCTTTTATCGACAGGTTTGTAACAACAATGTAGTAAAACGGAACAATATAGAATGAAATTAATCTGCAATACTATAGCTATATAATGAGTGGTATTAATGAAAGTCAGTATTTACTTATGAGTATTCACTTATAAGTATGAGCATCAGCACTAAGTAAATACTGAATTGTATATTAAAAAATAAATGCTGATACTTAGACGTATCTACTGATTATTCTTAAGCATTTTCTTATTTAGTAGAAATTTGATTACACGGAAAAAATTCAAAAGACGCACGATAACACTTGTTCGAATCAGTTTACACTTGAGATTAATACAAACCTCAAAGAATTCACTCTTCTACATTTATTTATTGACCAACATGTCGTTCGTTTCGACAGAAAGTGAAAAAATAATGAGAGTGTTTCACAAACTAAAGAGTCGATATTAACATTTGTGGATAATCCTAGGGAAAACTCCCGCAATAAATAACAAAAATAAAACGTCTTAGCCACGCTCAAACACTTTTATGAAAGTGAGGTATCATGCCTTATTATAAAATGTTGTAAGTTAACTATGAAAACGTTGTAGATAATTTTGGAAAACCTACCGATCCCAAAAAAAATATTTAAAAAAATCAATTACCTGAAGGCGGTAGTAAAGGAAATCCTGATGCTAACATAACTGGGAATGAAAAGAAAAACAATATTATGTAAGTTAAGTTGATGGGCGTAAATAATTGTGGCTAAACGGTTGCGTATGACTTAAAGTTCACGTAGTCCAACAGGTTCTTCATCTTCGTTATTGTCATGGCTTAAATGTAAGCCTTTTTCAATTTCAAACACCTCTTCGTCTTTTATATAATTTCCAATATTATGAAGAACACAACATGCTATCATAATAGATGTCACTTTTCTTAATGGCAGTCTAATTGTATTTTGTAATAAAGGGAATCGTTGCTTTGACTGT
Organism: Chrysolina oricalcia; assembly: GCA_944452925.2. Lineage (NCBI taxonomy): Eukaryota > Metazoa > Arthropoda > Insecta > Coleoptera > Chrysomelidae > Chrysolina > Chrysolina oricalcia. The sequence goes on from OX101826.2 coordinate 11,196,932, forward strand.
TTGAAGCATCTTCCGAAAATAACACGTTCATTTTTCAGAAGTTTGTTACTGAATTGTCAAATGTTCTGAATACACCACAGTTATGACTCTAAATCCTGCTTCCATGTACAGAACCTGGCCATTCCGCACTGACACTTGTAAATAACTTGTAAATAAATCAGCGTTACATGTTACTGTACATTTAAGTATTGCGGGAAATTGTTTGCGACCAATGTTTTCGTTACCATAATGATTTTGCACAATTTTTTTATTTCGTGTCAATGTACAAGCACTTGCACCTGTAGCAGTTAGAAAGCGAAATTTTGCTCGCCATTTTTGTTTTTCCTGTTGTATCGCTTCATAGTCCTACGATTTCAAAGGTAATTAGGTAGGTAACAAAGAAAGTACAACCATACATGAGGAAACTTTATCCTACTATGAGATTTCTCAATAATATTTTAGCTCACAAAATGTACTACACTTGCTACCGTTGGTTGACTTACACCAATATCTTCTGCTACACCAATCTAGCCTAAAGCCAAATGTAACAAATACTCCAATGAATAACATATTTATTTTAATATTCCGCTAATATTCCGCTCTCAGTGCCCAAGAAATGTGTCGTTAAACACGCCACACTTTCGGGGTTAAAACGAAACAATTTCACATAATTTTGACCACGAGGATCTTCTCTTATGTTTTTATAAACTTTTGGAGCTCGTTGCACAACAAAAATTTTTTAAGAAGCAGACTTACAAATTGAAAAGAGTATACTTAATTTAATCAGTATAACCTATCGTTTATTAATATAGATATAAGTAACAACAGCACCTACTTCTGAACGAGGCAGTACAATCAATCTTTTCCAGAATTCATATTGACTTTTCGATTTTTTTTTGTCGAATTGGCGGAGCATTGTAGAATTTAACTGAAGTAAGTAGTTGTGGCTTCTTTGTCCTACAGTTTTATTCACAAATCGTGTTTTGAAATTGTTTTGATTAGATCGAGTGTGGTTCTCCATAAAGGACGTCTATATATTATTTCACGAAGTCTTTTTTGTGTCACGATCAGTTTATTCATAGTAGTCTTTCCAGCCGATTCCCATGCCAATAATCTGTAGCTTATGTGTGCATGTATAAGAGAAAAGTATAATGTCTTCAGTGTTTTGATGCCTAATATTCCCCTTATAGGCCAATCAATAGAACAAAAATACTAGAAGAAAACCGACTGAAAATGCGAACAAAATGGTATTTTTTACGACCCTGTAGTAACCATTAGTAACGGGGGAAAACCGGAAAAACTGAAAAATTTGACTACGACATTTTTCAAGAAATAGGGTTGGCCCTTCTTATGAAAGTATTGAATCATGTGTACTTTGTGTATGCACAAAACAGGCTCTGACGGATCATTAGTTTTGGCACAATTGCTTTTGTACTATTTGCAGCGTTCTTGGATGCTCTAGTGATAGTCCGATTTCAATTTCTAAAACAGATTTTGAAAGTGGAGGTATAGTACCACAAAACTTATATTCTCATTTTTTTCTAAAATGCTGCGTAATGGGTGAAAAATGCTAGCAAACATGACTGAAAGCGGCAGAGCTGATGAAAGTGGTCGAGTGGTAGGAAAGAGCGGGAGATGAGGGGAAGCGTATTATCACGTAACCCGTTCATTAGAAGAATACGCCTCATCTCCCGGATAGTCCAGGGAAAATAGAAAAAAATAACTAAATTTGGCCGTCACACAGATATCGAGATGCGGTATTCTGCATTGTGTTCAGGAAGGTCACAGCAAATGAGTCTATAGGGTGTGGTTTCTCGCTTTTTTGAAAAATGCTTTCTGGGCCGGAAAATGCATTTTCCAATTGCATCACTACTTGCACCATTACAGGAACGACTGGAAACTCGGAAAAATCGCTCGGAAATTGTTACTCGGGGGTTGTCGGGGCTGCCGAACTCGATTCTGGCATTAGAATCATCCGGGGGTGCACGAGGGTGGCTCTGTGGGGGTGCGCGGGGGGTGAATTGGGGGAGAAATGGCAGCGTACATGAAACTCGCTCCAAACTCGTAACTCGGGGGGTTTTAGGGGATGCCGAATTCAATTCTGGCATTGGAATTCCTCGGGGGCCGCTCCATGGTGGTTGCGGGGGTGGTCAATTGGGGGGAGAAACGGCAGCGTGCATGAAAATCGATCCAAACCCGTTACTCGGGGGTTTTCGGGGATGCCGAATTCAATTCTGGCATTGGAATTCTTTGGGGACGGTTCCCTGGTGGTTGCGGGGGTGGTCAATTGGAGGAGAAACGGCAGCGTGCATGAAAATCGATCCAAACTCGCTACTCGGGGGGTTTTCGGGGATGCAAAATTCAATTCTGGTATTGGAATTATCCGGGGGTGCACGGGGGTGGCTCTGTGGGGTTGCGCGGGGGTGGAATTGGGGAGAAATGGCAGCGTGCATGAAAATCGATCCAAACTCGCTACTCGGGGGTTTTCGGAGATGCCGAATTCAATTCTGGCATTGAAATTACCCGAGGGCGCTCGCGGGCACCTTTGTGGGGTTGTATGGGGGGGGGGGGGGAAATGGCAGCGTCAATGAAAACACTCCCCCGGGGGCGCTCGGAGGTGGTTCCGTGCACCCCCGGGTAATTCCAATGCCAGATTTGAATTTTGCATCTCCGAAAACTCCCCGAGTAGCGAGTTTGGATCGATTTTCATGCACGCTGCCGTTTCTCCCCCAATTGACCACCCCCGCAACCCCCAGGGAACCGCACCCGAGGAATTCCAATGCCAGAATTGAATTTGGCATCCCCGAAAACCCCCGAGTGACGAGTTTGGATCGATTTTCATGCACGCTGCCGTTTCTCCCCCAATTGACCACCCCCGCAACCCCCATGGAGCCGCCCCGAGGAATTCCAATGCCAGAAATGAATTCGGCATCCCCGAAAACTCCCGAGTAACGAGTTTGGAGCGAGTTTCATGTACGCTGCCATTTCTCCCCCAATTCACCCCCCGCGCACCCCCACAGAGCCACCCTCGTGCACCCCTGGGTGATTCTAATGCCAGAATCGAGTTCGACAGCCCCAACAACATCCGAGTAACAATTTCCGAGCGATTTTTCCGAGTTTCCAGTCATTCCTGTAATGGTGCAAGTAGTGATGCAATTGGAAAATGCATTTTCCAGCCCAGAAATCATTTTTCAAAAAAACGAGAAACCACACCCTATAGACTCATTTGCTGTGACCTTCCTGAATACAATGCAGAAAACCGCATCTCGATATCTGTGTGACGGCCAAATTTAGTTATTCCGGCTGATTTTGATCTAAATGCCCTGGACTAGGACTCTCCTTCTACTCGGCAGCTATAACGCGGGCTCGGCCGTTTTCAGTCATGTTTGCCTGCATTTTTCACACATTTCGCACCATTGTAGCGCAAAAATGAGAATATACGTTTCGTAGTATTATACTTATACTTTCTTAATCTGTTTGAGAAATTGAAATAAGGCTATCACTAGAGTATCCAGTGATCCATCCATCCAAGATAGTGCAAAAAAAAATTAAATTGCAACTGTGCCAAAACTAACTATCCGACAGCGCCTGTTTTGTGCACACATGAAGTTCACATGATTTAATACTTTCATGAGAATGGCCAATCGTACTTCTTGATAAATGGCGGAGTGATGAATAAAAAAAAAATCACAAAATTTTCCGGTTTTTCCAGTTTTTCTCCGTTACTAATTATCCGACAGGGTTGTTAAAGATCCCATTCTATTCGTATTTTAATCATCTATAATTCTTCTTATTGGAGCGACCAGATTGCTTCAACAGTTTTTATTTTATAAGCAAAACAATAAAAAACACCTTTTTTGTTATTTAAATGTTTATAACAAATTAATAAATGACAGTTGCGAGTCGAAAACATAACACAATATGACTAAGGACTGTCTTTCATGTGATGGCATAGTCGGTTTCCTACTAGTATTTTTGTTAAAAACTCACTTTTTAGGCTCTATTGCTTGGTGTATTAGAACCTTGAACCGAAGCATAAAGAATTGAAGTTTTTTATGACATAAGTTATGTGAAATTCTCATTTGAGTTTGTTAGCAATAATGATGCCTAGATATTTCATTAGTTTCACCGGCGAGATAGTGAAAAGGTTGGTTATACTCAAAAATTGGAAGGTAATGTGTTTTACTGAAATTTATTTTAAGAAGTTTTTGTGAAAACCAGTTTGCAATATTTTCTACGGCTTCCACTCTGTTTTTTAATGTAGTTCATGTTGTATCTTAGTAAAAAATAGCTGTACCGTCTGCATAGGTGAATATTTGTCCATTTGTCGAGATTGAAAACAGGTTATTTAGGTAGATGTTAAATAGAATTGGGCCAAGGATAGTTCCCTATGGTAGCCCATAAACTACATCCCGGAAGTAGCTTTTATTTTCTGCAATGTTTCCTGTTTAGTAAGTAACTTTCAAAGAGATTTAGTGTGGTTCCTCTCAGGCCAATATTTCCTTGTGATTGGAGAAGGAGTGGATGACTAACTGTATCAAAGGGCAATGAACCATTGATGGCCGGTTGTTCAGCGGTTAGATGTTCGGATGTTGAAGCTTCTGCTAGCATCTGACCCGGTTCGATTCCGGAGTATGAGAGAATTTTTCTCAAGTGCATCGGTATGGATAGGTGACCAAGTGCAATGTGAGTTGCCTCGATGCCAATCCCGACGTCTGGTGTTTGCTTGAAGCGTCCGTCTGCCACTAAGGGTGGTGTTGTAGGTAAGGGAAAAACCTATCAATTAACCTATCATTTAATGCATTCAATCATTCCTATGTTCCATTTTGGAGGAAAAGTACCGTCCTATTTGAGGATGACTAGAGTGTTTGGTACAATGGAAGTGGATATGGAACAGTCCATTTACTTCTTTGCAGTAATGTGTGAAAGTATTCCTAGTGCCGCCTTCACCAGAAAAATTGATACATGTGATTTAGGAATTCCATCTTAATACTTGATATCGATAAGGTCGGGATCAGGTAGTGCACTCAAAATCTCAAGAGTTAAGGAATGGCCCGGCTTGATGCCTGCAAATCATGCGGATCTGAACTCAATTGATACAAAGGTCTAGAGTTCATTACGGACTTGATTTGTACGAGAACAGTGTATATTTCTTCAAACGTAAAATTCTGAGTACCAATCACTCTGTGTAAATAGGATTTTCTTCCTGATTCCCAAAGACCGGCAAAATCCGGGGCTCTGATGCAATTGATATGAAACTCAATCTGCTTTGTATTGGCAGCACATTTAAAACTTGAGGAAATGTATTTGGAAGCACCTATAAAGTTACTTCCTGAATCGGAATATAAATTAGATCATCTGCGTGCTATTAAACGGCGAAACGCTGTAAGAAAAGTCTTTGTGGATGTGTCAGATACCTATTGTAACGGGTCAGTCCGCCCCTGCCTAGCAAATAATTTTAAGTTCGAGTCGTTGGAATGTGATGACTGAATAACCGCGTACTGCTCACAGCGATTGTGAAGTGGCGAACGTTTGGGGGGTCAGAGACGTGAGGAAAGAGGGGCCAGGTGTCCTGGTCGAGAGATGCGAGGGAGATGGCAGTCGGAAGGCGAACGAGTAACCGACAACTCCAGCTAGTATTTTGCATAGTGGAAAATAGTGAGTGCACGTAAAAGTATTCCACATAGATCAATTACGAATAACCCTTCTTGAATAACGAAGGATGCAGTCTCAGTGAACAAATAACTCAACTGATATCTGCACTGTCAAGTGTGTTGCGGCGCATCGTTTAAGAAATTGTAGCGGCATTGTGGCTGGGTACCCGAAGAACGAAGAAGTGAATGGTCAGTGACGGACATCGTCAGAAACGTAACTGAACAGTGCGTGAGTCGTTGCATGCTAGTACATAAGAATATACTACCGGTCGGTTATTTGTCAACTAATAATAATAAATTATTATTTTGATGGTATTTGAAGGAAATCTCTAAACCCATTCCCCAACGTTTTTTTATTATATGAGAAATAGAGTTTACACTATTCAATATGAATCGTCTTAGTTCACATGCATACGAAAAGGCACATAATATACAGGATGGCCAATTCTTAATGGGATTGTCTTGGTAACGTCCAAACCATACTAGTTAGAAGACTTGCATTCAATTGCGAGCTGTTTGCTGTTTGCAGGAGATGAATTTTCTACAAAGCTGATAGCCCACAATCTATAGTATTAAACAGGGTCTCTTTTCTGAACCTTTCAACAAAAATGTGAAGTGTAAGCGAAGACGAGCCAACCAATGGTAACGTGCGTGTGTTAAGTTTACATAAATCATTCTACCAACTCCCCGCTATATTTTAAATGATACAGTTCTATGGTGGGACTCACCCCCCAAATCTTCCATATCCAGTTTGTAGTCCATTATGAGTGGTTAGACAGTATTTTGGGTGAACTAATTGGTCACTGTTTCTGGTGTTGAATGAGGGTTATCAGAATTGATGATGATACATTCAAATAGTCCGCAAACTCATCACTATTATGTTTGAAACAATTCTGAATTTGAAACTAAAAACGTGACTGTTGCCTTCTTTTGAATTTATGTATAATCATATTTCCTTTAGTCTTAGTAACATTACCTGATTTTTGCAGGTACCCCCAGCCGAAAGAAGCTACCCACAAGATCAGAGGAAGAACAGATCTCATCGAAATGTTATTCGGGCCAGTCGACCAAGAACTTCTAGTGGTGAAGAGCTTTTACTTCTTCTTCTACTCCGCTTTCGGATCCCTGTTTCCGCTCATGGGAGTCTACTTCAAGCAGATGGGGATGAACGCAAGTCAGAGCGGATTCTTGATCGGATCCAGACCGTTTGTTGAGTTCCTGTCGGCACCTTTCTGGGGTAGTTTGGCCGACAGATGGCAGAAGGGTAAGATTCTGCTTCTGGCTTCTTTGGCATCGTGGATCATCTTCACCGTTCCTTTGGGGTCCATACAACCTCCTCCTACATCCTGCATGGACGTGGTGAATAGGTCGACTGCTCTGCTGGTTACACCAGAGGTGGACATGGGAATAATGAATAAAAGATCGGTGCCAAATGGTATTACTGCTGGTACTGTGGAACTTGGCAGGTAATCAATTATGAGAAGTATTGTACAAACCAAGGTGTTATTACATGCAAAGGTTGAGATATTGCGCGAGTTATAGAATATGACAGTATTTTGGGTGAACTAATTGGTCACTGTTTCTGGTGTTGAATAAGGGTTATCAGAATTGATGATGATACAATCAAATAGTCCGCAAACTCATCACTATTATGTTTGAAACTATTCTGAATTTGAAACTAAAAACGTGACTGTTGCCTTCTTTCGAATTTACGTATAATCATATTTCCTTTTATTACAAATATAAAACTGGTTCTCTAAACTCAAATTTGAATGAGAATAAAGTAAATTTTATAGTAGGTTAACTGCTCAACACTAATTTTGTCTCTGTTAAAATCTGAATAACTTTTTCTACTTTGAACCATTTGAATTCTCTTCACATTGTTCGCTAGCCCAGTTCTTCTGTTGACTATAAACTTGCACTGGTATATGGAATTTGTTGGTAGTCTGATAGATGTCGGAAAGGATCAATAAAGTGATTGCCAAAAGAAATATTTTTTAATTTTAATAATAACCAAGTTACCCTCTCTCTTTGTTGTTGTTCAGTAAAAATTCAATTTGACTTGGTTTCTTGTTCTTGCTATTGTGGAATGCGCCTTAGCTGGTCGGGCTTGTCAGTCACTTATTGGGATTCTTGTACGTTGTAAGGGCCATGCATTTCAGGCGAACAATACAGGAGGTCCCTCCAGGAACTGCATCGATCAATATACCGGGTGGCTACGGAAGTATTGCCTACCGAATATCTCAGTTATTGTATGAAGTAGGTTTGTGAAATTTAGAGCGTCGATATAATGACATAAGAGCTAGAATTTGAGCATATTGACATGTCGAAGTTAACTTCCGGTCTGACCGGAAGTAACATCAACTTTCTTATTTTGAATGGAAACCCTATTTTTTTTCTTTTCGCTTCATTCAGCATTCAATTCCCTTTCTAATGACATATCACAAGTTGGTATCTAACCAGAAACTAGATCAGAAAAAAAATATTATTGAAATTCACCGAGTAGGCCGTGGAAACAAAATTAAAGCCAAAAATTGAAAAGTTGGCTATGGAAACCATACGTCACTTGATAACAGTTGCTACTACTGTGATATTTTATTTTCATTCGTCGGCGTTATAAAAAGCCGCCAAAAAAAATATTGGAAAAATTGGGAAAAAAACAATACTCTGTAGGTCCATAACTTAAATAGGAACATACAACTTTTTCTTGCCTGTACTATTCAGCATAACCATTCCTTTCTAATGATATAATAGAAAATAATTTTTTGAACTGAGATACCGAAAAATCCAATTATTATTCTTCAAATAACAAAACAGATTATCGCCATACGCAAAAATAAAATTAAAAATAATGTGGAATGATAAATTATATCCTGTAGGTTCTAGGTTAAATAGGAACATAAACGTACTTGGTCTGTGCCATCGTCCATAGATATTCTAATATCTACGAACGCTGCTATCCATATTATTTTGACGTTCGAAGTAGTGTTTTTGATTCTGCCATTTTAAAAGGGTTTGGAAATCGAAATCAGTTAGTGGAATATTCAAAAAATGCCCCGTTATTCACGAACCGAACAAATTGACATGCTTCTCATTTATAGTGAATGTTTAAAAAATTGTTATGCCGCTGAACGATTGTATTTAGAGCGATATCCAGGGAGGCAGCAACCGTCAAGAAGGTATTTCCAGTGGCTTGAAGAAAAATTAAGAACTGAGCCTGATGTTCACAAAGACCAAGAAGCATTTGTTATTAATGAGGAAACTGAAATTAATGTATTAGCTTTAGTACAATATGATAGCACAATTTCCTCAAGGCAGATTGGCGCCGAATTAGCTATAAGTAAGGACTCTGCTAGGAAAATTTTGAAAAAACATCGATTGAAATCCTTCAAGTATCAGTTGCATCAACATTTGTATGAAAATGACGGTGAAAGGCGCCTGGAATATTGTAATTGGTTTCTTCGACAAAATGCTGAGAATCACCTATTTAACTATTATATCTTGTTTACGGACGAGTCAAGAGTTACCAACAATGGATTATTTAACAGGAATAATACAAGGTAGGTACTGTACTTTATTTGGATTATTGTCGATAGTCGAAGTGTAAAGTGCTAAAAGTGTGAACGGTCTTTTGTTCCAGTTACTGGGCGATAGCAAACGAGCACCGGTTTCGACAAGGCGGCTTCCAGGAGAGATTTGGTGTGAATGTTTGGGCAGGAATAGTTGGAACTCATATTGTTGGCCTCATTCTTTTTCAAGGCCAACTAACCGGAGAGAGATACTTTAATTTTTTAACGAATGAAATTTCGGAATTCATTAACAACCTACCAGCGGAAATAACTGAGAGAATGTACTTCCAGCAAGATGGCGCCCCTCCGCATAATTCAAGAATAGCGAGAAATTATCTTCAAAATCGCTTTCAAGAGAGACTTATAACAACCCATGGTCCAGTCAGGTGGCCACCAAGGTCACCTGATCTTACTCCGTGCGACTTTTTTCTATGGGGGCATCTTAAAAATAGGGTGTATTCCACACAGCCTACAACTCTACATGAGCTAGAAGTAAAAATTCGTAGAGCTTTCCAAGATATCACGCCCCAAATGTTGAGAAACGTTTTACATGAAAATATCACCAGAGCCAATAAATGTATTGACGCTGAGGGAATGCATTTCGAACATTTGTTTTGAATTAATTTTATTTTTAATCCTATCAATTTGAATTTTTTTTTTCGATAAATCTGTTTTTTCGTTATTTGAAGAATAATAATTGGATTTTTTGGTATTTCATTTCAAAAAATTACTTTCTATTATATCATTAGAAAGGAATGGTTATGCAGAATAGTACAGGCAAGAAAAAGTTGTATGTTCCTATTTAAGTTATGGACCTACAGAGTATTGTTTTTTTCCCAATTTTTTTGGCGGCTTTTTATAACGCCGTCGAATGAAAATAAAATATCACAGTGGTAGCAACTGTTATCAAGTGACGTATGGTTTCCATAGCCAACTTTTCAATTTTTGGCTTTCATTTTGCTTCCACGGCCTACTCGGTGAATTTCAATAATAATTTTTTTCTGATCTAGTTTCTGGTTAGATACCAACTTGTGATATGTCATTAGAAAGGGAATTGAATGCTGAATAAAACGAAATAAAAAAAAATAGGGTTTTCATTTAAAATAAGAAAGTTGATGTTACTTCCGGTCAGACCGGAAGTTAACTTCGACATGTCAATATGCTCAAATTCTAGCTCTCATGTCATTATATCGACGCTCCAAATTTCACAAACCTACTTCATACAATAACTGAGATATTCCGTAGGCAATACTTCCGTAGCCACCCGGTATAGAAAACCATAGGTGGGCCGAATTTGAAGATTTGGGAGTTCACTATTGTTGATAAGTGCTATCGGGCTAAAATATTTTGAAGATTGTGGCACTTCCGGTTGTACCGGAAGTGGACCTCAACTTCGTTATTTTGAATGGGACACCTTGTATACTATTAAGGTTTTCAGATTTTACTCATGATTCTGAATATGTTTTATGTATAATATCCTATACCCAAGTCTAACCGTTTTCGAAATCTTTCAAATTTTTAGTTGAAAATTGCGTTTGCAGAACGATTTTTTTAAATTTCTGTACACGATCATTTATTTTCGATTATGCATCGATTTATTCGTAGGAAAGAGGACCGACCCAATTCAGTAGAATTTCGATATCAATTCGATTAGAGTTATACAGGGCGATCGCCAGAAAATGATATAGATCCGGTTGGAAAAATTATTGTAAAACCATTTTTTCAAATGGAAACCCCCCAATTTCATATTCTCATTCGATTGGGCATCGAAAATGAAGCTAACTTTGAAAAAGTTATCTATGCGTACACTCAACAGTTTTCGAAATATTGGCGAATTAACATGTCTCAGTTCCAGAAAATCTAGTATTCTTGAGTTTACTCATTCTTAGTTGGCCATGACGCCCGCAGTTGCGTTGAAAACAATCAACTGCCACGAAAATTTCATTGTGATTAATCATGCCGACTCGTTTGAATTATTCGAATGAAGATTACTTAAATCTATTCATTATTTATGGCGAATGTAGTATAGGGTTATCTCAAGAACATGTGATATATTTGCTATTCGGTATCCGCAGAAGCAGAAGCCCTCACAAAATACTGTAGAACGAATTATGGAAAACTTCAAAAACTTTGGATCCGTCAAAGCAAGAGTGTAGAAAAACAAGCCAATTATTGATGATGAAGATATTGAAATTGCCATTTTGGGATATTTTGCTGCATATCCAACAATATCTTTGAGACAAGTTGCAAGAGAATCAGGATTGTCAAGAAACTCATACACAGAATACTGCGCAAACATAAATTTCACCCATATAAGTTCTCCATAGTTCAGCAACTGAAAGAAACAGATTCTCCACGAAGAGTGAGATTTTGTGAATTCGTTTTAACTTGGTCGCAAAAGAACGAATTATTTTTGGATAATATTATATGGACAGACAAAGCTAAATTTACAAAGAATGGTATCTTCAACCGGCATAATTGTCATTATTGGAGTGACTCAAATCAGCATGTATTCAGGGAACTGAATTTTCAAGAGTCTTGGCAGTTCAATGTTTATTGTGCGATAAGAAGTGATAGCGTCGTTGCACTGCATTTTTATTAAGGAAACTCAAATGGTAACTAAAAAACAGGGTAAAGGTAAGCTTATCGGGCTTCTGCGTTTTCAAACACGAATTTTTCAGTAAAAAATCACTCAAACTATTTCCTTTTTTTGATAGGCCCTTTCTTTACACACTAATCAACCCATATTTCACAATTATAAGCACTAAAAACATTATTTTTTCACAAAAAATCACCCTTCTTCAGGACAACACATAACCAACAATTCTGGATATTTTTATCATTTTATATGTAGTGGGTTGGTAACTGTGCGCGCTAACTATTCAAATTTGATTCTGGGCAGATAACTTCCCCTTCATTACTATGTTCAATTGTTGTTTTATTTAACGTAAATATCGTGAACTGAAGATGTTAAAATTCAACGAATTTCTAATTTAGGTGAACAATAGATTGGCACTTATTAATTTTTTAAATTTTTGGGTTCTGTGCAAAGAAAATACATCTGGACAAAGATAAATTGTTTCATCGATGTCAATCAATAGTTAGCGAGCGCAGTTACCAACCCACTTCATATAAAATGATAAAAATATCCAGATTGGTTGGTTATGTGTTGTCCTAAAGAAGGGTGAATTTTTTGTTGAAAAAAATATGTTTTTAGTGCTTGTTATTGTGAAATATGGGTTGATTAGTGTGTTAAGAAAGGGCCTATCAAAAGAAGGAAAAACTTTGAGTGAGTTTTTACTGAAAACTTCGTGTTTGAAATCGATCAATTTTCAATGTTTGGAGAGCCATATCTCGAAAAGTTGTATAGAGCGCCGCAAAATAATTTCAGATTCGTGTTCAGGAGACAAAACTACGTAAGTAACATCACTTTTTTTTTAATTGTGCAGAAGCCCGATAAGCTTACCTTTACCAAAAACAGATGTCAATTTCGAAACAAGAATAGGATGAGATGTACTTTTTTTTTGCATGTGAAGGATATTTGAATATTTTGCAGAATTTAGAAAATGAGTACTTTACCAATTGCTGATTATACAAACCTATTTTATCAACATGACGCATAATGGTCACTTACTCGTTTACAAGAATTGTTTCATGACCAGTGGATAGCCAACAATGGACCATTTATTTGGCCGCCTCGCTTTCCAGATTTATCAGTGCTCGATTTTTTCATTTGGGGTACAATTAAAAATCAAGTATATGAAACTCAATTGACTACCATGGAAGATTGTATGCAACGAGTGAGGAATTCATTAGAGAATCTCAGACCCGATTCAGTACGAAAAGCGACACATCAAGAATTATTAGTGAGATGTGAAAAATGTTTGGGAGTTGAAGGGCGCCAATTCGAACATTTACTGACCAAATAATTTTTGTATACCTCTCAATATCGTTAATTGTTCTCTTTCATTCGATTTGTTTTAGAATTTCTTTATCTAAACTTTTGTATTTTGAGATGGAATGTTTTTGAAGTTTCCTATAATTCGTTTAACAGTGTTTTGTGAGGGCTTCTGCTTCTGCGGATACCGAATAGCAAATATAGCACATGTTCTTGAGATAACCCTATTACATTCGCCATAAATAATAGATAGATTTGAGTAATCTTCATTCGAATAATTCAAACGAGCCGGCATGATTGATTACAATGACATTTTCGTGACAGTTGATTGTTTTCAACGCAACTGCGGGCGCTATGGCCATAGAATGAGTAAACTCAAGAATACTAGATCTTCTGGAACTGAGACATGTTAATTCGCCAATATTTCGAAAACTTTTAAATGTACGCATAGACAACCTTATTCAAAGTTAGCTTAATTTTCGTTGCCGAATCGAATGAGAATATTAAATTGGGGGGTTTCCATTTGAAAAAATGGACTTACAATAATTTTTTCAACCGGATATATATCATTTTCTGGTAAACGCCCTGTATAACTCTAATCGAATTGATATCGAAATTCTACTGAACTAGGTCCTCTCCTACGGATAAATCGATGCACAATCGAAAATAAATGATTATGTCCAGAAATAAAAAAAAAATGTTCGTTCTGCAAACGCAATTATCAACTTAAAATTTTAAATATTTCGAAAACGGTTAGACTTGTGTATAGGATATTATACATGAAACATGTTCAGAATCATGCATAAAATCTAAAACTTTGATAATACACAGGGTGTCCCATTTAAAATAACGAAGTTGGGGTCCACTTTCGGTACAACCGGAAGTGTCACAAACTACAAAATATTTCAGCCGGATAGCACTTGTGAGGAGCATTGCCATTATTATCATTATTATTATATACCCCGTAGGTTATGGTTGTTACAGAATACTTGTTGCGATCCGTTTTTCTGAGTGTAATTATTAATAGATAATGTTAGTCACAGATAAGGATACTCATATATTACGTAAGTAGGAAAGATGAGTTTAGTGGTATCAAAATCTTTGTGTAGTTCAGTTCGGAATTGAAAATGTAGTGTGTTTGAATAGAGAAGTGTTCGTTTGCTGATAAGTCTATCTCGCGTCCTAACATCAGAAGAGGGATAAAGAGGGATTTTTTTTATTCTACCACGCCTGTGTAGCAGTACATCCACAGACTCCAAAAGTCACAGACGATCGAAATGTCGAAGGTGGAGACATGATAATTATGCCGAGGCACTTTCTCGGGTTGACCCAGTAAATGTGCTAGTGAGTAAAATTTTTTATAAACAACAATGTAGTACACTATTGCCGTTCATACCATACTTCGATCCAAAAGTGGATATAGTTGACGAGTGGCTCAAACTTATAAAGGAACACGTTACCTGGGATAGTAATATGACCAAACTTCAGGCTCTGAATTAGTTGAAAGGTACCGCAGAAGTTTGGTATAATAATTTCATAAAAGGTGAGGTTGGCTGGTCAAATCATTCCTGGGATACCTGGACACAAATATTGAGTACAACATTTTGTTCAAACAGAAATACTTATGGTATATTTATGGATATTGCTAATCATGAACCTCAAGACGGTGAGTCATTATATAGTTTTTTTTCCGACCATGTAGCGAAAATCGATAAATTGAAAGCTCATTTTAGTGAAGCTGACAAAATTTCTCTAGTGTTAGGAGCTATTAACGATGCAAATATTACTTCTGCAGTGCAGGCCGCTAATATTTCCAATATAAACTCGTTGGGAGGATACCTTAGAGACAAAATTTCTGCACAAGCCGGTTCTAGTGGTTAAAACAGAAAGAACATAGGTCAGGGCGCCAAATCCTACACGTTGATACATTGGGTCGAAACCCAAATCCAGAAAACACTAATTAACAGCCGTATGCATAGTCAATTCCAGCGACTCGCCAGAGTTTCGCCGCTCGCTACATAAAAACTATAATGCACAGTCGAGCTCCAAAAAAGTGGTACATCGCCAGCGTTTCGCCAAAATGTGACTTATCGCGTAGTTGTCACTTTTTTGGAGCTCGACTGTGCATTATAATCCTTGTGTAGCGAAAGGCGAAACTCTGGCGAGTCGCTGGCGATTGACTATGCATACGGCTGTAACAGCCGTATGCATAGTCAATTCCAGCGACTCGCCAGAGTTTCGCCGCTCGCTACATAAAAACTATAATGCACAGTCGAGCTCCAAAAAAGTGGTACATCGCCAGCGTTTCGCCAAAATGTGACTTATCGCGTAGTTGTCACTTTTTTGGAGCTCGACTGTGCATTATAATCCTTGTGTAGCGAAAGGCGAAACTCTGGCGAGTCGCTGGCGATTGACTATGCATACGGCTGTAACAGCCGTATGCATAGTCAATTCCAGCGACTCGCCAGAGTTTCGCCGCTCGCTACACAAGAACTATAATGCACAGTCGAGCTCCAAAAAAGTGGTACATCGCCAGCGTTTCGCCAAAATGTGACTTATCGCGTAGTTGTCACTTTTTTGGAGCTCGACTGTGCATTATAATCCTTGTGTAGCGAAAGGCGAAACTCTGGCGAGTCGCTGGCGATTGACTATGCATACGGCTGTAACAGCCGTATGCATAGTCAATTCCAGCGACTCGCCAGAGTTTCACCGCTCGCTACACAAGAACTATAATGCACAGTCGAGCTCCAAAAAAGTGGTACATCGCCAGCGTTTCGCCAAAATGTAACTTATCGCGTAGTTGCCACTTTTTTGCTCAACTGTGCATTATAATCCTTGTGTAGCGAACGGCGAAACTCTGGCGAGTCGCTGGCGATTGACTATGCATACGGCTGTAACAACACGACAGCTGAGGAAACTTTCATGAAAATATCAGATAAAGATTGGTTACTCTCCGTACAAAAACAAGACCCCAAAATTTGTAGAATATAAGAGCAATCTTAGAGTCAGGAGAAGCCGAAACGAATAAAGACATTTTTAATAACTATGATCTAAGAGCATCTAGATCAGACTTACAAATACCGGTAGGAGAAGGGTTGTACCAAAAAATTGTCGTTGGCAAATTGTCCAAAATAATCATGACAACTTGGGGCATTTCGGATCAGACAAAACACTAGATAGCGTGAAAGAAAGATACTGTTTTCCCAAGATGCGACGATTCATGAAGAAATTTGTAAAATCATGTCTTCAATGCCAATACCATAAAATACCCAATGGAAGAAAACCAGGATTTTCATTTTCCATTCATAAACATGCACAACCATTTCATACTTTACACATCGACCACCTAGGACCATTCGTTGAGACTACAGGAGAAAACAAATATATATTGAACAGAATTGATGCGTTTTCCAAATTTAACTTCGTGATAGCAGGTTTCAAATACAAAAAGTAAGTGGGTCATTACAGAGCTGGATAAAATAATAGCAATTTTTGGTACACCCAGAAGAATAATATGTGACTCAGGAAAAGTGTTTATTTCGAAAAAAATCATTAATTTTTGCGATGAGAATGGTATTAGGAGGTACCAAACTTCTGTTGGAATGCCTAGAGCCAATGGTCAGGTCGAAAGATCGAACAGAACTGTGCGAGAGGCATTATCTACAATGAGCTCTAACCTACCTGATAACAAATGGGATAGTGTACTGAACCAAGTTCAGCTAGCGATTAATTCTACAAAACAGAAAACAATCAAAACTACACCTGGAGAAGTTCTGCTGGGAATTAAGATAAATATCAAAGAAGACAAGCTAACGAGCCATGTATGAGACGATCAACCTGTAGACATGATCCGACTCAGAGAGAAAGTAGCCATGAGATTGAACGAAAATGCCAAAAAAGAGAAGGAGAGATTTGACAAGTAGTGGACCAAAGCTTCTGAATACCAAATTGGAGACGAGGTGTTGGTGAAAGTGACAACCTTCAAATCCGACGGCAATAGTGACAAGCTGAAAGAGAAGTACAAGGGCCCGTTTACAGTTACTGCAATCCTGGGAAACGATAGGTACAGAGTGAAAGGGAACTATTATCAGATCGGTGTAAGAACACGACCTGACCTGTTATGAGGGCGTTATATCGGTTGAAAATCTGAAACTGTTCACTCCTAGAGTTGACAATGGAGGTGAGTTGAATTGTTATTTGTTATAAAGATTGATAATTGAAAGATATTGTCCTGTGGTGTAAGGATTGACAATTGAAAGATATTGTCCTGTGTTATAAAGATTGACAATTGAAAGATATTGTCCTGTGGTATAAGGATTAACAATTGAAAGATATTGTCCTGTGTTGTGAAGATTGACAATTGAAAGATATTGTCCTATGGTATGAGGATTGACAATTGAAAGATATTGTCCTGTGTTATAAAGATTGACAATTGAAAGATATTGTCCTGTGTTATAAGGATTGACAATTGAAAGATATTGTCCTGAGTTATGAAGATTGACAAATGGAAGATATTGTCCTGTGATATCAAGATTGATAACTGAAAAATATTTGCAATATATGTATTTTACAACATATAATATTCTCCCTTTCATAGTGACTCCTACGAAGATGGGAACATTTGACGAGGTCAAATTTTTGTCAGGATGGCCGGATGTGAGGAGCATTGCCATTATTATCATTATTATTATAAACCCCGTAGGTTATGGTTGTTATAGAATACTTGTTGCGATCCCTTTTTCTGAATGTAATCATTAAAAGATAATGTTAGTCACAGATAAGGATACTCATACAGCGTGTCTCACGGTCGATGGTAGGTTAGACGTTTATGGTAAACGCAAAGCAGGATTTCCCTGAAAATTTCACATCTTACATTTTGTTACCTGATCTATCGATCTAAAGTATTTTCAGCTTTGCGGCGTTGCCACGTCTATCAAAAAAAACTAGCAACTTTATTTTTTTAAATAGAACACCCCATATATTAACTCATTTTTTGAATCGCTCTTTCATTATAATCTTTTTTTGTTAATAATGTCCTATACCTATCTCTATCTGTTTTCGAAATAAAAAATAATTTGTGTTAAATATGGTCCAAAACATAGCCCTAATTGAACTTTAGTACATCAGTACTCTCAATTCATGAAATGTTGATATTTTGATTATAGGTTGGACAAATTCGAAGTATTTACTTAACACCAAGAAATCGACTCCATATCATACAGGGCGTGCTAAAATTACTGTTATTTCCATAATGCATAAAAGTGGTCAAAAGTTCATTTTTTCAAATGAAACCTCCTGTATATTACTCGATAAATTGAAAGATGATGAAAAATGCTTCAAGATGATATATCATGTCCCTATACCTAAATCATCAAATTTTCTTAATAAAATTGCTTTTTAAGAATTTGGTTTTAAGAATCTTTTTCTGCACTGCGAACGGAAGCTTCTGGATATGCATAAAAATATGCCAAGACGTTAACAGTATTTTCCTCATTTAAAGTAACAGGTTTTGGTAATGTTGAAGGCGCTTTTAACTTTGAGCCATAGTTAAGGAAATTATTTTGTAATCTTACAAACTTCCTCTCGTTCATTGGTGTTAATTCAGGATACATTTGGTTGAATTTTCTGCAAGTTCTGGCAATGATTTGATCACACTGCCCGTGTATAATAAATATTTTCATAAGAACTTCGTTTGAATAGTCAATAGCATTCATTTTTGGCGATTTTTTAAAACACCGTCAATAACCATTAGTTAATTACTTATAAAAGCCACCAAGCTGTCATAAGCTTGATACTTCCACGGCCACCTAAAATCAAATTCTTTAAATATTTTATACAACTGTCCGAACTGCCATTAAAAATCTCTTTAATAGAAACAATCAGAACATCTACTTAGAAAGAATTATTTAGAAAAGTTCACACATGTATTTGGCAGTTTGTGCAATCGGTAATATTTATTCCCTGTGAAGTAACTGACGAAGTACCTACTATTCAATTCAACTGTAGAAAGTCCTTTATGAATAAGCAATAATAACATTTAAATAAACATGTGCGCTGGTGTATGTAGTTGAAGCATCTGCCTTGTAATCCAAAGATCGTGTGTTCGAATCCCATGGACCTCATTCATTTTTTTGTTTTTTTTTATTACTAGCTGTAACTGTTGTACACAAAAATGTGTATGATACATGGATTTGCTCCACTCGCTGACGTTCGTTTCGCAATATTCCCCACTCACAAAATAAAATGCCACTTCCGTCACTTGTAGGTATCATAAATAACTATTTTTCCACAAAAACGGCTTTATTAAGAAAAGTTGATGATTTAGGTATAGGGACATGATATATCATCTTGAAGCATTTTTCATCATCTTTCAATTTATCGAGTAATATACAGGGGGTTTCATTTGAAAAAATGAACTTTTGACCACTTTTATGCATTATGGAAATAACAGTAATTTTAGCACGCCCTGTATGATATGGAGTCGATTTCTTGGTGTTCAGTAAATACTTCGAATTTGTCCAACCTATAATCAAAATATCAACTTTTCATGAATTGAGAGTACTGATGTACTAAAGTTCAATTAGGGCTATGTTTTGGACCATATTTAACACAAATTATTTTTTATTTCGAAAACAGATAGAGATAGGTATAGGACATTATTAACAAAAAAAGTATTAAAATGAAAGAGCGATTCAAAAAATGAGTTAATATACGGGGTGTTCTATTCAAAAAAACAAAGTTGCTAGTTTTTTTTTATAGAAGTGGCAACGCCGCAAAGCTGAAAATATTTTAGATCGATAGATCAGGTAACAAAATGTAAGATGTGATATTTTCAGGGAAATCCTGCTTTGCGTTTACCATAAACGTCTAACCTACCATCGACCGTGAGACACGCTGTATATTACGTAAGCAGGAAAGATGAGTTTAGTGGTATCAAAACCTTTGTGTAGTTCAGTTCGGAATTGAAAATATAGTGTGTTTGAATAGAGAAGTGTTTATTTGCTGATAAGTCCTTCTCGCGTCCTAACACACTTATCAACAATAGTGAACTCCCAAATTTTCAAATTCAGCCCACCTATGGTTTTCAGTATATTGATCCATACAGTTCTCGGAGGGACCCCCTGTATAGGCTGTTTTTTTTCTCAAATATATACCGTTTCAATTGGGTTATCTCATGCACAATTCTTCACTACTGAAAGCAAGAACGAACGAAAACAAGTTGATTTTCATTCAATTCTCCTCTTAACCGTGATTTCGAGGGTGTTTCAGATTAGGGTCACCTTTGAGGAAACCATTGATCTTCAATCTTCATCTGAAGTTTCAGCTTCAAAATGAGCCTGAGATTTTGAAAATCCTTTAACTAGGAAAACAGTTATGGCTACTAAAAGTAAAAAAAGTAAATTGTTTGAGATCACCCTGCAAATAAAAGAAATAAGAAGACAATTAGAAAAATGTCTCAAGATGATGAGATGAACTTCATGCTTTGCTGTCAATTTTGAAACACTAAACTTTTTCTTCATTTGGGATCCTTTTGGAAATCCCAAAATTTTGCATAGTGTCAGGTAATACCCTGTAGCGATTTCATGTGAAGAAACTTATGTTTTGAAGAAGTAAGAGATTATATCTGAAGGACTGGGCTGGCGAATTCTGTGAACAGAATTCAAATTGTTCAGATCAGAAAAAAAGTTATTGAGATTCTAATAGGGTCAAAATTTTGGGGTGTGACGAAATTTGTTGAGTAGTTTACAATGATTATCCAATAGAATAAAAATATAAAATTGTGAATATAAAAATCACAGGAATTCAAAGACTGGAATAGTTGAACTATACCATGCAACTGCCGGTGCAGTGTATAATATAACCTCTTGAACTTTCGTGAATGACGGGCGTAGCGGTGGTGAAAATCTCAATAACATATTTTCTTTATTCAATCATCATCGCATCAACCTAAGTATTACTAGCGAGTCGTACATAATGGTCATAGTTTTAATATAATATCAACATGTTTCAGAAAATTGAAATATTACTGTTTCTGCCAATAATGTTAAAAATGAAACTGAAGGGCAGCTACAGTTGTTTTCTGTACCCAGTATTTTGGATATTCACTGAATATGTGTTCAACACCCGGTTTTATGTCACATATGACAGACATTAGCTCTTTGGAGTAGATAATTGATAGGAACTTAATGTTATCGGTTCTTTGTTTCGTCAGGCCTCGGTTTTGCATTATATTTTATTATCAGTAAATTTGCATTAGGAACATGCCACTGATTTTGCCATTTTTGGATTACTGCTGTTTTCAATATCGATGTGATGTCTGTAGATACCACTGTCATCACCGTTTCGAATTCGGCAGAGGTAATTGTGCAGTGAGAACATTCGTTGGTTTTTTCATTACCCTAAATTCCAATGAGCAATTGGATCCAATAAAGCAAACTTGTTTTTTGCGCTGCTGAATTATCTGGAGTTCTCCAACGAAACTCACTCAAGTATTCACACATTGGAGAATGGTGCCCCACAAGGATCTGTCATTACTCCAACTCTGTTTTGTATTGTCATGAATGACATACCGAAAGAAAACAAATTACCAATGTGAGCCCGTCTTTATGCGGAAGTTCTGGTATTCTTCTGCGAAAATAAGAATATGCAACGGGACGAAACGTGATTTTCATGGAGTCTTGTCTCGTCTCGCCGATGAAATAATGTCGTATCAAGTCTTGTCTCGCAGCCTCTACTCTCATCTCGCTTCTCGTACGAGAGTCTCGTAAAAATGTCCAAATTTCGTCATGTATAATCTTATTGTTTCAGTGCATTGAGGAATACTCAAATACTTGTGAAAATTACAATTGTTGAAAGATAGCATCATGTATTTGAGAGTAATACATCTAAACAAAATAAAGTCTTAACATTATTTTATGAATGAAATTAGTAAGAAAATCAAAGTTAAAAAAACAGCCCTCAGCCCTCTCGGTTGCAAATCATTTTATTTTTCAACCAGTCGGTTACGCATAACAAACATCGTGCAGATTTATGATCGAGGCGATTTCGATTTTTTCTTATAGTATTCTTGGTATTATAATATGATTTTCAACACTTCTTCATAAAAAAATAACAAAAGTACTGGATACAATATCTTCAATGAAAAAAATGTTATTCTTTTTAGTTCATTTTGCAAATTTGTTAAGACGTGTTTAAAAAAAAGTTCTATCTTCAGTAGGGTTTCAAGTCCACACGAAGAAATTTTCACCTGTAAGACTCTCGTACGAGACGCAAGACCTCATACACGAGACTCAAGACGAGACCAACAAAAGTCTCGTCTTGTCCGAGTGTCGTCTCGAGGCCATGCGAGACTCTCGGACGAACCACTATCACGAACCTAGGGCAATGGTTCATAGAAACCGGATTCGTATTCTCTACTGAAAACATGCAATGTGTTCTTTTCTCAAAAAAAGAGACGAAAAGGATACCATACTTCTCCTTATGAGGACAAAATCTGAAACAGGTCAAAAAAATTTTTGGAAACATTGGATTTTGTATTGAATATTTGCAGACTTTTGGGAACCGCTGTCAACCGATCGTCAGGTAACTAGTTAAGAGCCATATGAAGCCATAATAAGCCATAAGCAGCCATAAGAAGCCATAAGAAGCTATAAGAAGTCATGAGAAGCCATAAGAAGCCATACAGCTGTATGCATAGTCAATTCCAGCGACTCGCCAGAGTTTCGCCGCTCGCTACACAAGAACTAAAATGCACAGTCGAGCTCCAAAAAAGTGGTACATCGCCAGCGTTTCGCCAAAATGTGACTTATCGCGTAGTTGTCACTCTTTTGGAGCTCGACTGTGCATTATAATCCTTGTTTGGCGAACGGCGAAACTCTGGCGAGTCGATGTTCTCTCACTACTCTGATCCAGTCAAATGAGGTTTGGCGGATAGTGGTTTCCAAAGTGTAGGAGAAATTTGAACCCCAAATTTATTTTTTCCCATATTTTTTTTGAATTTTCAACTCCTGCCTTCTCTTATTAAATCAAGTTACATACCCGTCCGTCTTTGAAAGAAGGAAAAGAAAAAGCAAAAATTTGAGTTTGGTCAAATACTGTCAACTAATAGATGAATGACGTTCCGTTTGCTTTATTTTCTCGGAGTTTTGGTGCGCTACCTGGTGCCAACGGTGACACCGAATACTATAATAATACGGCCAGGTTATTTTAATTTATATTTTGTCACAATACTATTATAACTATTCCTTTTTCTTGGTATAACTCAACCTTTCAGAAGACCTTGCCCAAATCATTATGATTTTCTGAGTAGTTTCGTATGATTTTGAAGCCTGTCCCGGAAACCCAGATTCATCCCACCTCCCAGCGCTGGTCAATCTCCAATCGCCGTCAGCTACGCTTCCAACTATAACCAAGAAGAGCACGAGAGCTGGGTCCAACCAATCATCTCCTCCATCGTCTACCGCACCCAAGACATCCAGAGAGCCTTCTTCCTCCTGCTCCTCCTAGTCGTCATCGGAGAATTCTTCAGCGCGCCAGCCGTGACTCTGGCCGACTCTGCAGTACTGACGCTACTGGGCGAAGACGCAGACACCTACGGCCACCAGAGGATGTTCGGCTCGCTGGGCTGGGGTTTGGCCATGTTTTTCGTGGGGATAGCTCTGGATCATTCCACCGCTTTCCCGAACCACCCTTGTGGGCCGGCCGCGAAGGAGAAAAATTACACCATCTGCTTCGCCACTTTCTCGGTACTGATGGGAGCTGCTCTGATCAGTGCTACGCAGATCACGTTCAAGTATGACGAGCAAGGGCCTGCGATTGCCGAGGATGAGAAGCCTCAGCAGCCGCTTTCGGACGAGGATCGGATGCAGGCTCAGTTGGCTGAGCAACTCAACTTGCCTTCGTTGGCGGATACGAGAGCGTCCGATGTGCAGGGATTACCAAAGGAACAGAAGGTTGGAGCTACAGAAATTATTTATTTCATTGCAATGTTTTTGTTATATTTTACAGCAATTTTCATGCATCAGACGTATCTTTAGAACCGTTGAAATGTCCATTTTGAACAAATCACATTTCGGTAGGAAAGAGAAAAGGTTTGGCGCTCAAACGAGCAAAATTATTTAAACAATTTATCTCACGACAAAATGATAACATAATGCAGGTTGAGGTATCTTCCCATGAGAAGGATAATGATTATTTCTCACCACATACTTTTACATCATTGTTGAATGCATAATGGACCTTTCCAAGAGATATGAGGTAACACTGAAATTAGAAAGTAAATACGCTAATATCACTCGGGATTTTTATTTTTTTTTTCTGCCCCCTAGTTTATCTATAATCAGAAGAAAAGTGGGTTCATGACGTCACGTTCATCAAAACTAAACTTGGCAACGTTGTTAAAGTTGTGCACCAAATTCTCATTCAAATATAATGTGTCGTATGACAGTTATCATTTGTTAACAGATGGGTTCTTTCGTCTGTTTCACGGTGCGATCAATAAGAATAGTTTGTCTTTGTCTAACTCATTTGCCTACCTATTTGATACAAGTGAAGCAGTTCCATCAGATCTAAACTTCAACGAACACTACCTTGATTTATTTTTTGAGGTTAGTGCAGTTTTGCAAGTTTTGAGAGTTTTTGTGTTTGTGTTCTAAAATTTGTTATAAATTCCTGTATCTCCAGTACCTGTATACCTGCAATAACTGAACATGTCGAAAAGGTGCTTTGTACCCGGTTGTCTGAACACCAGTGCAAATTCCAATAAACAATTTTTGTATGCACCTAAAGATGAAGCGCGTCGGAAAATGTGGTTCGAAACAGTGGGTAAACCTTCTGTGAAAAGCGGAAATATATGTTTTTGTGAAGAGCATTTCCAAGTGAGTACTTTACGTTATTCAAAGCAGAGCTCAAGGAATGATTTTAAATTTTAGTCATTGCAAGAAAGACCGTGAACAATTACACAAATAAATTCACACCAAATCGTTTATGATAACACCTCACTACACTATTATCGAATTTATCAGTTAAATGTTGATTGTTGAATGTAAATAAAATAAACATTAACCTCATATCTCCATATAACTTTTGAGAATTGAGAACTGTCATTACGATTTGCTGTGTTGTTCTTCATCAAAAGGATGATACGTTCAGAAAATTTGAAAGTTACAAATACAATAAAAAATAGCTTATATGTGGATTTTTATCTATGAGTTGATCAAGTGACAATGTATTGATTATTTCTCAACGGCTTATATCATGCTAGAAGTTATATTTTTCGTGCAATCGCACGCGAAGTCAGTATTTCGCGTTTTCAGCACAGTCCGCGAAATTTAATTTCGCGGCCGTTACCCATAGCAACGGCCGCGAAACCAAACGTCACTTTCAAAAATGTTTTCAGACATCGTCTTAATATTCTGTTTGTCTCACCAATCTTTAAACTCGCCGTAACATTTTTCGTACTGCCGTTTAGATTTTTCGGGTATTAAAACGGAAAGCGCCGAATTTACAACGCTTTTGAGTTCAGGAAGAGTGGAAGGTACTGAAATATCGCTATCAGTATCAGACATTTTGCGTTTTGACAAGAACTGTCAAAATATTTTGTATATATTGAAACATATCATTTCCATAGCACACGGTGATATTGTTAAATAAATTGAACTGCTGTTGATTTTATAGCAATAATATATTTATTTACAACTATCTATTTTAATAATTTTAACGATTGCACGAAAAATAGTGTGTATGCCATGGCCGCGAAAGTTTTTAACGACCTCAAGATTATCTTGCCTCGGCCGCAAGCGGCCTCGGCGATAACTGTTCTTTCGGTACGTTAAAAAGGTATTTCGCGGCCTTGGCATACAAATAACTATTTGAGGAGAACGGTATTGCCTGTTTCGGAATGTGGATTATGGTGGGAGGTATTTCCGATGAACGTGACGTCAGTGGCACTCTTTCAAATGTGATATTTTTTTTAAATGAAAGAAAAATAATGGAACTTTTTGTTAAATGGACTTTTCAGACTAGCAACTATCGATTTAAACGAGTTTTGTAATTTATTTTTCGTAAATGTAAAGGTCCATTCTGATAACCTGGTCTACCACAGGGATTCATTCTAGCACTAACACTGTTTCTTCTTCACATCATAGATTTATTAGAAGCTATCTCATGCTCAGCGCATATCCTTCATTCCGCTTTCTCTTTCGAAGTTCCATTATCAGCCCTTGAAGCAAAAAAATAACGGGGTAGGAACATAAACATTGAAATATGTACCAAGCAAAAATTCTAAAACGCACATCTAACAACTTGGTAGATAGCAATGCGAACAAAACCCAAGCCCGTCTTTTTTCAAGAAAGGCCAATCTCACAGTGGCTAGCTTATTCATGTAAAGAGTATATCCATACCAATGACGTCCTCAATTTCAATGTTTGGTATTGGTTAGCTGATTGAAGACGAGGATATCTCGCTCGTTGGATTTACCTTTGAGGTTTCTCCTAGTTGAGCCTGTATTTTTCACCAGGTTCAGTAGTCTACTGCTATGGTCATTAGCCATAGACAAGGTTATTAAAAGAGCCTGCGAAACCTTCCGATCGCGATACAAGGATAGACCAACACCCACTCATGACACCCTGGCTCGGCTCATTCACAGTTGCAAAACACACGGTCAGTTTGTTGAGAATCAAGAAAGAAGTAAACTTGTCGTAGACAATGCAGGGAATGAAGTTATAGTCTTGGCATTCTTCAGAGAGTATGCCAATACAGTGGATGCAGAAAGAGATTTGGGAATACCTGGGATGAGTATTCAGAGGATTCTTTGCTGATGTTAACGGTGCGTCCAAATATTACTAGTTACTAGAAATATAAATTCAGGGGGCTACTGAGAATATCCGCGTCCCCGCGCAGTGATATTTTTCATCACTATGTAGATAATTGTCGTTTTTCGTTCAGTATAGCTGTTAGTTACTGTATGGCATTCCAGAAAAAGCTCAGAAAAAAAACCGGGTCAATATATTGCACTGTACTGGTGACACCCATATCTGACCTGCGGTTCCCTGGTTTCCAGCGATTCGTAGATGAGCTCACCATGCTCACCGCTTCGCATTCTGATGTTGGAGAAGTCTCTCGACAGCTAGCTTCCAAGAAGAAAGTACTTGAAAATAAACGAATAATAAACGACGTCATGTCAGAATCAAGTCGACACCTGCAAGCCCACGCAGGTCGTCCAATTGAATGCATCTATCACTGTTTGTGATACCTGCATCCCCAACCTAGTAGAGTTGGCTCTTGTTTATGATGACTGGACAAGCGTATCACTTACTGCGATCTTTCAATCTGCCTTTCTGTAAAGGCCAAAGTTCGAAGAGTGAGCGGTCTAGGTATCTAACTCGACGAATAGCATAATTAATCTAAAGAAAGCTTCCATACTAGAGGGATTCGATTTTGCTAGAAGGATTGAATTTTTTTGAGTCCGTTGAAAAATAGCTTCAGTCTCTAAAATAAGGGAATCAAGTAGCAGTCTTGTATTCTGATTTCTTATCCTCTGAACATCTCATAATTATTTTGAGTATTGTGAGTTAATTTCCTGAAACATTGCCAATACATCTGTGTTCCCTTCTGAATCTAATAAGTATGAAAATAATAATTTTCGAGTTGCTGAATGTATCAATCTATCTGTTCCACTACAAGTTTCGCCAAATCATCTAAAACATATTTTTCTTCGATTTACAGACCAAAATTTTTGCGCAGACAACCAGAGAAATGCCAGAGTGGGTGACAGTCATCAGGCAATATAAAAACTTGAAGTGTGCATCTTTCCTCTTCGTCGCCTGGTTCATGGGATTCGGAATCGGTCTGATTTTCACGTTCCTCTTCTGGCATTTGCAAGACTACGGAGGCACCCCTACCCTGTTCGGAGTGGCCTCAGTCATCAATCACATATCAGAAATATTCGCCTATTTCTTCAGTTTTCGACTTATCAGGCAAATGGGACACGTTAAAGTCCTGTGCATGGGACTCATAGGAAATACCCTGAGATTCCTGTATATTTCATGGCTCACAAATCCGTGGTGGGTTTTACCGTTCGAATTCATGCAGGTAAGCAACATTTTGTCTTTATTACGAAGTTTTAGTTGAAATTTGAATTTTGAGTATAATTTTGTTTGGAAATGAAGTTTAATAAAATTTTAAATTATTGTGCATAAAACTATTTGCCAAAAAGTAAATAAAGCAAAAATTATTTTGAGAGTTCAATCTATTCATATTTATAGGTCGAGTGGTATACGACTTGATTATTCCCTGAACGACTAAGATTAAAGCCAACAACAAATATTTTTATTATTGAAAAAGGACAGGGAACAAAACCATATGAAAATGCCTTTTAGCAAAATTTGATAATTTTTTTATTGGTCCAAGACCCTATACATTTTTGAAGTTATAGGAGGATCTTATGATTGGAACATCCGCTAGAGGGCGGCAAAGTTGAATAATTCAAAATGCATTGTTATTGCAAATATTCAATCGAATCAAGAATAAGTAATATTCTCATGTGTACAGTGAATACCAAAACTTATCAAATTGAGTAATTGTAAGTTGTGAAGGGGATGAAATGAAAAAAAAAATCGAAATCGAGCATTTCTCAAATCAATAACAATGAGTTGCGCAATGTAATAACATCAATGAAAATATATGGGGCCGTGGTGGTCGACTGGTAGTGCGTTCGCCTCGCATGCGTGGGGTCGTGGGTTCGATCCACCGATTCACCGGTCTCGTGCATGGCATCACACGTTAATAGGTAAGAGCTGCGTCTTCCCTAGCTCACACAAGTCTCTCGAAGACTTCTGAGGGTTGCGCGTAGGGGTGCAATCGGTTGACGGAATTAACAATTTTAACAATTTTTTTTTAACAATATCAGACAGGTATCTCGTTCTTAGAATTTCCGAAGCATATCGTTGAAAATTATGAAATCGCATTCGTTCGAGAACGTTCAAGGAAGTGAAACTGCTCATTCTGGAAAAACATGCATTTCTTCTAGATATTGAGAAGCATTGACAGTTAGTACAACAAAGATATCCGGAAAGCAAAACGACAATCATGGGAACAATTCTGCGAAAATGTATCCAAACACATCAAGCGGAACCCGTATCCACAAGATTCTATCCAGACAGCTTACACAGGAGCTGAGATCGCTAAAACATCCAGACGGTTCCTTTACGGCCTCCAGCAAAGAAACACTAGAGCCATTAGCTGGTAACCACTTCCCAGGCAGCCTGATTCTGGACAATCAACCTCCAGTCACAAATAAAGACCGGATGAAACGACCTCACAGAGATGACTGGGTCGTTGCCAAGAAAATAATTACACCACAAGCCAAGCGATAAGATGGGCGGTAAAGTCATTCAACCCATACAAATCGTCAGAAGAGGATGGCATAGCTCCAGTTCTGCTACAAATCGGACTGGAACATATCATACCTAGTGTTCTCATGAGACTCTCCAGAGCTAGTTTAGCTTGGAATTATATTCCATCTAACTGGACGGCGACTAGGGTGATCTATATTTCTAAGGTGGGTCGGAATGACCCACACCCAAAATCGCCCAGACCTATCAGTTCTGCTGAGAAATGAGAAGCATGGAGAAAATACTGGGGCACATAAGGTGTGGGGCCCTGACAAAGCACCCCCTCAACGTTCACTGGTATGCCTACCAGGCTGGCAAATCAACAGAACTTGCCCTCAATAACCTTGTCTCAGGAATAAGCGACGCCCTGGAACACCAGGAGGTAGCAGTCGCTGCATTCTTGGGCATAATTGTCACCTTACGAAATGTTTGACGATCGTTGGTTTGGGCGTTTAGGGCAGTGGGATTGGCAACCAAGATCACCTGATCTCACGCCACAATGCTGAAAATATTTTAGATATGTAAAACAGGTAAGAAAATGTTAGATGTGGAATTTTGAAAAAATCCTCACATTTTCCATAAACATGTCATTGACCCTGAGTCACGCTTTATAACTTCATATTATCACGTTGGTAAACCTAGATTAGTTTCCAATTTCATCCTTCAGGTTTTTTAAAGAGAAAGAATGCAAAGCTGTGCCGAGCACTGACAAAAAGCGCTTCGAGTACTAAGCACTAAGCACTTGAAAAGTGCTCGGGAGTCTCGAGCACTAAGCACTTTTTTTCATGAAGTGCTCGCGATAACTAAGCACGTTCAAAAAGTAATTCGATTTTGCGAGCACTAAGCACTAAGTACTTTTCAAGATGGCGAGACCGTTAAGGTGGGCGTTCAACATCGTGTATTTCAAGTTCATATTGCATTTGGAAACGGTTTCACTTGGAAAACTCAAATCTGGTAGGTGAACTCAGAAAGGATTGGAGTACTTATTTAATATATTGACATTGATTTGCTATCGAAAATTGAGATTTTTTTGTTCGGCCATTGAAGGAAATGAGTCAACAATTGCTTCTGTTTTATTTCAATAGAAAGTCCCATAAAAACAGTGCAACTTCCAACTGACAATGTTGTTTGGGAGATTGATTTGATTTCCGAAATGGGCTGCGAATAGCCAAATTAAATATACAGCGGCGCGAAATAGTTCCTACCTTACCAACATTCTCACTGATTTCTTAGTTCGGCAGTTTTCGGACAGAAAGCACCATTGTATAGTATATTTCATTCAAGTCCGGGCGTGCTGCCGTAAGAATAAAATAGGAATGAGATTTTGATAACCATCGGTAGATGCTAGACGGGCAGAACTAGTCAGATCGAGAAAATGAAATATTCATTAGCGTTATATTTTTAAAATTTTATTTTTTTCTGCTCAACACTGACATAATTTTCAGTGGTTAAAATCCCAGAAAAAAGAAAATGAATCAACAAAATCTGTCATTATCTGACGGTATTAAACTTAAGAGTCTTTTGTGGACCGCGGGCCTCCCAATCGGGGCGAGAGGCGGATCGTCACGTTCAGCGGAGTGAGGCAACTTATATATTTACTCGGTGAACAAGGTCACTTTTTCTCTGTAACTACTAAACGGCTGAACCAATTCTGATGAATTTTCGGTCATTAGATTCGTCTTGATACCTTTTTGGCTTGTCATTGGCGACACATAACCGTAAGTAACAAGTTTGAATATCTTACAGAGAACGAGTTATAAAAAACCCGATTTTTCACGGTTTTTCCGATATAACTCGAAAAGTATCAATGATATGGAAAAATTATAATTTATTTAATTGATAGATATTTTTAATACCTACAATTTCATAACTTAACTTTTTTCGATCGGTGCTGTGGTTTTGTAGTTATCAACAAAAAAAACCGCTTTTCGCAACTTGCCAATATTTTAGGTTATGTTCGGTAGTCAGGATTGTGTCGCATGAAATAGAAACTCATCCTACCTGTCCACTATTTGGAGCCAAGCCACCTTCTATAATTATGAAATTTTTACAATGAAATCATGATTATCAACCCCGAAAACCACTATTAAAATATTTCTTTGGAATCGTATCATAAATCACAAATATTTTTCGCAATTTTGGATACTCCATCATAAATATTGACAATTAAAGTATAATCTGCAACCCCAAGAACCTACAGATAGCAATTTTGGATAGATTCGGAGCATACATGATAAAATACATCGGCCATATACCGCCTTCCTTCATTCTTCCAACAAAATCATGATGCTCGACACCAAAAACTCTCACTTGCAATACCTACAATAATTATGAATGTAGAATGTATAGAATCGGACAAATGATCCTAAATGTCGTCCGTCTTGTTTTTTCCGCTCATCAAAATATCGTATTGTCACGCGAATAATAGGTAAACACAATTTTAAGATGAATGAATAATTGGAATTGATTTAAAATAGATTTGCAAGATGTCACCTTAACACACAAACACTGCACGTTAAATAATTCCTTTGAGAATGTTTTGATAAATCTTCCTGTTCAAAAAAAAATTGTCGGGAAACAATTTCCCGTAGGTACCTAAAAATATCCCAGTAGTCAGTTTAGTACGCACAAAGACAGAGAGGTCCGCTATAGGAATTAGGGAAAACTAATTTAAATCAGTGTCACTTTGACGACTTGTCTGGTCCAGTCTACAACGCTACAACTGTTCTGAAGATTCCTGAATAGAATATCGGCGTTTGCTATTGTAACCATGTAATAAAATTTACTAGAACTTACCTAACTGTGCACTAAATTCACTACGAACGCTATAACCAGTTTTAACTTCATTTATGTCAAGAATAGAATGTGCATAATATAAGGACGCAATCTGTATTTCTTGGGGGCTGACCGCATTTTATATTTTCAACAACATTTATAGATCCACAGCTGAGAAAAGGCTTAGTGCTTAGTAATCCCGAAAAGTGCTCCTGAGAACCGCAGTGCTCCCGAGCACTTTTCCGGATTACTAAGCCCTAAGCCTTCTCGTAAAATGCTCGATGCACTAAGCACTGAATCCAAAAAGTTCTCGGGAGCACAGTGCTTACGAGCACTAAAATGCTTTAAGCACTCTCACGAGCACTAAGCACAGTGCTTTGGGACAGTTCTGAAAGAATGATTCTTAACATTTTTTTTCCTTTCGACGCCCTGGATCTCAGAGGGGTGAATTTTAGGACAAACATCCATTGAAACTTTCCACCTCGATATGAGACAAGGAATATGTATCTCACTGTATCTGATCCACCCTATATATCGAAAACGTATCCATGCATGCTCCTTCATTTCCGAACATTATTCTATTCTCACTGGAGCTACACCAATTTCAGGGAATCACTCACGCTGCGGTGTGGGCAGCCTGCTGTTCTTACATAGCACACAACACCCCGATCGAACTTCGATCATCCGCCCAAGGCGTTCTCCAGGGAATCCACCATGGACTGGGCAGGGGTTGTGGTGCCGTAATAGGAGGAATTTTCGTCAGTAATTTCGGATCCACCGCGACTTTCCGCGGTTACGGCCTCGTCTGCCTCTTGGTACTAGCTGGCTTCATGTTCATCAATTTCTACCGGGTCGATCAGGGATTCGTCTCCGATCTGCCTCCTACTGAGGATCCGCGGCAAGTTGCGGAAGAAACGTCGCATCTGGCTCCGCACGGGGTTCCCAGTAATCCCATACCCAGGGCTTTGTCCAGTAATAAGCTGCATGAACTGGCTCAGCAAGACGGATACGGAGCCACCTATCAAATGGGACAGGGTGGTACTCTGGATATTCCCGGGGCTAATCCTTTCAAAGCAACGAATGATAGTCAACAGCAACAACAACAACAACCACCAGCGGGATTTACCGGATTTCAGGTAAGAAGTAAGTACAATCACTTTTTTACTCATTTAGATAATTAGTTATAGTGAGTGTTTTGAACATTTGGTGTAGTTTTTTTTTGGAAGACTAACACAAAGTCGTCTCCACATATAATTTAATCAAAAGATCTGTGCAAAGATCCTACTAAAAACATGTTTCCAACAGGGTGAGACTGAGAGATGGGGCACCCCTATTTTTGAGAGAAATAATTTGATTCAAAGCACGAAAATTTAGGGGGCTATTGAACAACTGAAATGTGATTTTTTGAGATAAAAATTAATTCTGTAGCACTTCTGGTTTCGCCAGAAATTATCTGAGTATTAGTTTTTCAAATGGAACTCCTTGTACATTTTAACATTTTTGAAATCTAGAGCGAATTCTGAATATGATAAGCTAAATTTTTTATTAAATAATTTTTTTTTCAATTTTTTTTAAGGATAATGGTTTTTTACATGTTGAACGTTCTTCTCCGATGCCATGTTGTCCGAGAAAATGAAATTAGCATTTTAATCACAATACTTTGCCACCAGCCGGTGTTTGAAAGTGTCTAAATCACTTTTTTTTCGATTATCTCATGTTTTTTAAATGGCATCTCAATGGGACACTCTGTGCAACAGACTGTTTCGAAGGAAATAAATCGAGTGATACCAAAATTTTTAATATCTGTCAATTATTTTCACATTTATCACTATTACAAAAAATGCACCAACAAGTATTGTGGCCGCTGGACTAATAAAAACCCCAAATAATAACATTACTTGAAATTTCATTTACTATACCAATAAGAATAATTAACAAATTTGATGTAGGTATGTCTTTCAAATAGATGCATACTCCAGAAAAATTTAATGAAAATTCTTGTTTGCTACCAGCAGATATTTCATTACGTCTATAATTCACATTTTGAAAGTAATTCGTCTTCAAAAAGACTAATTATGATGGACCCATTATGGTTGACAGGAACAAAGAAATTTCACTATTAGGCCAATAAACAGCGCAATTTTTCTAATAAAAGTTCAACTTAAATTGCTCCGCCGATTTCTTTTTTGCAATTCGGTCGTCACGGAGGGTTAAATAATTAGCAATAAAGTTATCACTCCCTAGGGGGGTGCAACCCCCCCAAAATCGTAAAAACTTTTTTCTGGAAGGTATTTTCTTGACATTTCAGCTCTGGGCAATAAATATGAGTGAAAATTGGTATTAATAATGGGGGCGAATTATTTTCAACAATTGAACCCCTTCCCGGGGCATCAACCCCTTCCCGAAATCGTGTTTTTTGGGGTATTTTTTATGAATATGTAAAATTGTCAGTCCTGAGTAATGAAATTGAGCGAAAATTTGTAAAAATAGTAGGTGTAAATTATTAGAAACGATTTTCCCGCCCCCGCATTCGGGGCATATACCCGCATCGCGGAAACATTGGGGTGAGGGGGAAGGGGGAGAATATTTGAAAAAACTCTCGAACTACTACTCTTAGATATAAATGTGGGTAAATAATCGTTGAGAACTGTCGTTATTGAGATTTAGAAGTATTGTTATGAAAATTATTCGCAAATTCGAGAGAAGATCAGCTTATTGTATAAATCAAACGTGGACAGGAGGTAACGAAATATGAGAGTGTTTTTCAATGATTTCGAGAAAGGGTATGGACAAATGAATCCACAAGTAATCACGTTCAAGAAATGTATAGGAAAATATATTTATTCACTCATATAACTCATCATTTACTTCATCTTCAGTCTCTTCATCTTCACCATCCAGAACAATCACTGCAAAGTTTCTACAGATATCTGTGGTACATTTATTACAAACATTGGTACATTTTAGACCACTCTTTTTGCACGTGCAGGAGTCTCTGATGCAGCCGGTCGTGCAGTTACAAAAAACCATTTTAAAAATTGAATCCGGTGCGGCTTTTCTTGTCATTTCCATTGGTTTCAAAGTGGTACTCGTTTCCCAGCCCCAATTTTCAGGATGTATCTCATATGACAACCATTTTCAATTAATAACAGTGACAAAGCACTAAGAGATGTTTCCTCGTCTCCGAATATCGATGTTATTCCAGTATCCAGTGTTTTCTCCACAGGAACTTTTATATTATCTGACGTTTACATAGAGCAACATTGACTCATGCCCACTACGCACCGACAGAACCGCGCCGCTGTATACTATACAGCGGCGCGCTAGCTGCCGTATTGACAAGGTCCCAAGCCAATATTTTTCAGGTTTTAGAATCTCAATGAGTTTAAAGCAGGTACACTTCGGGACAGTTTTCTTTGGTGCATTGTCTTCCTTGGTCTCGAATCCCCATATTCCATCAAGGACTGATTTTATTTTTCTTTCCATAGAAAAATAATGCGATCAAATGCCGAGTAACCTCTATTTTAGGTACTCAAAAGATTGACTGGATTGCATTTAAAATTTGTACAAGTAACCAAATTTGTATGAATATTTACAATAAGAGCAGGGTTTTTTCTGCAAACTGGCTTTTCATTTATGTTGATACGTTCTTTTATCTCTGAGTTATTAGCATTTGAATTTATAAACTCCCTTAAGATTTTGTAACCTACAATATGAGAAGAATTGAAAACACTCGTATTTAAAACCAACATTATTTGGACCGGTTAAACGTCATTCAATTTGACAATGAAGTATTCCTCAACTATTCATTTTACTTGCTACAAGTGATAACACATTATTTCAGTAATCACAAGCATTATTTCACGAAGTCAGGAACTTTAATATTATAAGATTTTCAATTACAATTTTGCAGCGGGCAACTGCGCGTATAAATACAAATAATATCAGAATACAAAGCTGCGATCTTTGACTTCAAAATGACGTAAGATTTATTCGAATTGAACATTTATGTGAGGAGTTATAGAAGTTTACTTCACGCGCTGGTTGAAAAAATGCACGTTGGCGGGAGTCGGCGCAACACCTGCCCCATTGCGAAAGCTTATAACTTCAACAATTTTTTTCAAGAAAACCGTGCGATTTCTCAAAATTTTGGTGAGGACAGTTTTTTTGTAAAAATTTATGTTCTCACTGAATATCAAGTTATTTTTTTGATTTAAAGTAAATTTTTTGGGATATTTCGAAATTACCTCAAAAATTAATTTCAACGCGTTTTTTGGGGGGGTTCCACCCCCCCTGGAGGTGATAATTTTTCTCAGAAGTAATGTGCACACTATGTTCTACAATTTAAAAAAAAATTATCAGCGGAGCAATTTAAGTTGAGGTTGATAGCCCTGTTGATTGGCCTATATCCATTCTGAAAGTGTTTAATAGTTTTATCTGCTTCAATAAAGGAATGTGTTTCCATCGTCAACTCCAAATTTTGTCAAAGTCGCCTTTGGATAAGAAAATAAATGAATATCTGCTGTCAAATAAGTATCAATACGAAATAACAGTTATCTCAGTCCAATCATTATAACTGTGACATGGATAAATTTAGCCAAAATGATCAAATTTATACATACGGAGGTTTCCTGGTAGAAGACATCCGTGTAGGACATACCTCGTGAAACTTTAACTTCAGTTGAGACAAGATTCAAACAACCGACGTATTCGAAATCGAAATGTTAATGTAGTAGTCAGCGAAGATGAAGAGATAGACGTTCTAGGATATGAGAGGTAAATCCGACTTCTTCAACACAAGAATCAACTAATGAAGGTGACGCAAGTCAATCGACTGTACAGAGAATATTGAAAAAGCATAAGTTTCGCTCGTATAAATATTCGATACATCAAAGGCTTTATGGTGGAGACGATGAAAGAAGACTTGAATACTGTCGATGGTTTCTTCATAATATTCGCGAAAATCCTTAATTTCCTTTGAGAATTTTATACTCAGATGAAACAAGATTTACCAATAGAAGGCTCTTCAATAGGAATAATACTCGATATTTGGCACAGCAGAATCCAAGGCTTTTACATCAAGGCAATCCTCAAGGAAGGTTCGGATTCAACTGTTGGATGGGTATACTTCGAGATCGCTTGATTTGGCCAATTTTTTTGATAGACCACTTACTGGAGCGAGGTACCTAACGTTTCTTCGGGATGCTATCGAGCCATCATTAACGACCTTCCATTGGTTCTGCAAAATATCTATTTTCAACAGGACGGTGCACCCCCTCATAATCATGGCATGGTAATCAATTACCTGAATAATGCTTACAGACATAAACTAATTTCTACATATGGTCCAATCAGATCACCAGACTTAAGCACCTTGGACTATTTAGGGGGAACAATAAAAAATGATGTATATGAGTCCTAGTAAGACACGCGAGGAACTTCAACAAAAAGTCATCACAGCTTTCAATAATATCAGCCTAGCAGATTTAACTAGAGCAGTTCGAGCAGCAGTCAGAAGGGTGCAATTATGCATGGAACATAATAGCCAACATTTTGAGCAATTTTTATAGTAAGAGTATTAGAGCATTGTGCTATGTATTTGTTGTTTTCAAAAATTTGTAATAAATGTTGATAATCGTCAAAATTGCGCATTTAAATTCAAATTAATAAATCCAACGTATGATAATTTTCAATGTTCAAAAGTGTTATCAGACAATTGAGTAGAAGTATTATTTAAAAATTTCCATCATTTTGCTTAGTCCTGCGGCTGCACTATTTTGTGGTACATTTTTTTATAATAGTGATAACTCTGAAAATAATCGACAGATATTCAAAATTTTGGTATCATTCGATTAATTTCCTTTGAAACAATCTGTTGCACATAGTGTCCCATAGAGATGCCATTTAAAAAACATGAGATAATCGAAAAAAAGTGATTTTGCCACATTCAAACAGCGGCAGGTAGCAAAGTATTGTAATTAAAAAGCTAATTTCATTTTCTCGGACAACATGGCATCGGAGAGGAACGTTCAACATGTAAGAGGAAGTGGTTCTAATTCAGCTTGCATGATTTGTACCCATCTTACGAACACACACACACTCACCCACACACAGAGCAAGTTGAATAAAAGCTTTTAAAAATCGTAATATCCCACCTCAAAAACCCCCACATACCAATTTTGAATAGACTTCTTGGAGCCACCATTTCGTTTTTTTTCTCTAGCAAAAATTTCATAATAAATTTTCACCGGTATTGTGAAAACCTACTGAATTTCAAGATAATCAGACAACTAGAAGTATTTGAACAAAGAAGCAAACCAAAAAACTATCTTGGAGAAATTCCATTGAATTCAATAACGAGTTGAAAGATTTGGCAACGTAACGAATTCCTTGTTCTCAACGATAATGTTTTCTTACAACTAGGCTTTCAATTTTCATTCATGTTTTCGACTGTAGTAAAATCTCCATCTGTTAGTCAATAGCTGTAAATGGCGTACCTACACACAGTTTCAATTGTAAAAAAAATTGTTAAAATTGTTTTTTCCGTTAACCAGCTGTCGTCCCCTTACGAACGGCAGCCCTCAGAAGTCAAAATTTGTGCGAGCTAAGGATTAACGAGGTCTTACCTTTTTACGTGCGATTCCTAGCACTTTCTCGGGCCATCAGAAAAAGTTCTGCAGTCACTAGGGTTTGAACCTTAGACTGGCAGCCAAAAGTGATTGAAACAATGTCGCTTCAACCACTCGGCTACCTGGCCCCGTATTTGTTATGAATATCTTGAAAATAAGGTTGTTTTTGCCCAACTTTTTTGGTTCGATGCATTCTTTATGATCTGAGTGATAGCATTAGCTGATTCATAATCCTAAAGTAAAATCAAGAATATGATTTGAGAAAACCTCAAACTTGATCACTTTTGAGATTATTTTCATAAAACCCACTCATCCAGTTTTGGGAGTTGCCATGGGTCACATTCTGTATATTAATCATTCATCCATCTCTGTGGCAAATTTCAATTTATTTACTTTAACCATTCGCTCACTGTTTATGACAAAGCGAGGCGCTGATTATGAAGGAGAATTGTTCATTGCGACTCCCACCTTGATTAGGTTAAGTGAAAGAGCAATTAAAAGTGAATTGTCACTATAAAAATTGAACTTCGCCTTTCAGTTTCAAACTATCGTTTATTTATATCAACATTCTTTCGTAAAAACAATTCATTTTTACCAGCTTCTTGCTCCAGTGTTGATTTTGATAGTGATCGCACATGACACCATGTAAATGGGCCTTTATATATAAGATAGGCGAATGAATTGAATTGAAATTGCAGATACCAACTACTAGGTCAACTCAACCTGGGCGGGGATTTCCAGAAGCAAGCACTACGTTGTTAACTCAGCAACCCAAAGGTCCTACCAGCAGTTACGATTGGTAATGATTAATCAGCTACTTAACCCTGTTTGCTGGATAATTATTATAAAGGATTACTTTAAGGAATGAGCTGGATCACAGTGTACATTATTGTTATCTATTTGAATCTTTATACATGCAGTGAGCTCGAATAAATGTAATTCAACTTTTAAGAAGTCAAAACTAGAGACTAAATCATCTTAAGAGGAATGGACCTTTACATTTATGAAAACTAAATTGCGAAACTCTTTTATATCGATAGATTCTAGTCTGAAAAGTCCATTTAACAAAGAGTTCCACTATATTTTTTCATTTGGGAAAAATATCTAATTTGAAAGTGTGCCGCTGACGTCACGTTCATAGGAAACAACCTCCACCACAATTCACGTTCCGAAACATTCAATACCGTTCTCCTCAAAAATATAGATTCCAGCATGGTATAAGCCAGTGAGAAATAATTAAAACTACTTTTTATTGTTTTTGTAACTTTCAAATTTTATGAACGGACCATCCTTTCGATGAAGAACGAGCATTGACAACACCGCAAATCATTATGACAGTTCTCATGCAACAAAAGTGATCTCTAGATTTGAGGTTAATATTTGTATTTATTTACATTCAATATTTAAACTGATACATCGATTATAACTGTAGCAAGGTGTTATTATGACCGATCTGGTGTGAATTTATTTGTGTATTAAATATGGAAAGGCTTCGTGAAGGGAAGTTCGGATAATTTACCGAGGGTAGATTATGAGATGATTGATAAATATGAATTTATTTTTTGCAATGACTAAAATTTAAAATCGTTCCTTGAACGCTGCTTGAATACAGTAATATTCAGTTGGAAATGTTCTTCACAAAAACATAATTATATTTCCGCTTTTTACACAAGGCTCATTAATTGCTTCATTGCTTCGAACCACATTTTACAATGCGGTTCATATTTAGGAGCATAAAAACTGTTTATTAGAATATTCACTGGTGTTCAGACAACCGGGTACGAAGCACCTTTTCGACAAGTTCACAGGTATTGCAGGGAAACAGATACAGGAATTAAGAACAAATTTAGAGCACAAACAAAAACATTTCAAAACTCTGAAAACCGCATCAACCTCAAAAAAGAAATCAAGTAGTGCCTGTTCGTTTGCAGCATACATAG
This sequence comes from Chrysolina oricalcia, assembly GCA_944452925.2. Taxonomy (NCBI): domain Eukaryota; kingdom Metazoa; phylum Arthropoda; class Insecta; order Coleoptera; family Chrysomelidae; genus Chrysolina; species Chrysolina oricalcia. The sequence continues at coordinate 11,237,768 of OX101826.2, forward strand.
TTGATGGCACTACTCTACTTGTATTAAACATTGAAGTATGCAAACGAGTTAAACAGAGACAAACAATTCTTATTGATGCTCAGTGGAACAGACGAACGAACCCATCTGCTATCAAATGACAACGGTCATACGACACAATCCAGTGTAATGAGAATTTGAGATTCCATGGTGCACAAGTTTTACAACATTGCCAAGTTTAGTTTTGATTAACGTGACGTCACGAAACCATTTCTCTTCTGATTATAGATAAAGTAGCGGTCAGAAAAAATGAATAAACAATCCCGAGTGACATTAGCGTATACACTTTCTAATTACAGTGTTCTCTCATATGTCGCGGAAGGTCCATTCAAATTCAAAAATGTATCCGTTTTTGGCAGTTGATACTTTCTGCCTAAAGGCTTTCTTACTCGAGCTCACTTTGGTAGTGATGCTTCTGTACCACTTTTATTCGAGTAAACTGTGCGTGCACGTTTAACGTATGGATGATATGTCACTATATACTTTGCGAGTATTTTCATTTCTCTTGATATACACAATATTTCCGCAATCAATATCGAAGAAGTGATTGCAGTTGCAAAGTTACTGTAGTTCTACCTCTGTTCCATTTTGTGAAAGCGAGTCTAAAATTTGGTTTTCATAGATTCAATACAGGCATGTAGTTTATGGTTGAAGTCCTGATTACTTACTGTGATACATCAAGAATACGAAGCTGATTGATCGATATCTCTTGCAATTCTGATGTCATGAATAAAGTTAACTGATTTTGGAGAATCAAGTTTTTCTTGATTGTCTGATATATTTTAGTAAACTTTGATTGTAGGTATTACCAGAAAAAGCTGCCAAGTTTCTAATTCGAAAAATACCACTATTCTCATTTCATTAAAATCATTGTTCAAGTTTGTGATACCATTTTCACTGGAGTGGAAAGGTCAATATCTAAAACTTCAAAATCAATGACATTCATAAAAGATGCAGAAGAGTAAATATGGAACTACAATTACCGCTAAGAAAAAGTGCTATTATTATTATCATTGTTGGAGGGTCTGACCATCGGTAGAAAAGGGGTTATGTCTGCGTAGAGCTGTTCTGCTCCCATTTGTCAGGACCATCTCGTGAGTGCTTGGGATCTTCTCATGAACTGCTATAGATTTCTCACGAGGTTTTCCTGTGGGATGGTATCTTTTGCACTAGTCCGAAAATATTCATCCTCAAGCGAGACAGAGCTTTGCATTCAAATACTGTTATTATTATTTCACTGGATGCTCATGTGACCTGGTACCCAGACAAGCGTTTCCCTGTTCTGTGCTCCTGGGTCATTGAGGTTTATGTGAGTCTGCCAAACTGATCTGAAAAGGAAACCTGCATTATCTGTTTACTGCCACCTGACTGTTGGAGAAAATGTCTATGGGATGGTTTCATGGTCTCCTCTTTGGAATCTCTGTCCTGCAAACGGAAAAGCCACTACTTCGGCTTGGAATATAAAGGCTTGACCTAGTCCTCTGTCGGTCCTCTGTCGGTATACTCCAGCTCCAACCCCATTGCTTGTCCTTGATATGAATTCCCCATATTGTACGACAGAGGTGTATGTTCCATCAAAGGAGTAGGTGGTAGGCAGTTTGTCCAACAGCATCTCAGATGTGTCGATTTTTTTGACCTTGATTTTTTTGGCCTAGGTTGTTGCCACTCCTTGCCCAGGCACTTTAGTTTGGAGGCTTCTTACCTCGCCTCCGCTACAATATGCAAATGCAGAAGATGGAGGTTCAGGATTACCTCCAGGCTAATTGTCGATGTGCTGGACATTGCACCAGTGACTGCAAGCAGGGCCAGTCTTTGCAAACTATCCAGCATTCCTCTGGTTCTCACTTGCTATACCTATGGTCACCACAACATAGCTCTATTCGTAATCGAGGGCTTCAATATCGCTGTGTATAGCCAAAGTGAATGTGTGGGTCCTAGTCCCCATGTTTTGCCAAAGGAAAGTCTGGCCATTTTAAGAGATGAACTTGTCCCTTTCAACACTTTTTAGGTTCACGCTAAGTATATCGACTCTCCACCAAATATACGAAGATTGGCCTCTTGGTTACTTTTTCTGTTGAAAGGAATAATCGCGTTGTTTTTTGGGGTTGGCTTTGATGTTCTTCTTTAAGCACCACAGCTGTACGTCTGTGAGTGCTGATTCCACCAGATCAATACAGACCCCCTGTATATGGGTTTAGGTCTGTAAGGTGGCTGTCTATCAAGAGGTTCTACAGAAGTGAGATAAGTACTATCTCCGAGGGTTGCCTCTAGTGGCTTTCACCTCACGTGCCCCTGCATTACTGCATTACTGCATTACTCTTCAATTGAGCATGACAGATATCCGTTAGTTCAGGGCTGGATCAACATTTCTTTTCCTGGGGGCTGATGTGATAGAAGAATATGATGTGTTATCAAACGCCCATTCTACGTCTAACCTTTAAATGTCTTAAGTAACAATGCAAACGGCTATTGTTCACCGATGCGCACAAGGAGTGGAATCTTTTGAGATATTATAGACCTTTTAAAAAAATTTAATGGGCGCCATGCAACTTTCTACGATTGAATAGTTTACTTTCTTGAATTGCAAAAAATACTGAATATGACGAGTATGGGAGGTGTTTGAGAATGATCGATAGAACGGCGACGAGTAACAATTTGTGTATTTACGTAATTACAAGTGATAGAATGTTTTATGGTGAGCAAGCAAAAAGCTATTTGTTATTACTCAGAAATCAATTGTCATAGTTATTAGTATCAATTTGTATTGGGACGCATCTCCATATTATACTAAGCGTCTGCTTACAAGATGTATTAGTTGATATTATTCATCTTCACAGTATTGGTTAAAAGAACCTGTTCGCATCACCCACAAAAAATTATTATTTTGTCTTTAAGATTGGAATTGGTGTCACTTAGTCGTGATACTATGAAATAACCCAAAAAACAAATAAATAAATGAAAAGATATGGCTTTTTTTGATGTCTTCTCCCAGGGGCGTTCCTCTCATTCGATTTTTGGAATTCTAACAAATCGTAGATTCTGTCGGTAGCATGATGGGACGCCTATTTCGAAGTACTGTTCATGGGGTGGAAGCGATAATTCCAGAGAGCGGTAATCAACAGTAACAATTGAAATTGCTACCTTCATAAGAGAGATTCCTCAGTCCTGCCGACTGAGCAGTCTGAATTTTCCAGGTTGGGAGACGTGTTGCTTCTTCGAAAAAATTGGATACTCTGCATCCTTCTCTTCGATAGTCCTATCAACTAGTTTTTCTATCGTTTCAAGCACGAAAAATGGAATGCAAATTGGGCGTAAGATCATTTTCCCCGCTTTGGTATGAAGACTACCTTGGACCTTCGCCAGGTGTTAGCTACGTACCTGTGGGCCCTGAACAGCCTGCCTAGGTATGTAATCAGTAGGTCTTCTCATCGCTGTAGAAGCACAGGTTGGATTCCTTCTGGTAGTGAGTTCTTACGTACTTGTATAGACATCAGCAGCTTCAAATTTGTTCCATTTGCTCCATAGAGTTTACACTTATCTTAAAACCCGTTGAGGTCAAGCACCAACTCTCAGCTTGAATGTCAAGATAGTGGAAAAAGAAAAGAGTAGTTGATAGATAAATAGTTTCAGAAATGTCAGCGATATCGATAGATCAATCTCATCGTTGAATGCACTTTATTAGATCACTTAATGTAAAGAGTAAACCTACACCATGTAAAAATTGGTTATTTCCAAATGGTGACCAAATGTTTATTTTTCACGAGTAGTTGAAATATTTGTAAGTAAAATAGTCTTAATCGTCAGGGTATCTAAGTATCTTGATCCACATAGAGCCATCCGCTATAGAGCAGTGTATTTTATGTAAAAGAATGGCTTTGTTCCCATCTCGTTCTCCAATATCTCGCATACTGTAAAGCTTTCAAAATGAATAATCAATGTTAATTATTTTGTAATATATTTATGTTTTATACAGCACTATATCAAGTTATGAGCACTAAGTATAGGATAAATCTCGTTTCATATTGTAAATCTTCTGATTCACGAGCTGGGGCGGATAAGGATATTACAGCTGAAGCTCTCAATTTCTTCATTGACAATAGTTATAAAATTTTCATGTTGTTTTTTTTCGATTGGAATATAACAAAAAAAAAGTTAATTGGTAATTGTTTTTATCAGGGTAAACTACGACCAATTATGGAAAATTATACAGTGTGCTACCTCAACCAAAAGAAGCGGAAAATAAGGTGAAATTTGGAAATTTGGACAAAAAAATTACCTTTTATAAATGGGACGAGCCGCCCCTGGATATACAGACGTGGCTAGGCTGCATGCCGTTCTCTTTCTATGTATCAAACGTGGTATCGAAGGTGGCTGACTCTCATTAGAAAATTGCAAACATAAAAGATTTTTGCACAACACAGCACCAAATGAAAGTTGAAGGAAATATCCGAATGTAGATGTCGAATTATGTACACTCCTATCAAAATATCCACGGGAAGAGAACGCTGGCATATTGAACTTTATCGATTTAGGAAAGAAACAAAATCAAAACACGATCACTGTTATGTAAATCTTCACGCAAAAAAAACTAACGATGTTTCCTTGTTCACGATTGCCAATGCTTTTCGAATATCTGCAACTATGGCTATCATGGTTCTCATTTGAATCATCAGGATGATTTTGTTTGTATATATACACGCGGTAGGTATTCGTTTAGCAATGTGTGTACAACCTAGACAAATCAAGAAAAAGTGAACAACGATTACCATTGATTCTCTTTGATTCTGTAGTTGGAGATTGTAACATTTGGCAATACTGCAGGAGCGCGATTAGTGGCTTTTGACTACTTTTTGCAGGAGCATGGCCGTGTTTGCACAACTCCACTGACGCAGTGGCGTACCTATGGAAGTTGTACGAAAAAATGTTCAAATCATATTGGGTTGCTTTCAAATTTCCCAGATGCTTTCGTTTTTGACAGACCAGTACCCCATTTGATTTTCTGTTCGTGGTGGTAGTTCACTCTGTATAAAGAAAAGAGAAATATTTGGAATAAATTCCCTACATCATTCCATTTTCTAATATTTTTGGACAGTATTACTTTGAATACTAAACCCATAAGAATTGACTTTTTTATCACTAGCCCAATTTTCAATTTATGAAAACAAAATTGAGTGTGACAAGTGATAAAAAATGCAAAATGTTTGGGAACATTACTCTGAATACTTTATAGGTATAAAATTGCATTATTTTCGAATCAATTCACTTCACTGCTAGATAAATGAACCACTGGAAGATGGATAGCTTTTATTGGAATATTGAACTAGATGAAGAATACAAAGATTGAGATTTTTCACTTTGAACACACAAACATTTAAGGAGGTGTTTTAAATTACAGTTTCATTGATTTTATTCTTTGTGCTCAGGGTTTTCCTTGTTGGGGGCTTCAGCTTCGCTTGTAATCTGCTCTTTAACAGTATCAATCATGTTCTGAAAATGAATTCTTTACGGAAATGGTTGATGTTGTTGAAATTGTTATTGTAAAAATATCTAGTTAAGTTTTTCGTGTTGTTTCTGTAAAGTTATGTAGATAAGGTGTTAATGGTGAACTTCATTTACTCAAGAGGATATCTTTTGTATCTACAGCGTCTCTTACATCTTCGTTCTTCTTGAACAGTTCAATGAAAAATGCAGTTCAAGAATTTAATTAAGAGAAACATCAATTTCTTAATCTTTGTGCTACAGCAACTTTCATAAAAAAGATCTCTCTTAGACTGTCACGATACAATAACCAGCAAGTTTATCGCAACATACAAGGAAAGCAGTATAGTTGAGTGTCACTGCTTTTCCATATTTTCTAGATGTGGTCCTTTGCAGAAGGAACCAGTCAACTTCGTCAATTCCATGCACATCGACCACAATTTGGAATTGAAAATAGGTTTTTCATTTAAGACCTTATTTTCCAAAAATTGGGAAATGATATTGAACCATTCAGTACATAGGTTAAGTTACAATAAGAGATTGCTTACCTTTCTTTAAAAAATGTTTGTTTGAACATTGATGAAACGCTTCTTCCTAGCTAACATACAGGTCGTTGAAATGAGATGAAAAATTGGGTTCATAGTGAATGATAGAAATTCTAGGTTGACACAAATGAGATTTTTGATATCTGCAAAAACGAAAATTGACCCTTTGTTTACCACCACTACGCAACCTTTTTATTAGATTAGTTTGGGGCTTTGTGTCAGAATCCTCTGTACTGCGACCTTTTCCAGATCCAGTGTTTATGCCTTCGGAATGATTCTCTGACTAGACCTGTCTTCGTTAGCTAGTTTTTGAAACTCCCATATATTTGGGAGCTTTCGGTTTTTCTTTTCCCAGGGTTTGAAACCTTAGCCTCGACATGCAATCGGTTGCATTTTTCTCGTCTCTTTCGGTGTCCTTTTCGTCTCTGATCCCAGCGTCGAAGTTGTACAGAATCCATGTTCTGTCTTCTAGGAAACGAACTATCTTGTTTTATATTTTTGATATCTGCCCTGTGGCACCAGAGGTCTCAGCCATTTGCTTTGAGTTGGGTGAGGTCATCTTCGCCTTTCTGGCAACTTAAGTTTTTTTGTTGGGTCACAGTTCTTCGTGTGAGTAGCAAGGAAAGTTTTTGTCCACTATGGCAGAGCTTTGCATGTCGCAGTAGGGTCTGAATGCTCTGGGATTGGAAGTGGCGTCTCATATGCTCATTTAGTCTCATTCAGTCCTCAGCACAGATTTCACACATCTTGGTCTGGAGGACTTTACTTGTCTAGATCCGCCGTGTGCCGAAGAAGTAGGGTCACTTCTGGCAGGAAGCTATTCTTCATCGCGTACAAACGTTCTTGAAGATTGCTTCCTCGAGAGGTTTGCCTGGCCTTCTCTCTTATTTTCCAGGGGTCGTTGGAAGTGTAGCAGACCTCTTCACACCTACGTGTACCCTTAGGTTGAGGTCCGGAAGGAAGAGCTAATTCTACTGATAGAATGTACGGACGTTTTTCCTTCTATTCCACCACCGCTGATACTGCTGATTCGCGGTGAACTGAATAATATGCAACCATGATATGGAGTGCTCTGCAGACCTGAAGCTCCCTTATATGTGACATGAGTTGAATTGAAACAATCACTTCACTATGTGTGATGTACTCCCTGGAGGCCATAGTTATCCAACTGAAGGAGTAATTGTTATACTGCCTCAATGTTTTAACTCTTTCGCGGCTGTTCTCCTTGAAGGCTCTGAAACATAAAATTATGAAGTTCTGCTTGAGTCAAACTTCTCCGGAAGTTACCATCCGACAAAAAAAAATCACGTTGACCTTCTACTATATTCTTCAACCAACAATTTTGGAAATGGTAAAATTTATAGTTGGATATTAAACATTAATACTCTACCTCACGAACACTCAATTTTGAGGATACCCACCCAATAGGCATAGTCTGTGCGAGTAGACGATTGCTATCCGTAGAAAAATCCAGAAGAACTGCAGCATGACCCCTGGTAGTCGGCTTCAAGCCATCAAAGATATAGAAACTATAGAGATACATTTTCTATCTTTTTCTTGAATGCTACATTGCTGGCTTTGTTCTTTCACCTGGATCATGCTAAGATTAGACATTGTCGGGTATTGAAAATTTCACTCCTGTTCGGCTTGTTCACTCCTTACATGAATGATGAGCACGCCACTGCTTCCAGGGTATCATCAGTATTAATATCCCGATAAAATGCTGAATTTTCAAAAAATACTTTCACCTTGCTGTCATGAAAACTGTGTTGCTTAGAAACACCACGAGAGCTTGCTCGAGTGGTGTTTTGTACAGCAACACAGTTTGAGCGACTGACAAGGTGAAAGTATTTTGAAAATTCTGCATTTTGAAGGGATATTCGATCAGACAATTTCACACACTATATTATCATGGACTAAATACGTAATGCAGGAACGGTTCATCTGTGTCATTAATGTCAGTTGTAGAGTTGAACCGTCAAACTGACGTTTCTTTATTTACAATGATTATTGTAGCTATGGAAACGTTCAAATAAGAAACAGGCGAAACACCGATTTGAAAATACCACGGGCCGGAGGCAGTGTTTTCGAAAAGTCCTTTTCTCATAGGTTTGAATTCAAAAAGTGATAGCGTTATGTAGCTTTCACAAAAAAGTGTGTTGTGCATACACAGATGGCCTTCCTATATCTTCTGTGGCTCTAAGGTAGTCGATGTTGATCAAGCTACCACCACACGAGGATTGGCATGTAGGCAACCCATACAATTTTGCTGTGAACAAAACATGTGGGCACCTATTGAAACCACAGGATGTTCTTTCAGTTATGTGATTAAAACCGATAGGATCATGAGAATATCTCCACCCGTTATGGTTGAAATAGAATATTTTTTAAAATTTGCCTCACTCAGAAAGAAAGACGGAAGACTTGTGCGAGATAGGAACGACGAGACCCTTACTTTTTAACGTGTGATGCCATGCACGAGACCAGTGACAGTAGTGTGATGTGCTCTACCATCACGATGACGACGGTGAATCAAACTGATGCCAGTAGCTTGAAGATCTGGCGCCAGACGCCTAGACCGCAATGACATTGTCTTCTCTATGTGCTCATCCTCTTCTCAGTGAATTATAACTACTGAAGTTTGCCCAAGACTTCCAAAACACGTGGGAAAAATAGTATAATTACGCAAGTTGAAGATAAAAATGCAATTTCACAATAACGAATTCTGAAGAATATTTGCGGCAGTAGATTAGGCCGTTGTCGAGTGTGGAGTTACGGAAGTTCTGTAGTTTTTGAAAATCAGACTCAAAATAATTTTTGAGGCATTTTCATCGTCGTCTATCTCAACCGGGGTACATCTCATGAGCAATGTTTGATGGGATTTTTCTGTCTACAATGTGGAGATTCACAATGAAATTATATTGTATGGAAACATTATTAAGAATCATGTCTGAGAATATTTGGTATCAAAAATATCATGAATTTTTTATTTAACTAATTTAGCATTGAAATGTCGATGAAATTACCAGTCTGTAAGCACAAGAAATGCCCACTCAATAGATTAATTTCAACGATATCGATAAATTGGCCTTTAAATATAGGTACAGCGTGTTTCACTTCTCAGTAGTAATATCTCGACAAAATGCTGAATTTTCAAAAAATGCTTTCACCTTGCTGTCTCGAAAAGTGTGTTGCTTAGAAACACCACGAGAGCTTGCTCGAGTGGTGTTTTGTACAGCAACACAGTTTGAGCGACTGACAAGGTGAAAGTATTTTGAAATTCTGCATTCTGAAGAGATATTCGATCAGATAATTTCACGAATACATTATATTATTATGGACTAAATGCGTATTGCAGAAATGGTTCATCTTGTGTCATTAATGTCAGTTGGAGAGTTGAACCGCCAAACTGACGTTTCTAAATTTACAGTGATTGTTGTAACTATGGAAACGTATAAATAAGGAAGAAGCGAAACACCGATTTGAAAATACCACGGGCTAGAGACAGTGTTTTCGAAAAATCCTTTTCTCATTGGTTTGAATTCAAAAAGTGATGGCACTTGATTGGTTTATATAATTTGAGGGAGATTGTCATAACAATAACCGGTCTCTCCAACATACTCGAAAAACGGATAGCGTTATGTAGCTTTCACAAAAAAGTGTATTGTGCATACACAGATGGCCTTCCTATATCTTCTGTGGCTCTAAGGTAGTCGATGTTGATCAAGCTACCACCACACGAGGATTGGCATGTAGGCAACCCATAAAATTTTTCTGTGAACAAAACATGTGGGCACCTATTGAAACCACAGGATGTTCTTTCAGTTATGTGATTAAATCCGATAGGATCATGAGAATATGGTTGAAATAGAATATTTTTTTAAATTTGTTCTATTCTTCAACCTACTGCTTCCTTACTCAGAAAGAAAGACGGAAGACTTGTGCGAGCTCGGAACGACGAGACCATTACTTTTTAACGTGACAGTGGTGTGAGAGCACATCACACCACTGTCACGTGTGATGCCATGCACGAGACCAGTGACAGTAGTGTGATGTGCTCTACCATCACGATGACGACGGTGAATCAAACTGATGGCAGTAGCTTGAAGATCTGGCGCCAGACGCCTAGACCGCAATGACATTGTCTTCTCTATGTGCTCATCCTCTTCTTAGTGAATTATAACTACTGAAGTTTGCCCAAGACTTCCAAAACACGTGGGAAAAATAGTATAATTACGCAAGTTGAAGGTAAAAATGCAATTACACAATAAACGAATTCTAAAGAATATTTGCGGCAGTAGATTAGGCCGTTGTCGAGTGTAGAGTTACGGAAGTTCTGTAGTTTTTGAAAATCAAACTCAAAATAATTTTTGAGGCATTTTCATCGTCGTCTATCTCAATCGGGGTACATCTCATGAGCAATGTTTGATGGGATTTTTCTGACTACAACGTGGAGATTCACAGTGACATTATATGGTGTGGAAACAATATTAAGAATCATGTCTAAAAATGTTTGGTATCAAAAATATCATACATTTTTTATTTAACCTATTTTGCAGTGAAATGTTGATGAAATAACCAGTCTGTAAGCACAAGAAATGCCCACTCAATAGTTCAATTTCAAAGATATTGATAAATTGGACTTTTTATTATTCAAGTTCAAACGAACGTTCTCCGATAATTTTTGTCACTTAATATCAGAAGGAACTTATACATTATTTTTGAAATCAATTGAATTCAACTCCATCTTCAATTATATGAATTCCGAGATTAGAATAAAAACGAATGCATACCTTTCAAATATATTCAACATCGTTGGATAAACTATGAATGGATTTTAATGAAAATATAGGTACAGTGTGTTTCACTTCTCAGTAGTAATACCACAAGTGAGTGAATTTTCGCGATAAGTCAGTCGATTCATTTCTGAACGAAACTGAATTGCTTTCAATTCAGTTGAGTTCAGAAATAAAAAACAGACTTATGAGATAAATTCAATCACGGTTGGAATTTCATTAGACTATTTTACGAAGCATTAAAAGTATTATTATAAACATGAACAATCAACTACAATAACAAAAAATGTATTATAACTATCAATAATTTATTATATAGTTACGATGCGACTCATTTTGACGTTTTCGCCTACAATTATGATCTGTGAAAATGTCAAACTTTGCTTTGGCATCTATGGTTACATCGTTGAAAACACCAACGCTGACAGACCAATCAGAATTGAGAGTCAGCTGGTGTTTTCGCGATAATACAAGTTGTCTTTGCTTTGTGATTGGTCAGATTACGTGAATATCTTAAGAAGAGTGGAATAGTCATGGAAAAACCACCGTGACTCCCATAATTTTTGACTTGTGAAATTTTCAGAATCGCTAGATAGGTCAAATATTACCAAAATGATCTGAAAGGATTTATTTCAAGTGATATACAATGCACGTCAGCAGCGAATGAACTACCGACATTTCCGAAAAATTATGGTAGTAGCAAATAGGTCAAAAATTAATTTTTAGGAGATGTCGGTGGTTTCATAGCTGCTGGTGTGCAGTGTATATCACTGGAAGCCCCTATTTCGAAATCATCTCATGTATTTCTATCGATTTTGCAAATTTCATGATTCTACGTCAAGAAATACAGAAGTTACGGGGGTATTTCCATGAGAAGTGAGACACACTGTATTATTTTTTTTCTTGATAAGTCTCTGGCATGTAGTTTCTCTAGAATAGGCGAGGTGACACGAAAAATATCGCACCAAATATGCTTCAGAATACACATCGCATTTATAAATGAGCCCAGAAAATATTTTTGAGTCAAATTTCAATTATAGCAATTTGCAATGGCGCGAGAAAGAGGCCGTTTCAATTTTGTCGACTTCAAATACTTTTTTGAAGATTCAAAAAAATTTACAAAAAAACGAAAATTGCCAACAAAGTTTTCACAAGTTGCAAAATCCATCGAAATGCATTTTGAACTCCGTGTTCTCGCCTACTGGAATGCAAGAATCAAAAAAAGTAAATGCCAGAGATAAGATATCTTTAATATTTTTTTGAATGGAATTCATATTTTCATTCAATGGAAAATCACCCTTCAGACTGTGGTTGAATTTTCCATTAGTGATGTCGATAGTATATTAAAAATAATTGTACGCCCCTCTCTCTCAATTTTGTTCTGTAATTTTGATTTTCAGACACAAAAGAATTACTTTCAACAGTCGTTTCATGATAATTAAGGAAAGTATAAACACCAGTGATTTGTTCATTTTATCGTTGAATACAAAAGATGTGTCCCACGTTATTGCCATATCAGTCAAATAATGACTGTAACAATGAAATGAAATGAAATGTTTTTCTCCGAAGGAACTCATTCATTTATCATTAATAATATCTGGATTAATCAGATACTCCAGACTTCCACAATTGAAAATTTGGCATAAGAGCAAATGAATTATTCCTTCATATTTTTGTTGAAATTTCGGCAAAAAAATCTAAAACTTTGCCACCTCGGCTGATGACTACAACATATTTCTTTTTGTTTTTTTCACCTAAAAAAATTGTGTTTGAGAGTTGGGAGTAATTTCCTAAAAACCTATGAATTTGCAACCTTGACAGATTTGGGGAACTTAGTCAAATGAAAAAACAATAATTGGCATTTTTTTTATTCATTTCAAACTTGACATATTTTCTGAAATCTGTTGTTGTGACAAATTTTGTATGTTCCATAGGAAATAACAAAAATAACAATCATCATCAATATAACTATCATTTCTAATGTAATTTTACCATTGTGTTTGGTAGGGATGAATCATTTTAAAAAATACGCATTTTCAGTGCTAGCCTTAGTTCATACATATCTTGCCGAAAAACTCTGTTGAAATGTGAAATAATTTAGGAATATTGCATTTATGTAAAACTCTACAATGTATCTGTAAAATATGGAATAAAGAGCACTGTAAAATGGGTCACAAGTTAGACTTTGTTTCATTTGGTACTTCTACCACTGTTCGCGAACACTTCTCTTCCTAAACGTTCACCATAGCAGGACTGAAATAGTTCATCGAATGAGCTGGATTATACGAAAAGTGGTCGTCGTGGAAAGCAGGTGTGGCAAGAATTGAGGCAATGAAAAGTAGATGTTATAGGAAGCAGAGTTTATGTGAAGAGAATGTTGACACAAATTAATGTGATGGCTCATCACATGATTTCCCTTTTTTACTAGTATCTTAATCTGTACATCTTCAATATATTAATTTCTCCCACTTTCACAACTAAATATACATGTCAAACATTCCTTCACTGGAACTATGATGTATTTCACTTTTTGACAAGCTCCTAGAAGCGAATGCTGAAAGTTTTTCTTCGTTATATTGAAATTGTGTTAGCACGCAGCCCAAACCATTGTCTGACGCGTTACACTGCACGAATAGTAAGGGGCAATTTAAAATTTGGGGTACTCGAAATTGGATCTGAGACTCATGCTCGTTTCACTTCAGAACATACTTCATCAGTTATCTTGGCCGAGATACTTCTTTGACCTTTCTTTTTATTAACATGTAGACTAATAATTTTTGCAATTGGAGTAGAAAATGCGGAACTGCTAACTGCAGATGCCAGTAATTCACCTAACTTCAGTAACATTGGGAGAAATGCATCACTGGCACGACTTCATCAAAATGGGTACGTAGACCTTACTTTTGGTCGATTACAAATCCTAAATATTTTAAAGATGGTCCGAAAAGTTGTCCAAATCCATTGGTAGGTTGGCCTTTTATGAATGTCTTGCCACTTCTGAGTTATTTAATATATTGTTCGAAAGTCAATGAAACAATAATAATATCACTAAGATACACACAGATATCAGGTTCTGATTCTGCACTGAATATTAGCATTCATCAATAGTTTTTGACGTTGGGCTGCTCCAGTCGAACCAAAAGGAATGACAGAAATACTGAATGAACGATTTGCCTGTATCATTGTTTATATAGAAGATAGTTAGTCAACCTTATGGGATTATAATTGGATCAAAATGGATGCGACATGTAGATGGCGATAGTGAGCTCGCATCCAAGTCATGTCGTAACTTCAGTGATCTGGCCTCCAAGTCATGTCGTAACTTGATTAAAACAATGGAAAAGCATTAAAATCAGGGTTTTTTGAAGAAACCTGCATTAAAATGACGTCAAATATTCATGTTTGTAACTAATCACGCTAGATGACACTCGCGTTTGTGTCCAACACCTTTTCCATTGGCATTGACTAACTATGTTCTATTTAAACAATGCCTGTATCAATCATCTGAATCTGATTATAAAAAATGGAAAATAGCATAAATAAAACGAAAATACTTTGGTCGGCTCTTATTGATACAATTTTTGCTCAGTGTTGTTAACTTTCGATTACACATGAAAAGTATGATACGTATGAAATGTTGAATGTGTCAAAGGAGCAAACATTGCAATGAAATTTCCTATGGCATCTTTATATAGTCGTTTCTATTTGTTACCACAGTTTTTGTTATAATGAACTCCTGTGCTGCAAATTATCACAATTTTCCATAATGTTTCTTGATGATGTCTGCTGCTTTTTCCATAATTACCCAAACATCAGCAAGTGGATGCCCTCCCATAATTCGTGGTATTACTCCTGCATCCACCACTCTCAAGTTAGCAACATTATGTACTTTGAGTAATCTATCAACAACAGAATTCCCATCTTTGTAGTTCCCACTGGGTGATTCAAAGTGGAAGTTAAATATCTCATCATCGTTGGCATCGGTGTAATATGCTGGGTCGATCAGTGGGAATTCTACTGGATCGGCGGTGTTGAGTTTGATGGATCCTTTTGATTCTGGATTAAGTACGGTAATGTATACCAAAAAGTCAGTCAGTGTGTCATATCCGGAGAACGAAGCGGCGTTGTTTTCAATCATTCAGATTGTAAAGAGTTGGTGGAGGAACAGTCACAGATGGATTTATCGTGATTATTCCTACATTGGGTGCACTCCGTCCAGGGGTCCTGGTATTGACGAAAACTATATTTTCGGCGCAAAACACGGTTGTGAAAGGTCTTTCTGCTCTGAGCCATCCTCTGAGGTTCTTTGCGATATCAACATCTTCGGCTGTCAGATTGTTCCGAACTTAGATACCAACATATACTGGATGGTCCAACAAATATTTTCCGACAGATATATTCTGCTTCTTGTGGTCCTCTTTCGGACCGACTCCACTCAATAACAGAAGCTGATAGTTGCCCATAGTTTCAGCTGAGAGCAGTACTTCCTTGCTTGCACTAACAGTTTATGTTTTCCCACCTTTGACGAATTCTATCTCAACAGCTGTCTTGTTTTTAAAAATGATTTTCTCAATTGCTGCATTCAATGTCACATTCAAATTAGTTCTGATTTATGTTTATTTCTGGGAAAGAATTTAGCACGTGGAATTCTACAAATAGTATGGTAAACAATGATAATTTTTTTCCATGAATACTTCTTATTGCTTGGATATACTGAGAACTATTATTACATCGATGAATTTTCCCATGAGGATCACAACCGATCGATACTAACAGCACTCAATCAATGCAACATTAAGACCTTAATGATTTCAGGCCAATGAAAATGAAATGGCAACTAGTGCTGAAAGATTGGAAAGCTAAAAATAAAGGAGTTATCAGGAAAGACGTATTTCGTAGACTTTTGAAGCACTGTTTAGAGACGATAAATGAAAAAAGCGCAAAACATCAAATCTGGATTTGAAGCAACAGGAATTGTACCTATTGACTGCCATTAAATCCTTCAAAAACTTCCCAAAACATATAATTTGCAGCAACTGCAGAAGCAGAGAACAAAATGGTAGAATCGTTGAAACAACTGTTCCAAAAGGCTACATTCGGAGAGCCAGGAACATATAGAGGGAAGACGCGAAAAAAATTATCGGTAGGGTCTGGCAAAAGTATTTGCTCAGAAGACATTGTTAATACTCCATTGCCGACAGAAAATTAGAAGAAGAAAATCGAAGGAGAATACAAAGGATGAATCAAAGACAAAACCAAAGAGGAAGAAATTATTGTCCAGCTCTGAGAGCGACGAAGATATATTATAACCAATTTACGAAACCAAAAACATCTCTGGATGATAGTAATGACGATGTAGAAACTTTTCCGAACCTGGAGAATTGTCTCATCTTTGCTGAACCTACATATCGAGTATTGTTTGAGAGAAATAATCTGTGAAGAAGAACCTATTGAACACGATGAATTAAAATGTGGTGACTATGTATGAGTGAATTTGAAAACCGAGAATGGAACCTTCAGAGAGTTTGAAGATAAAATTGTCCTCCTCCAAGAAAACGGCCATTCATGCACATTTCTAAGAATGAGTGAGAAAGTTAAGAATAGCTATGTAGATCCAGCAGTGGAAGATATTGCTCTTATTGAGAAAAATTAAATGAATAAAAATGTTAACCATTTCTGATGCAAATTTGAAGAGGGGGTAGTTGAAATTTGCAGAAAACAGTGGATAAAGTCAGCTTTAATAATGTTCTTGGTTTTCCTATGAATGTTTTTGAATTTTTTGTGATTTTTTTTAAGTTTCTGAGATTTTGAAAATTTATTTTCAGCATTTTATTGTTCACTAGATGAATATCTATGAAGAAATAAAGATGCACTTTTTTGCAATAAAATTTGTGTTTTATTACCAATTTTAATAAACAGCAGAAAACTCTCTTGTGTTTATTTTCATTTCGCCCTTAAACCAGGTTTACAAGTAAACAGAAGTATTTTTCAGATCAATTTTCAAGTAACCCCATAACGGGACTAATTGAAAATGAGCACTTTATATATATTTTTCTTTTGGAATACGCTGAATGTGCAAGTTGATTATGTTCCATTCGTTTGATCCCCTTCTAGAAATGATGAAACAATGTTTTTGGGTTTCACTATCATTTTGTTGAAAAATCAACTGTTGAATTTGTTGAAAGTGAAAGTTGATTTTTAGCACTCATTTGACCCTATTTATACAAATCAACATTTTTAAAATTATTTTTAAGGAGGGTAAAATGAATGCTGCGAAATCAACTTTCTCATTCAACGTATTCAGCACTCTACTTTCCATTATTTCCCATGGAAATATCCATCAGCAAGATGATAATAGAAGCCAGAAACATATTTATCATTATTTCTAGATGGATGGAAGAGGGTCAAATGAATGCTACATCAAGTGTCACATTCAACGTTACAACTCAATTCTCAATATTCTTCGTGAATAAAATTCCAACAAGATGATTGTGAAAGATAGGAAATTTTTTTTCTTCTATATTCTAGAGGGTAGGAAGGGATGAAATTAATTTTACAAAATCGACTTTCTTATTAAACGTATTCGATAGATCATTTTTCATTATTTTCTGTAAAAAACAGGCAGATTTTAATTGAAGTAAAACATTTTTTGTTCATATTTTCCATAGAGAAAAAGTGGTTAGAGCTGGTATTGTTTTATTGCAGTGAGCCACGATATTCCATCAGTGTAATTTTCATTCTCGAAAAAATTCGTATTTTGACAGTATGAAGTTTTCAAAAGGTTTCATCAAGTAGCACCGTTTTATTAATCATCTGAACAAGAAAATGAAAATTTGATATTTTTTTAAATAAAACGAAATTAGTAAGTATATGTATTCCGCTTTTATTGGTACAAGTTTCCCCCAGTATTATTCACTTACACATGAAATGTATGATATGTATGAAATATTGGATGTGCCAAATGTGCGAATAATATGAAATATCTTGTGTTGTATTAAACTTCTGTGCTGAAAAATATCACAATTTTCCATAATGTTTCTTGATAATGTCTGCTGTTTTTTCCGCAATTGCCCAAACACCAGCAAGTGGATGCCCTCCCATAATTTTTGGAATAACTCCTGCATCCACCACTCTCAAATTAGCAACGTTGTGGACTTTAAGAAATCTATCAACAACAGAATTCTCAGGATGCAGACCCATCTTTGTAGTTCCCACCGGGTGATTCAAAGTAGAAGTTAAATGTCTGATGGAACAATACCAGTATTCCTTTTCAGACGTTTTTTTCAGGTGTTCACAATCAGGAGAAGTGGCAACCACCGTTGCATTTATAGACTGCAATGGAGCGGTTTTTACAAGGTTCAAAACATATTGTATACCCTCGTACATAACTTCGATATCATCATCGTTGGCATCGGTGTAATATGCTGGGTCGATCAGTGGGAAATCTACTGGATCGGCGGTGTTGAGTTTGATGGATCCTTTTGATTCTGGATGAAGTACGGCAATGTATACCAAAAAGTCAGTCAGAGTGTTATATCCGGAGAAAGAATTGGCATAATCTTCATTCAGATTGTAAAAAGTTGGGGGAGGAACACTCAGAGGTGGATTTATCGTGATTATTTCTACATTGGGTGCACCCCGTCCAGGGGTCCTGGTATTGACGAAAACTATATTTTCTGCGCAAAATACGGTTGTGAAAGGTCTTTCTGCTCTGAGCCACCCTCTGAGATTCTTTGCGATATCAACACCTTCGGCTGTCTGATTGGTTCGAACATACATACCAACATATACTGGATGGTCTGACAAATATTTTCCTACAGGTAGATCCTGTACGACAGATATATTGTGCTTCTTGAGGTCCTCTTTTGGACCAACTCCACTTAATAACAAAAGCTGAGAGGTGCCCATAACCCCTGCTGAGAGCAGTACCTCCTTGCTTGCCTCAACAGTATATGTTTTCCCACCTTTGACGAACTCTACCCCAACAGCTGTGTTGTTTTTGAACAGGATTTTCTTAACCGCTGCATTCAATGTCACATTCAGGTTAGTTCTACTTTTTTCGATAGGCAAGATGAAGGCATTGCCTCCGCTCAGTCTCTTATTGTAGTCCATGGTCCACTGGATTTTAGAAAATCCCAATTGCTCTTCACCGTTAATGTCACGGTATTTAAGACCAAAATGTTTAGCAGCGTCTTGGAATTGGTGATAATTCAATGGATTTGGATTGGTCTGATTGATCAGTAGAGGGCCTTCATGTCCGTGGTATCCCACATCGTAGTCGTCAGTTTGGATGGTTTCGGTTTTCTTCATATAAGGAAGGAGGTCTTTGTAACCCCATCCTGGATTGCCCAACTCGACCCAAGCGTCGAAATCCCTCTTGTTCCCGCGAGCATATACCATTTCTCCCAAAACTCCAGATCCTCCGAGAACCTTTCCAACTGGATATACACATTTCCGATCAGCCATTCCTATAAAAATATTAGTACTATTACACTGATTATTATGTTAGTATATTTTATTGATCAAGCATTTTCTAGCGTAACCATTGTTTAAAGAGAAAGAAGATAGTTGGTCAGTCACTGTAGAAAGAGTGTTTAAGCAATTGACAATATTCCACAGGATATTGGTGATCTTTTTTTTGATGTCAGGTTGGTGATAAATTTTGTTTTTAACTATTTGAATCACTGAATTGTTATACTGACATGTGTTAACACTGTCAAGTGTCAAGTTCAATTTTTTTAAATTTGAATTTATTGAAAAAATATTTTTTTAAAAATCAAGCTTTTTACAAATATTGTGTTTCATTTTGCTGGAACGTGTACGAATATACAAAAAAAATACGTTTCACAAATTCTCGAAAACTAAAGAACTTGTGCGAAAATGGTTGTTGCATTTGAATCTTCACATCAACGAACTAGAATTCTTTTATCGTAATAGTTATTTACGTAATCAGTTATGAAAATACCCATATTGTTCGATGAGTGTAATATTTGCCAAAACGAGCGAAGCGAGTTTTGCAAATTACGCGAGTCGAACAAATAAGTCTTTTCATTACGTATTTCGTACAAAATTTTATCTAATGACATCATTTCATGAATATAATATAATGGTATTCTCGTGATATGGGACATTGGCGCTTGTCAGAATGAATATTTAATAAGCAATGTCAAACGTGTCAGACTTATGTCAAACGTATCAGACTTATTTCAAAAATAAGTAGTTGTTCAGACGAAATAGCGTCTGATATAGAAGAATCGGCAAATAAGGCATTAAATGAATTGATACCTCAAAAATCAAAAGCTAGATATGACGCAGCTTACCAAAAGTTTGAAGAATGGTGCCAAACGAAGAAAGTTACAGTTATCACTGAAAAAGTAATGTTGGCATATTTCGAAACTATAAAAGCTATGAAAGCTTCGACGATGTGGACGACATATTCCATGTTGAAGAGTGAACTAAAAGTTAAGAAAGATGTTGATATCCAAACTTACACCACATTGATTGCATTACTGAAAAGTTAGTAGTTTCTTGTTCTATCATTACACAACTAGTTGCGTAATGAACATTACACAACTCTTATTCACTTGTATCAAGTGACAGTTTTGAAAAAACTGACGTTTCAAAATTCACAAACGTCATGTAATACCTGACTTTTCGAAACTGAATTAGATAAAATTATTTTTGGAGATCATTTCAACGAGAGTGAAAGATTGGAAAGACATCGTTTTTGTCAAAACTCTGATGTTGTTTTGTTCTTTTCTCGATGTTCAAATTAGGAATTTGAAAAAACAATTTCCTTTCTATACCCCAATATCTGAAAATGTTCCCAATACTTCAACCAAAGAACGAGAAAGAATAACTGATGATTCTGATTCTTGTAACTCTAAAGTTGATACGATTTACTTTTGTAACTCTGATGTTGGTGAGTTAACTAAATTTGAGGCATTTTAGGAATTGTAAATGAAGAAAGTAATACTACTGGTTGTGTAGAGGAAGAAGCCCTATTACACCGAACCCATGGATGAAACTGTTGACTGTTGTCTTTCTGAACATGGTTATAATTGTGCAGAGTTACTGGATAGTTGATCCCTGACGCTGAGTGAAGCACACAACATAGAAAGTAAAACAAATCCCAATGTCCTTCTCAAATTTGGAGAGAAAAAGAAGAAAACGAAGAAAACCCATAATCGAACAGAAGGCCTAAATGATACTGTAATAGCAACCATGAAAGCTAGGTTGGATATTGAGGATGATGTTGCAGATGAATATCAGTCAAAGTACCAATATCTACCATTTGTTGGAAATAAAAACATTTGTAACTAGAGGATTGGAAAAAAAACACACTGTAAAACAATGTGTGGAACAGAGTTATTTCTTGGTAACAGTAAGGGAGTGTTAGCTTTGAAAAAAATAGATTATTTTCAAATTCTAGGGAAATTAGTTCTGACGGGATTACATTATTGTCGACTGGACTTCGATCTTGGATCTTGTACCAGTACTACCAAGATTCTATGTTGAATATTTCAAATCCAATCATGAACTTTATACAGTCAGCGTTCATTGTGGTTTTGGAGTCGATTCTTGCCACTACTACATACTTTGGCCAAGAACAGAACAGACTAGTACAAATTTGATGACAATTGCTTAAATATACTATTTTCTATCAAATTAGGGCCTCCAGAGACCTTTCATCCTTTATACTGAAAAGCAGCTATTAATAATTCAACAGTCCTCATTAGGAATTAATGGGGAGTTTACGTCTGTGATATAAATATAATAGAGGTTTGCGGCATTCACAGATTTTTAAAATTCCAGAAAAAATATTCTCCTCGAGCAGGATTCGAACCCACGACCTCTAGATTGCCGGTTTGGTGCTCTACCAACTGAGCTACCGAGAAGACATGTGTTCCATCTGCAAATCGGGATACCGCTTTTTTTTAGAATTGTTGATGTTAGTTATACCTACAAACTACGGCGTTTGTAGGTGTTGGGAAAGTTAGTTGTTAGTGGGGAACTCATTCGCTTCCAATTATCATCAAGATCCTATTTAACCTTCGTGGGTTCGAATCCTGCTCGAGGAGAATCTTTTTTCTGAAATTTTAAAAATCTGTCTGAATGCCGCAAACCTCTATTATATTTATATCACAGACACAAACTCCCCATTCATTTTTTCATATTTGGCTATTAACCTGGTTCAGTGGTCTGAGATCCAAATCCGATCCCTGCTGAATATCGCTATATGTCGACGATGCTAGGTGTGAAGGGTAAATAGGATCTTGATGATCATTGGAAGCGACTGAGTTCCTCACTAACAAGTAACTTTCCCAACACCTACAAACGCCGTAGTTTGTAGGTATTACTAACATCAAAAATTCTAGAAAAAAGTGGTTTGCAGATGGATCACATGTCTTCTCGGTAGCTCAGTTGGTAGAGCACCAAACCGGCAATCTGGAGGTCGTGGGTTCGAATCCTGCACGAGGAGAATCTTTTTTCTGGAATTTAAAAAAAAACTGTCTGAATGCCACAAACCTCTATTATACTCATTAGGAATTTTCATTTAATTAATTCCAACTCTTCAAATGACGTGGTTTCACAGATTTTTCCGGGTTTTATTGCTGTACTCAATATTTTAATAAAAGTTCTTTTTTTTTACTATAGTCTCAAATACTGATTATTTTTAACTCCTGTAGTTTAATATAAATACAATTTTTATTCCAGTTTTCGATATTTTCCTACTTCATAGATCATGTGATCTATGAATATAAAAATGTGTGAACTCAGGGCAATGCATAAATGTATCGATGTTTCTCTAAAAACCGAGGATATCTGATTAGATCAATTTTTTATTATATTTTATTGAAGTCGAAGTTGATAGATGACAATTACAATTTAGTTGAATCAATGATTCCAATATCTGAAAACAAAATATATTACCAACGTGGCAGCTAAAAACCTATCACTAAAATTCTGTGGAATATTGTCAATCGCGCGGGGCATCTACGTTCTTTTCAAAGAACTTTCCAAAAATGAAATAATTTATGGCATTGTACTAGTACGTCACCACGTTGGAATTTGGAAGTTATGAGGAATTTCTGGAATTTATTGCAATTCTCCTAAACGATCTCATAGTAACAATGGACGATTTGCTTGGACAGGGTCGGACTTGTATTTGGAAGAAAAAAACATTTCAGACTAATATTGCAGGAAAGTTGTAGTAGTAACTGATTGTTCAAATATAACGAAGATTAAATTATTACAACAGATCCTACGTTGATATTTTTTCGGAATGAACTTTATTGAACAATTGTCTAATGGTCAAAACTTTTACCACTTATCAGTTTCGAACACTGTAACGAAGCATATTTTTATACCCTGTCTGGGCTTTACCTCTTCACAGACAAGACATTGTTTTTCCAGAAGAGTATAAACTGACAAAAAATGGAGAACAATTTTTATTATTTGATTCAGGCCCATAAGATGATCGGTTGTTAATTTTTTCAACCAGACAAAATCTGTTTCTTCTGGCAAGGTCACAACACTGGTTTGCCGACGGAACTTTCAAAACTGTACCTCACCTTTTTCATCAACTATATACAATCCACGGATTGGATAAGGATACTGCGATTCCTTTAGTATATGCACTACTACCTAACAAGGTACAAGAAACTTATGTTCGCTTACTTTCGAAAGTGAAAGAACTTTTGCCTGAAGCTTCGCCTGCAACCATATTAACAGATTTTGAAAGCGGTATGATAAGTGCTATAAGACAACAATATCCCAACTCAAGACATCGTGGGTGCTTTTTCCATTTCAGTCAATGTCTCTTCAGAAGAATCCAGTCAGATGGTTTGAAAAGAAGGTACGAAACTGATGCAGATTTTGCTTTAAAGCTCCGATTATTGTCGGCCTTAGCATTCGTTCCTACTGCAGACGTAGTGGAGGCATTTGAAACCATTTGCGAGCAAAATGTGTTACCTGCAGAAGCCCAGTCAGTAATTGATTATTTTGAAGATACCTGGATCGGGCGTCCATAGAGAGGGAGATAACGTCGTTTGCCCTTATTTTCGCATGATTTGTGGAATTTTTATGATGGGGTGTAAGAAAGTTTGCCAAAAACAAACAATTCCATAGAAGGATGGCATCGAGGGTTTGAACAACAAATTTCTGCAGATCATCCAAACATTTGGAGATTTATTAAAGGCATTCAGCTAGAACAAAGCTTACACGAACTTCAAATTGAACAGTCTGTAGGAGGCTTGGAAGGCCCTCCTACACGTGAAAAATACAGAGATTGTGCTGAGCGGATTGCAAGCCTGGTAAATAATTACGATCCTGCGAACACTTATGAGTTCCTACGGGGAATAGCACATAATTTATCGTATTAGTATAAAGATAAATAATAAATAAATTCTCTAAAAAAAGGCAAATTGAATGTTTTTTCCAAGTTCTAAACACGCCTAGCGATAGACGTGAAAACGTGCTGTGCACTTATCGGACAAAGGATTATATTCCGTAATATATCCAGTGATAAGGCACTCAACATGATCGTACGCGCAATTAAAAATCTATTGGTTTCACTATACTTAAATACATTTTTCGGTCAATTGTCCTTTCGGGCAATTGTTCTTCGGGCAATTGTCTATTCGGGCAATTGTACATTCGATCAATTGTGTTTCGGGAAATTGTCCATTAGGGCAATTGTCCATTCGGGGAACTGCTTTCGAGGAATTGTCTTTCGGGAAATTGTTTCCGGGCAATTGTCCTAGATCCGATTAGACCTACTTTATTGTCCGTACTGTTATATAAGGCCTTCAGCTGATTATGCTTCGTTGGGCCACCCTGTAACCTCCCTAGATTTATTCGCGTTAACATTACCGTTTATTATTACAGGCATATTATTATTATTACTACGATATTGAAAATTTGATAACTGTTGGGTTTCACTTTCATAGTTATTAACTGAAATGATTAGATAGTAGAGTAGGTTAGATAACGTTGTTATCAGGGTGACAAGTTCTGAAATAATTATTCGAAAAATTTCTAACCACAGTTTCGGTTTGTTTGCAACTTCAATTCAATTCCTTTCTGTACAACTCCGGTTTCATTACTTCCGTACTTTACCTAGAATTACCGCCCCTTTATTTTTTCTGGCCTGCTTACTTTTTGTGGTGGGTTAAATTTTTTAACTTTTTCATAGTTTTCCATCTCCGGTTTCTTATAGGTCATGTTTTTGGCATCTCAAAAAGTCAGAGCAGACTTTTTTCCGTTTTTCATTCAATTTTCTACGTCATACTCCGAAGGCCACCGATTTATTATAAACACAGCAACACCTCTTCGCAAGGCGCTCCTCTTTTCGCGATTGTGACTCCGTACTTTGAAGTCTGGAAGTGAAATTGTATAATAATCCTTTGTTGCCTTTGATCTTGATTAAGACGAAGCCGAATATTCCGCCGTGCATTTTGTGAATCGACCTGCAAGCCGTATCATCATACATAACAACCTTAAGCAATGGAAACATAATTTTCTATATTATTTTGGCCGTTTGAAATTTACTACGTGTTTCAAATCAGGAGTGATAGGAATATTGAATAATTAGTATATATGGGGTATCTGTGTATTTTCTTTTTAACGAAGCCGTGTAATCCATCAGACTAGAATCCTCCAACCGCCGTTTTCAATCAAACACTCTCCATCTCCTCCCTAAGGCGTTGTTTGCCCGTCGGCAGGAAGAGGTGGTAATCGAGTGCTGTTTTCTTCAGTGTCCCTAAGGCGTTGTTTGCCCGTTGGAAGGACAATGACCTCGAAAATTTACGAAAACGGTGAGGGAATCATTCTGTTCGGGAATTTATATTAGTAGTGCTCAGCTAGGGACTCCCAACCGATCTTCAATCTTGCTGTGCGTCACTAGTATCCCTAAGGGACAGAGCAATCTGTCACTGGCGGGATTAGGTCTCGCTTGAAGAAATACAGCCTTGCATAAGTGTTTCTAAGGCGTTGTTTGCCCGCTGGCAAAACACTCGCGAATCCGTTGCATTGGGAAGTTCTTCATTTGTAAGTCATGCTTCTATATTAATTACTCGGAAAACTGGAATTTTCAGTTCAATTCGGGACAAGTCGAAGTGGCTAACTTGCCATGAGCCGTAAAGGAAGCTATTACAGAAAACAAATATACTGTCTATTTTTTAAATTGTTTAGGCTGAGCACATTCTTCTCAGTTACTCTGAATCCCAAGATATATACCGTGTGTTTTCTAAATTGATGATATCACTCCGGACACGATTCAACCTGATTAGAACACCCGTACAATTTATTTGCAAGGATGATAAACCCGAAAAGTATCAGACACCCGCTTACCGTGCAGAACTTGCTTCCCCGAGTAGTAATTTTTATAGTAATTTTTATCGTAGTATTGTAGTGTTCACTCATGTCTCAGTGAGTTTAGCATTTTAGTTGAATGTTCAATTCAAGGCATCAACAATAAATGTTGACATTGTTACCATATTCCTTCTTTTATTTAAACCTGTTTACTAGACATCTGAAAGTAAGCAAAGCAGCCGGTATTTCACGAACTCAAGGGTTGCAATTAAAGGCTGCAATCACTTGACAACTCTTGGTCTTAAGTCACCATATTTGACCCCCGGGATACCGTATCTCCATCTGAAGCTGCCCTGGGCCTCCCTCCGAATTGAATAAGGGAGTACTTGTTGGGTTTGAGTCGTTCTCGTTAGAGAGAATAGATTAAGCTCAACAACCGCCGCGCCATAGAAACGCCTGTTCCTTTTGTCTTGTTAGGGCAAAAAGGGCGTTACAACACGAGTACGAGTTCATCGTCTGGTAGGGCTTCTGCCTTAAAAACATATCCTCCGATCCCTGCTTTTCCATGTTCGCGGACCATGCAGAGAAGGATATTTGAATTCATGATGACTTTACAGGCTCTACAGACTATATCCAGTACCATTCTGTTATGTAGACACTCTAAACTCAAACTCAAAAGACCACTGCTGTACTTACACTGACTCACTTACATAGTTTAACATTGTAAATCAATAAAGTATCAAGTTTGCTTTGTACTGCTAAACGAGTCTCTACAGCTGCCTGTTTGTTGTCTGGGAAAGTATAACCGTAAAATGGATTATTGTGTACCGGCTATTATTATTATTTTTCAAAGATCCCTCACCACTCACTGATTTTTCTTAGCATTTTCTCTTTTCAGCTGCAGGGAGACCAGGTGGTCGGTGCGCATTCCAATCAAATATAATTTTTGTGTTGTTGAATTTTGTGCCCATGGTTATTGTTTGTTTTTTAATCTCTTTGTTTGCACAGAAGAAAATCCAATGCGTATAAAGGAAAAACATCAGAATTGTTCATGTGTATATGACTTGAGAATTACTTTTCTGGAATAAGAGCTATAATGCAATGCAGTGTTTTTCTGAAAAGAAGAAAAGGAACATAAGAATGAAAACATGAGCTTCTTGCAGATAATGATTCTTGGTAATGGATAATATGAAAGTAAATACAATGAATGCAGCCCAATTTCACTTGAAATATTTAAGAAAATAAATCACGAATAAGGTAACGTTTGATGAAAACGTGTAGATATTTGGCGTCATACAATTAACTTACCCAAACAGCTGTTATTTTGTGGTACAGTGGTGAAGCCCCAATTCATGGGAGAGTTCCTTGTATACACACTCAACGCAGGAATATCGGTGAAAGCATTTTCTATGTTTCCAGCTTCTAGCAAAAGGATTCTCCAAGAGGTTATTTCACTGAGCCTTCTGGCCAGGAGTGTTCCAGCTGATCCCCCGCCCACTATTATGAAATCGAAGGTTCCATAATCTGTAAATAATAATAATTGTCAAGAATGGTATTATCATAATACTTCTGCAAATCGTTCAGAAATATTGACTTGTATCCCTTGTCATATCCTTGAAATTTAGAAAAAAATCCTGCTTTAATAACTGTAACTGACGTCATAAGTTCTTGCATACATTTTTTTGGTATCGCCAGATGTTCTATTTTGTAATTATGATCAAGGGATAGAGGTTTTAAACTGTTGGTATAAACTTTCGCCGCGTGGAAACCCAAAATCATCTCAAATAATGGGAGGAAAAAGATTTTCTCACCCTTCATCCTTATGGTAAAGTGAAGATAACTCTGCAAGATAGGATATATCTAAAACATTTGACACCTCTGCAGAAGTCTTTAATTTTTTATTATAACTATTCTACTTCTAGCTTGATTGACCATATCTACGTCAAGATGAATAATGCAAATACTCATAATGAAACAAGAATCAAATCATATGCTTTCCATCCATCTAGATTCTGTAACGTGTTTTACTCCCCTATTCGGACGTTACAATGACGCTTACGGGTACTGGGTGTATCAGACAACGGTACACTCGCTATAACACCCAATACTACCCTCGGGCGCCAGTAAGATTATAGTGGTATGCCCCACTTTCTCCCAGATGGCACTTTTGGGAGGCCCAGGACAGCTACAGTGAAGAAACGGTATTCCAGGGGTCAGTTGTTACGACCACGTTTCGTATTATGGCAAGCGGCAGGCTTTAATTGCCCTCACCACTGTCAGAATACCGGCTGTACCTTCTCAACCTTCTATGAAAGGTTTTCAGAGTATTACCCTACTTTCCCCTATACCCGGAATGAAAGTATGGGAATTAATAGTATAGAATTAATTTATTTCCCAAAATAATGAACACTCGGTACACTGAAGAAAGTTAAACTTGACAGGGGTACGGGAAAGCAATCGTTTCAGTACACAGGGGAATGAATTGAATATAAAGTATATACGGCCACTGAAAACTGATTTTACGGAATCGTTGAAGGTGAATAGGTTTCCCTGTATATAACGGTCGCGCTATGAAACTTAGGTACGACGAAGTATGTGAATTTTATCGGCTAGTCCCGAATTACTGAGATCAGCTTTCAGGGAACTAGGATTTCGCGATATTAATTTTAGCCACTCCTGCCTCACCGACTACGTAGGAACTTCAACAAACTGATTCCTGTGCCTGATTTCAAACGAGACAATCTCCACTCCTGTGAAAGCACATTTGTGGGTAACTGTATGACGTGGCACTATATTGACTGGGATAGAGGGTATCCAAGGTGCTCGAAACTTTTATTCGGTTGACTCTACTCGCAATTCAATTTTCCACCTTAACAACTTGTTCGATTCTAATACACAAACTAATTCCAAAAGGTCGTATCTGCCAGACCCTTTTGGAATCAGTGATTTAACTGTAACGTTCTGGTACCTGAATTTAAATGCAATTACCCTTTCCGGCTGTTAGACCTAACCTTCTAGGGTAAACAACGTGGTACTTTGATAATCACGTAGGTGGTTGTTGAATTGCGGTTTCTAAATAAATAAACTAATCGCGGTTCGGGAATTTCAAATCACCTATTCATCTATAATATAACTTAAGCTTACCCTCGGAACTTCACTAATCGGAATTTAATTTTCAAATATTTTTACGATCTGTACTATTCAAGTTGCCGGCACCAAACGTTAACTGAGACCCAAACTCTATGTATAAGTAAATATTTTAGGCGTAAGAAGTCAAGACGAGCAAAAAGTGGTCGGTCCCAAAATAAGGAAATATGGATGGACTCATCTACCATTTTCTGACTTGAAAGATTTGCTTTCCGTTTACAATAAATTTTGAAATTACAGTAAAATGGTTTAGAAAGGCGTACGAATCATTTCTGAGTTATTGTTTAGGACTTAATAATTAGTCTCAGAAATGCTTCGTTACAATTCTCAATAAAGGTTACTGAACACTCCATTATAGTAAACAAAAAAAAACTACCAATTATAATAAACTTCATAAGTTACTGAAAAGAGAAAACTGCATTTAACATCAACAAAACTAATACAAAGCTTAAACCATGGATGACAACCGGTTTGTTGAATTCAATTCGATATAGAGATCGTTTGAATCAAAAATTTATAAAATCAAAAAGTCCCGAATGTAAATCTGAATACAGGATATATCGTAACTTTTTATCAAATCTCTTGAGTGCTACAAAGAACCAATATTACAGGAACCAAATCGAAGTAGCGCAGAACAACTCGAAAAAAATATGGAAGTGTATCAGCAAAATACGCATAGCAAGCAATTTTCAGGATCATGCACCTTCAACATACATGATGATGATGACAAAAAGATAAACAAGGATAAAAAAACTGCAGATCTGTTCATTGAGTTTTTTCCAATATCGGTACAATGGCAGGTAAAATATTAAAATCTGATCAATGTGTCCGAGAAAGAAAGGTGAACATCAAATATTCACTATTCCTACGCCCTGCATCTAAAACCGAAGTTTACATTGTAATATCGTCTTTGAAAAATAGTATCTCATCAGGACCTGATGGAATTTCAGTCTACTTTCTAAAAAAATTTCATACGTTTTTTGTGGAACCATTGTGTTTTATATTAAACTTAATTTTTACTAGTGGAATAGTTTTCTCCCGATTGAAGGAGTCAACTACAACACCAATATTAAAAAGTGCTGACAAAAAAAAAAGCTACCAATTACAGGCCAATAACCGTGATAAACAATTTTGCAAAAATGTTTGAAAAATGTTTGAAGACCAGACTACTCCATATTTGTACTGAGAATAATATTTTATCTGATAAGCAATTTGGATTCAGAGAAAACCTCTGAACTGAAACAGCAGTACTTCAATTGTCAAGCTCGGTATTTGAGTGTTTTCAACATCAGCGAAAATGCTTGACAGTGCGCAGGCTTTTGATACTGTTAATCATGAAATTCTGTTCAATCGTCTGGAAAGCAGTGGAATCATTAGATATACTGAAAGATAATCTCTCGAAAAGAATGCAGGTAGTTAAAGTGAATAATTCTTTAAGCGATCCATTGCA
The DNA here is from genome assembly GCA_944452925.2 of Chrysolina oricalcia. Taxonomy (NCBI): domain Eukaryota; kingdom Metazoa; phylum Arthropoda; class Insecta; order Coleoptera; family Chrysomelidae; genus Chrysolina; species Chrysolina oricalcia. The sequence continues at coordinate 11,268,517 of OX101826.2, forward strand.
GTCACCATGGGTGTTCCACAGGGGACAGTTTTGGGGCCTATCCTTTTTTTTGTATATTAACAGTATTTTCTCTCAACAATTCGAAGGTATCTCAACATCCTACGCTGATGACACCGCTGTGTCTTTTGTAGGTGACACTTGGGATTAAACATACGAAAGAGCTGGAAAGGGAATGGCAATAATTTCTAGCTGGCTCAGTAATAGTTCTGGACCTGTGAATGGTCCTGGTCCTGGACCTGTGAATGGTGATTCAGATGCTTTCTTTGCAAGTTGGTCTGCTTTTTCATTGCCTTCAATTCCCTTCTGCCCGGGCACCCACACAAGTGTAACCTTGTTGCGTTTCGACAGTTCATTGAGGCTCTGAAGACATTCCCAGACTTGCTTAGACTTTACCTGTATTGAGTTCAGAGCTTTTATAGCGCTCTGGCTGTCAGATAGAATGTAGATGTGTTTTCTTTCATACCCACGGTTTGATTTGATTTGATTTATTGCGTTCCTTTTTGGCCTCACCCCGTATATTCCTGCTCCTGTTCCTTCATCTGTTTTTGAACCATCTGTGTACCAGATGATAGTGATTCTACTCCCGAGTCCCATTCGTTCCACTTGAGCTGCGTTTTGAATGTTTTTTCGTACGAGTATTCTGGTAGCATGTAGTCTGATATCATTTCCAGTTCGGTAATGTTGACCTCATGGATGATTTTGGTGTGCCCAGATACTGGTTGGGTTATTCAATTACCTGTTTGTTTAAGTCTGTATGCACTCATCCTCCCCCATGACTGTAATGTCTAAAGGTGGGAGGTTTAGGATAATTTCCATAGCAGCGGTTGGAGTGCTATTCATACCACTCGTGATACACAGACAGGCTAGCCTCTGTATTTTACCTAGGTTATTTTTCGACTGTCTCTGTTTCATCTTGGGCCACCACAAAAGTGAAACATGTAATTCTGGGTCTTATGATCGCGGTGTAAAGCCAATGCATGACTGTCAGTTTCAGTCCCCATGTTTTTCCAAAAGCTCTTCTGCACATCATGAACGATGCTTTGCTTTTGTTGCCTACATATTGTAGATGCATGTTCCAAGTTACTTTCTTGTCCAAGAACAGCTTTAAATATTTGACATGATCAGCAACTTGTAGTGTTGCGCCAAAGAAATTGGGTGACTTCAAGTCCCCCTGAATCCTTTTGCGTGTGAAGGGAATGAGTGTGGTTTTGCTGGGGTTTGCCCTCAGTCCTTCTCTTTTGCACCATTCCTCTACGGTCCTCAGTGCATTTTGCATTAGCTCAGAGGTTATTTGGGCATACTTTCCCTGTACGAGGACTACTATGTCGTCCGCATAACCTTGGGAGTATTATCCCTGATTGTTTGAAGATTCCAGAAGTTCGTCCACTACCATGTCCCACAGTAGGGGGATAGTATCCCTCCCTGTGGGGTTCCTCTGGCAATTTCCAGCTTCGCGGAGTCTTCAAACATGTTGGTATGAGCCTGTCGATTTTGGAGCATTGACCTTATCCACCTGCAGGTGGTTTCATCAACGCTTCTCCTCCTGGCCGCTGATACCATACTTTCGAAGGATGTATTGCCAAAGGCTCCTTCGATGTCTAGAAAAGTGCATATTGCTATTTCTTTTTTCGCCAGAGTGTCCTCCAGTCTTGACACCAATTGGTGCAGGGCCGTCTCGCACGATTTTCCTGTTAGATAGGCATGCTGGTTTATGTGTAATGGCCGGTCTATGAGAGCTGCCTCCCGTATGTCCCTGTCTATCAGTGTTTCTAGTCCTTTCAAGAGAAAGGATGATAGGCTTATTGGTCTGTAATCCTTGTCCTGGTTGTATAAATTTCGGCCAGGTTTCGGAATGAAGACCACGTTCACAGATTTCCAGGTTTGTGGTATCCAGCCAAGTGCTAGTCTCGTCCTGTACAGTCTGCATAGTTCTGTTGCTAGATCTTCAATTCCCTGCTGTAGTAGGACAGAGAATATTCCATCTGGTCCAGGCGATTTATATGGGCACAAAACATGATATGGTACAAATGAAACAGCAAAGCCAGCATTTCCATAATATTTAAGTTATATTTAAGTACCCTAGCCATGGTTCAGGAAGGTTATCCCTAATTTGAGTTTGAGGCGATTATTGTTTGCTTATGAACTTTTTCGGAATTCGAAATATCAGCCTAGTGGCATGGATGTTCAATTCTACATTTAATTTGAGATAATTATTAGCAACTCAACTTTATACCACCCCTACTCTCGCTTAAGTGTGAGTCAGAACTCCCCAAAGTATCTGGGTATTGCCACCTTAGGAGCAGCACTGTTAATTGGAACGCAACAGTGAATCGTGCAGGACTCACCCTAGTCAAGCCACGAGATTTTAATAATTAATCTGTTAAATTAAATTGAATTAAAAAATCCCAGCCCAACCAGGGTTCGAACTCCGGTCCTTTCGACTCAGAGTCGGACGCTCTAACCACTGCGCCACGCCCCAACTGTTATTGTTATTATCATTATTATTATTATGTGCAATGTACGTAACATTAGCGACAATTTTTAAATTTTACTCTGTGTTCTTTTATACATGTGCAATGTCTTTTAAACAGATAATGTGTACAAGACCAATGTTTTCTTCTCTGACTAGTCCAATAAGTTTTCTCATGTATGTAATTAATTCTGTGATTGTAATTGTATATATGTAAAAATTTCAGTGATGAACAAATTATCTATCTATCTATCTATCTATCTAACTGAATTACGCCTTTTCGTTTCGATAAATTGCCAAATATGCAGTGGATCAGTTTTGATGGTATTTTCACATTTTGGAATGTGTTTTGAATAATCTTGGTAGATCAAATATTTAGATTCTCCTATTAATACATTCCATGTAACCGAGTTATCCTCGAACGACCCGATGTTTTCCATTATTTTTATATATTTTTTCAATTTCATTTTCGTGAGATTTCGCAACTCTTTTCGAGTAGAAGGGGGTGAGCCCCCAATTGATATTTTTTGTCGTTACTTTTCACATCCAAAACAGTCAGAAATTTTTCCGAATTCCTACGTGTCCTCTATCTAGCCTTCAGGGAGGCACGGGGAACATTTTTCTTTTAAATACATTATTTTTCAATATTTTCATGGAATTTTCCGATTACTCTTCTGAAATCTTCGGAAAATTGTCCAAATTCCTACGTGTTCTATATCTAGCCTTCAGGAAGGAACTTTTTTCAATTAATCACTCGACTGTCCTGTTTTTCAAAATTTGTACGAATTTTTTTATTTTTCGAAAAAAGGGAGATCCGAACCCCCTCCTACGCCTAACACCCTTAGAAATTTTTCCGAATTTCCACGCGTTCTCTGCCTAGCCTTCAGTGGGATAGGAGGATCATTTTATTGATGGAATTATTTGGCGGTACAATGTTTTCTACAATTTTTATGGATTAATTCGATTTTATTCTCGATAGTTTCAGCCACTTTTTTTTGAGAAAGCGCTTCTAGACCGACATGCCTTTATTGTCCTAATTTTCTACGTTCGAAATCGTCGGAAACTTTTCCGATTTCCTCCTAGTCCTATACTGAGCATTCAGGGAAATGCATTTTTTAAATAAAATTTTGCGTCTGACTGATGCATCTATTTCTTTTTATGGATTTTTCAGATTGTATATTCGACAGTTGCTGCGTCTATTTTCAATAAAGAAGGGGCCCTGATCCCCCTAACTGACATGTTCAACGGTCTGATGTTTTTTCACTATCTTCACCGATATTTTCGATTTAATTTTCGCGAGTTTTCACAACTTTTTTCGAAAATGAGGGGGTCTGAGCCCTCTGCTAATCTGTTTCTTTTTCACGTATTCTTAAGCGTTCTCTATCTATCCTTCTATCATTCGAAGTGAATCAGAATACTTTTCATTGAACTCCCGGCATATTCTGCCGACATTCTTGTTACATTGACCATTTTCAAAAGATAAATTCATTAAAACAATATTTAATTAATTTTTCTGCCATAGTACTTTTACACCTATGTAACTTGAATTCAAGATGACAATGAAGGAATAACATGCCATTTTTTTGTCAGAATGGAGTTCATAGCATACTATCTAAATTACTATCCAATATTTTTTTCATTGATGACGATTTCATAACAAACGATCATAATTAACAAACAGTACGATCCAGGTACATGGAAAGTATTCACAATTATATATGTAAATACAGGGTGTTAATTAAGTACGTTGACAAACTTCGGGAGGTGATTCTTTGAAGGTTTTTAGGACGAATAGTTCATATAAACATATGTCCCAAACGGCTTGGTTTTCGAGATACAGGGCGATAAAAATACATTTTTTTCAAGATTTTTTAGAGTTAACTTCGACATTTTCGACAATAATCAGTTCAAATTAGGCAAGTACAATCCATTCAATAGGGCGCACGATACAAAATAATGCATTTCTTAAATAATTCACAGGGTCCTCCTTTTTTCAGAGTCAAGCTTTGTTCAACCCTTCAGAATTTTTTTTTCCGCCGCCACTGACATATTATGAGGAAGGAATAATCAATGTTGTTTCATTTAACATCTTTTTGATATCCTGCATTTTTTCATTTACTTGTACGGTTCAGGGGCTATAATGAAAATATTAATTTAAACATTTTCCAGTGTGGCATAACATTAGAAAATTTGAAAATTAAACATTTTCAATTATTGTAAATTGATGGAAATATTTTTTCAGAATTAGAAAAATCTACGATGAATAAAAATTATACAACAAAAAATATAAAGACAAGCTTTTATACAAATGCGCTGAAAATGAAAAAATAATTTGTTTCATTTTTTGTAGGTTATTCTGTGAGTATCAAAATCTTTCTGTACAAGATTACCTAGATCAAACAATGAAATGAATTATTTTTTCCTTTTCAGTGTATTGTATAAAAACTTTAAAATGTTTTCTTTTTATAATTTTCATTTTTAACATTTTAGTTTATTTTTTATGTGAAACTGAAAATCTCCAACCCAAAAACCATCACATACCAATTTTGAACAGAATCGGATCATAATCACAAAACTCGTCCGCCATATTGGAGCCGCCATTTTGTTTTTTAACAAACATTTTTTTAATGCATTGTCACCGGAATTACGGAAACCTGCCAAATTTCAAATTAATCGGAGTATTAGAAGTGGGTCAAATTCAACTTTTATTAAATTGTTTGTTAGTTACAAGTGAAGCTAAATAAAAGCTTGTTATTGTAAAGATGTGATTTCTTTTTGTGATATCTAACAGAAAACTACTATCTCCCCGTCACTGCGGTACGCTGGATATTAAACTAGATCTGACAGATATTGGGAAAACCTTAACTTTCAACCTGAATATTCTGATGGTAAAAATGTGCATTTTCATTGAGATATTTGATTAAAAATGTTTTTACCCATCAGTTTTGATAGAGAACTCATACAAATTTTTTGTTATTTTAAAAAAAGATATTTTTTAGTTTTCAATTGAACGTTTCCTTTTCAACATAAAAAACTTCCGAAAGGTAATCCTGTAATGGAAGATAGTTAATAGGGTTTATCTAATAGTTGCAGATCATTACACATTTGATTTTCATTTATGAATCTCTGGTCATAACTCCGAAAAACTAAATCAAACAAATTTTTGTTTCCGTAAGGAGTACATTATTTTATCAAAAATTTCGGTTTGTTTTTTCTTCTGCAGTAACGCAGAAATTTTGTAATCAATTTGAATTCATAAAAATAGCAAAGTGGGCTTTGATATTAATTCATTTATTTAAATATCAACAACTTGACATTTATCGAAAGTTGAGAAACTGTCTCATTGTTAATTCTTCATTAGTGCAAGCTATAAAGCAGATTCATTCAATATTCCTGTGGATAAAATGGTTGAATATACAAATTCAGAAATGGCAGACATGCACTTAATGTATGGAATGGCTGATGGTAACGCTCGTGCCGCCAGACGAATGTATCTAGAAAGATTTCCACAACGTCATATTCCCAGCACACAAATGTTCATCAATATTCACTCCCGTCTTCGTGAAACGGGTACTTTCAAGAGGTCTGCTGTTCTCATAGGAAGACCCAGGAGAGTTAGAACAGTTCAGATAGAAGAAGCTGTACTTAACGAAATTGAGCAGCATCCAGACACCAGTACAAGACAAATTGCGGCACAGTTTAACGTAACCCTTGTATTGGTATGGCAAATTTTAAAAGAGCAACAACTTTATCCCTATCACATACAGCGTGTTCAAGCTCTTCTGCCAAGGGATTTTCCAAAGAGATTAACTTTTTGCACTTGGATTCGAAATAAATTGTTGGAAAATCCATGGTTTTTATCTCAAGTGTTATTCACCGATGAGGCATGCTTTTCCCGTAAAGCCATTATTAATTTTCACAACAATCATATGTGGGCTGATGAAAACCCACACGCCATGATTGAAAACCATTTTCAAGAGACGTTTTCTGTGAATGTTTGGGTTGGAATTGTAGGGAATTTCCTTATCGGGCCACATTTTCTGCCTCATAGACTCAATGGTGACCATTATCGACATTTTCTTGAATTCATCTTACCTGGACTCCTAGAAGAGATCCTACTGAGGGAAAGAATTGGAATTTGGTTTATGCATGATGGTGCTCCAGTACACTTCAGATTGGTTGCACGCCAATATTTAGAAGAAAATTATTCTGATCGCTGGATTGGGCGTGGTGGGCCACAACTTTGGCCACCAAGGTCACCCGATATGAATCCCCTTGATTTTTTCCTCTGGGGGCACCTTAAATCATTAGTGTACCGAACTCCAGTTCAAAGTGAAGAAGACCTGAGGAATCGCATACAGGAGTCATGCGGAATTATAAGAAAGAAACACTCCTGGTATTTTTGAGCGTGTCCGCCAGTCTATGGTTAGGCGCATAAACGCATGCATTGAAGTTGGCGGTGGCCATTTCCAGCAGCTGCTCTGACATATCAATTTCAATAATGGTCCTTTTCTGAACTTAATTTTATTCCTAGGGAATTTATGTTACTTTGCTCTAGTATTTGATAATAAAGTTATTCACTATTGAAAATGTCCAAAATTATTTTGCCATAATTAATTTTGTGCAATACATATTCAACCTGAGTTATGGTAAAAAATGTATGGGAGCTCCATAACATTACATTTTCTCTACACGAGCAGAAAATAGCTATTTGTGTAATGAGAACAAAATGACGTATTGCGTCACGCGCTAATCTTTGGAGAGTGGCAATGACACTTCGAGAAATGAATTATTTTATATCATGCGCACTATTGAATGGATTGTACTTGTCCAATTTGAACTAATTTGGATCGATATTGTCGAAAATTTCGAAGTAAACTCCAAAAACTCCTAAAAAATGTATTTTGATCACCCTGTACTTCGAAAACCAAGCCGCTTGGGACATGTTTATATGAACTTTTCATCTTGAAACCTTTCAAAGAATCACCCTTCAAGTTTGTTAGACTATTTGCTTCTCAAATTTCTTTATGTTATGCGTTACTGGAAAATGTTTGCGTTAATATTTTCATTGTAACTCCTGAACTGTACAAGTAAATGAAAAACATCAAGAGAGCAAAAAGATGTTAAATGAAACAACATTCATTATTCCTTCCTCATAATATGTCAGTGGCGGCCTAATTTGAACTGATTATTGTAGAAAATGTCGAAGTTAACTCTAAAAAATCTTGAAAAAAATGTATTTTTATCACCCTGTATCTCGAAAACCAAGCCGTTTGGGACATATGTTTATATGAACATTTCGTCCTGAAAACCTTCAAAGAATCACCTCCCGAAGTTTGTCAACGTACTTAATTAACACCCTGTATGTATAATTGATTATTTGGAAAGCCGTTCTATTTTCCAATTCAATTGTTAAAATTGTTAAAACAATTGGCCCAAATTGTAATATTTTGTAAATTTGCATTGGAAAAAAATCGTCATTTTTCATTGGTCAGGTTTTGCACAAAAATTGGACAAAATAATTTTTATCTCGAAAACCGCCACAGATAGGTATTGGGAGTCACCAAGAAAAGTTATGGAGAATCCTATGAGGATTTCAAAAATGATATAACATACAGGGTGTTTCATTTGGAATAATAAAATAGCTACTACTTTCTGATACAAGCGGCAACACTGTATTGATGAAAATATTTAATGCGGATAGAACATGTTTGATTATCAATGCCCACAAATTATCGAAATGATTTGTCGTTCTGTTCTCCAGATACTTCCAATGTTCCATTCACTGTGAAACACCTGGTATAACGTCCAAATTTCAATACGCAAATCATCAGTGTTTTGGTTTGGAAAACCAACCGTACTGATAGACAAGCGAGAATTGGTTGCGCAGTAGACAATACCCTGGAGTGGGGCAGGAGCTGAATCGCTCTGCCTTATTAAACAGTAGTCGATCTTTGTCGCACATCTACTCACGCTTTCTATCGTTTGCACATCTCAGAGGCATCCTTACGCTTGTCTGTACACGCGTTTATTTTGTCAAGAAATTGGCTTCCAGAAAGCTGAATAGCAACTTCTTGAGAATAGCTCACACATTTCAATAAATTAAATAAAAAGGAAACTTACTGTTGACTGATTCGTCGGTGACTTTGAAATCTTCGGAATTATTTGTTGGCAGTACATAGTTATTGGTATAATTTATGTACCCATTTATATACTCCACATATTCTTCAAATGTAGCGTTACTCTTGAGATCGAAGTCAAAACAAGTAGCTCCCAAAATGGAGCAGAGTATTACTAAACTTTTCACAACCAACATTTTCGGATGGCTGAGAAATCTTTAATGATAACGCAACCCATAACCACCGTTTTTATACTTGGAGAGGTACTTGTGAAATTTGAATAACACTTGATACATTCGAGAGGCAATTCAGATAAAAGAGTAGGGAGCATAACAGATTCTTGAACATATCTCGGCAAATGCTTCTGTTCACTGAGAGATCAGTTTGTTAGCAATGAAGAAAATTTCTTTACTATTAACAAATGATTCATTTGAATGTGGCCAAACTAATGTTATTTTACTAGAAACAAATGATTTGTTTGATCATTTCTGATGAATCAGTAGTTTGATACTAATTTAATATTTTTCAAAAGAAATAAACTTATTTCTTCAATATATTCAATATATTTCTTGTTATTCACAGGTTTTTGATGTTTACTATTGAAATGCGAGTATCAACAATGAAATAATATTACTTTGAATATAACTCATTTGGTATTGTTGAGTTGAGTTGAGTTATTCTGGACTTTCATTATCTAAAAGAACAAAGAAAAATTCAATTCTCTGCAATTTTTAATCACGACGTTTCAACTGTTAAAATCTACAGTCGTTATCAAGTGTATAATGCGACAATCTCAAGCATACTTCTTATATATGCTGTGGATAATTTTGTGTCATTAGCCTAGGGGTAATTTGGCGGTATTCAGGTAAGCTTGTTAATTACAGTGCCAGGCCCCTCCGGTACAGCATTGTTAATTCTTATCGCAATTTCAATTGATCCATGCCACTAATTAAGGGTTTCCACACATTACGGATTTCTATGCTAGTTTGACTAAAGACTTTGTTGTTCATAATATATGCACTCTCTTTAAACTTCCTTCTATACCAGCCCTCTTCTTCGGCTTCAGTCCATTTTATGTTGTGTTTGGTCGTCCAGACATGATCCGCTATCCCTGACTTTGAAGTTTCTCCTCGTTGAGTGTTTCTCATGTGTTCAGCCAGTCTAACGCTAAGTGGTCTCTTAGTTTCTCCAAGATAAGGTTCGCCGCATTCACAAGGGATACGGTATTATTTGATATTATTTCTTAGAGTGCTCTAACTTAGACGTAAACACAACGTAACTCCCGGTATTTATTTAATTGTCACAGGAATTACAGGCTAACGCGGTGTCCTGCGTGAGCGGCAACACGCGGCCGGCGCGACCGGCGCAGCCGACGGGGTAATCGCGGTGTATGCGGCAAACGCGACCAGACTGTCCTGCGTGCGAGCGCATGTCGAAAATACTTTTGCCGCCAGGGTCGCGGTGCCTTGTGTTTCGGGTCACAGTTTTCAAGATGTCGTGGATGAAGAAGCGCACAATTCTGTTAACGGAGAGCACGTACTACGCAAGAATTGTAAAATGGCGTAAGAAAAGGATCAGCAGAAGACACAAGACGAATATGATATTTTTGGAAAGAGCGATACACCGGGAGTTTCACCATTTGTACAAAAAACTGCGGTCTTCGCCTGTGTTATTTCGCAGTTATAGTAGAGTGTTACCCGAAACATTTGACTATATTGTCAAATCAATCACCCCTGATATTGAACATGCAGAAACCAATTTTCAACTACCGATTTCAGTTCAAGAGAGGTTAATGTTAACTTTGAGGTAAGTCAAATACAAACTTTATTTGATGATACGTACATAACGTAAACTATAAACTTGATATAAAAATATTAAAGAAAGCCATCCTGTTGAATTCCATGATATTGTGGGTATCCAGAAGTCGATGCCTGTAGATTTTCCGCTGGTGTATCAGATATTAGTCAGATGTAAATCAGATGGTGTTGGGAAGTATTGGGTGCAATGATCATTACGTTTGTGATGGTGATGGAATAAAGCTGTGTGAGGAGGATTGTCTTTTAATGCCGATAAGTGAAATAATTCAGAAGTGGGATAAAGAACAGTTTTCAGTTATGATTAGTGGCAGTAAAGCCAGTAGTGAAAGTAACAACTTCAAAAGAAAATCAACAGAAATGGCTGAACCATCCCGTCATGGAAAAGGATCAACCCATGTCTGAATCTCCCGTAGTTGATGAAGGAACCGAAAGTTACCCCAAACCAGCGAAACTGCAAACAATTGAGGAGACTATATCAAGAAAGGGATTTTTGGCTGACTGAAAGTACAGCTCCTACAAAACGACCGTTACTACAGAAACGAGAAAAGTTGACCAAGAAGAGGATTCAGTAAAGTGCTACATTTGCAAGAAGAGTTGCCATTTTGCAAGGAAATCCATTACTGCTCCATCAGAATTCTCAAAGTACGCCAACGCTGGGGATGCAAAATCCAAAGCAAGGAAATGTACCCATTGTAGCCGAAAATGGCATTTAAAGGAAATTTGTTGGAGCCTATATCTGGCTATGCTATAGCTACCGAAAAGACAAAAAAAATGGAATATTTCATTGATGATCTTGTTCTTGAATGATCTTATGTTTGAGGTATACCAGGATTCAGAAAGTCAATCAAATGGGGCGAAAGTGTTGCTGGTAAATAAACTAAGGCTGAGTCAAGTCTCCGGTCTGACCAATATGATTAGATCAGCGCGGTCATTTGGTTATATTTTCAATCATCTGATCGGTCCGACTCATCGTCATACTTCATACTGAACGCGCGTGCCTTGTCCGACCGGTGACTTGACACAGCCTAAACATCATATCGAATTCTTCTGAAATTCCGGTAAAGGTTATTGAAAATCAAAAAAAAATCATAATGGAATGAGTACCAACTGTGAATTTTCAATTAGACGAATTCCCCTTTCTTATAAAGAAACAAAAAATATTTATTGATTTCATCAAGAACATTATTCAATTCAAAAGTAAATTTTGGTTCAAAGGTATGCCACAATTCATCTGAAAATTTTTCACTTATATCCCGACAAACAGAACCCTTGTATACTTGTCTTATTTATCACTTATGCTCATATTATAATAATAATAATGTTTTAAATAGAATGGACGTAGTGTCAACAATTTGTTGTTTGTCAACTCAAACTTTTATGTCAGTAGTGCGGGTGGATTCTGTTATGTTTTAGTTAGCGAAAGTCGATCCATTCTTGAAACTTTCATTCTCCCAAATATGGTAGATAACTGAATAGAACATAAAAAACAATACACATTTTGAGAGAAATATTGAGTATGTTTGCAGTACCTATACGCTAGGGTTTATAAACGACTTTGGGTAACGAGTAGGCACGAGTACAGCGTAGCTGAACGAATGTTTAAAAGACGAGTGTTTGTGACGAGAGTTTATGAACAGCTTAATAATATATTATGCCGTACATTTTCTACCTATTCATATTAAATCAACAAATTTGAATTATTTCAATTGATTTCTCTTATGTCATCGTGATAGTTTCAGTCGACAGACAAAGACCTAGTCATTGAGATGGGTTTGTATGAGTCAATGAATAACTGAAATCAACAATAACAATAGTAATGTATTTAAAATATAAAATGGAATAACCATAGTGAAGTTTTCAATATTTTGAATGAATCACAGTTTTTGGTAAATCGATCTCTTAGAGCGGTATCTATTTATAAATGCCATTTTAGTTACATGAATATTAAAACAAAATATTTATAATCGCTGTAAGGTTTTCACGAGTCAAAGCTTCAAGGCATTAACGTTGGAGTACTCATTTGAATAAATTTATAGCAGAGATGAGTGAAGGCAAAGAAAGAGCGACACAAAAAAATAACAAACAATCCAAAAAATATTAGAATAATTGACTCAATGTTTGCATTCGTAGTTTAACCAGAAGGTCATTCAGAGTTTTCATATATAAAACACCAAGCCAGGACAGACTACACTAAAATTGTTTAGCCCTAATAAGCAGAAATGGAATAAAAAGCCTAGTGAGCATGAACAAAATGAAGATGTACTGAAACAAAGTTGCTTATAATATATTTGTATGTGTTTGAATATGTGTGGTGGTGGTAATGATGGCGACTTGTTTTGAGTGATAAAACAATATAGTTTGCATATATTGATCATTAATAATATAATACGAATAAAATGGGAAATTGCCCTAGTCAGAGCCCTATCAGAGCCAGAGCCCTAGCCAGAGCCAGAGCCAGAGCCAGAGCCAGAGCCAGAGCCAGAGCCAGAGCCAGAGCCAGAGCCAGAGCCAGAGCCAGAGCCGAAGCCGGAGCCGGAGCCGGAGCCGGAGCCGGAGCCGGAGCCGGAGCCGGAGCCGGAGCCGGAGCCGGAGCCGGAGCCGGAGCCGGAGCCGGAGCCGGAGCCGGAGCCGGAGCCGGAGCCGGAGCCGGAGCCGGAGCCGGAACCGGAACCGGAGCCGGAGCCGGAGCCGGAGCCGGAGCCGGAGCCGGAGCCGGAGCCGGAGCCGGAGCCGGAGCCGGAGCCGGAGCCGGAGCCGGAGCCGGAGCCGGAGCCGGAGCCGGAGCCGGAGCCGGAGCCGGAGCCGGAGCCGGAGCCGGAGCCGGAGCCGGAGCCGGAGCCGGAGCCGGAGCCGGAGCCGGAGCCGGAGCCGGAGCCGGAGCCGGAGCCGGAGCCGGAGCCGGAGCCGGAGCCGGAGCCGGAGCCGGAGCCGGAGCCGGAGCCGGAGCCGGAGCCGGAGCCGGAGCCGGAGCCGGAGCCGGAGCCGGAGCCGGAGCCGGAGCCGGAGCCGGAGCCGGAGCCGGAGCCGGAGCCGGAGCCGGAGCCGGAGCCGGAGCCGGAGCCGGAGCCGGAGCCGGAGCCGGAGCCGGAGCCGGAGCCGGAGCCGGAGCCGGAGCCGGAGCCGGAGCCGGAGCCGGAGCCGGAGCCGGAGCCGGAGCCGGAGCCGGAGCCGGAGTTGGAGTTGGAGCCGGAGCCGGAGCCGGAGCCGGAGCCGGAGCCGGAGCCGGAGCCGGAGCCGGAGCCGGAGCCCGAGCCCGAGCCCGAGCCCGAGCCGGAGCCGGAGCCAGAGAGCCCGAGCCAGAGAGCCAGAGAGCCAGAGAGCCAGAGCCAGAGCCAGAGCCAGAGCCAGAGCCAGAGCCAGAGCCAGAGCCAGAGCCAGAGCCAGAGCCAGAGCCAGAGCCAGAGCCAGAGCCAGAGCCAGAGCCAGAGCCAGAGCCAGAGCCAGAGCCAGAGCCAGAGCCAGAGCCAGAGCCAGAGCCAGAGACAGAGCCAGAGCCAGAGCCAGAGCCAGAGCCAGAGCCAGAGCCAGAGCCAGAGCCAGAGCCAGAGCCAGAGCCAGAGCCAGAGCCAGAGCCAGAGCCAGAGCCAGAGCCAGAGCCAGAGCCAGAGCCAGAGCCAGAGCCAGAGCCAGAGCCAGAGCCAGAGCCAGAGCCAGAGCCAGAGCCAGAGCCAGAGCCAGAGCCAGAGCCAGAGCCAGAGCCAGAGCCAGAGCCAGAGCCAGAGCCAGAGCCAGAGCCAGAGCCAGAGCCAGAGCCAGAGCCAGAGCCAGAGCCAGAGCCAGAGCCAGAGCCAGAGCCAGAGCCAGAGCCAGAGCCAGAGCCAGAGCCAGAGCCAGAGCCAGAGCCAGAGCCAGAGCCAGAGCCAGAGCCAGAGCCAGAGCCAGAGCCAGAGCCAGAGCCAGAGCCAGAGCCAGAGCCAGAGCCAGAGCCAGAGCCAGAGCCAGAGCCAGAGCCAGAGCCAGAGCCAGAGCCAGAGCCAGAGCCAGAGCCAGAGCCAGAGCCAGAGCCAGAAAGCCAGAGCCAGAGCCAGAGCCAGAGCCAGAGCCAGAGCCAGAGCCAGAGCCAGAGCCAGAGCCAGAGCCAGAGCCAGAGCCAGAGCCAGAGCCAGAGCCAGAGCCAGAGCCAGAGCCAGAGCCAGAGCCAGAGCCAGAGCCAGAGCCAGAGCCAGAGCCAGAGCCAGAGCCAGAGCCAGAGCCAGAGCCAGAGCCAGAGCCAGAGCCAGAGCCAGAGCCAGAGATGGAGCCAGAGCCAGAGCCAGAGCCAGAGCCAGAGCCAGAGCCAGAACCAGAGCCAGAGCCAGAGTCAGAGCCAGAGCCAGAGCCAGAGCCAGAACCAGAACCAGAGCCAGAGCCAGAGCCAGAGCCAGAGCCAGAGCCAGAGCCAGAGCCAGAGCCAGAGCCAGAAAGCCAGAGAGCCAGAGAGCCAGAGAGCCAGAGAGCCAGAGCCAGAGAGCCAGAGCCAGAGCCAGAGCCAGAGCCAGAGCCAGAGCCAGAGCCAGAGCCAGAGCCAGAGCCAGAGCCAGAGCCAGAGCCAGAGCCAGAGCCAGAGCCAGAGCCAGAGCCAGAGCCAGAGCCAGAGAGCCTGAGCCAGAGCCAGAGCCAGAGCCAGAGCCGGAGCCGGAGCCGGAGCCGGAGCCGGAGCCGGAGCCGGAGCCGGAGCCGGAGCCGGAGCCGGAGCCGGAGCCGGAGCCGGAGCCGGAGCCGGAGCCGGAGCCGGAGCCGGAGCCGGAGCCGGAGCCGGAGCCGGAGCCGGAGCCGGAGCCGGAGCCGGAGCCGGAGCCGGAGCCGGAGCCGGAGCCGGAGCCGGAGCCGGAGCCGGAGCCGGAGCCGGAGCCGGAGCCGGAGCCGGAGCCGGAGCCGGAGCCGGAGCCGGAGCCGGAGCCGGAGCCGGAGCCGGAGCCGGAGCCGGAGCCGGAGCCGGAGCCGGAGCCGGAGCCGGAGCCGGAGCCGGAGCCGGAGCCGGAGCCGGAGCCGGAGCCGGAGCCGGAGCCGGAGCCGGAGCCGGAGCCGGAGCCGGAGCCGGAGCCGGAGCCGGAGCCGGAGCCGGAGCCGGAGCCGGAGCCGGAGCCGGAGCCGGAGCCGGAGCCGGAGCCAGAGCCAGAGCCAGAGCCAGAGCCAGAGCCAGAGCCAGAGCCAGAGCCAGAGCCAGAGCCAGAGCCAGAGTCAGAGAGCCAGAGCCAGAGAGCCAGAGCCAGAGCCAGAGCCAGAGCCAGAGCCAGAGCCAGAGCCAAAATGTTATTGAAATTGGTCAGAGATGAAATTATCCATGTACCACGGGAATTAATGAGCAATAATAACCTCAAGCAATTGCTGTCCCTCGGGTCAGAGGCCTTCGGGACGCAAACTTTGCCATCGGTTTTCAAGGCACTTATAATTCCCTTGATACATAAATAACTATTGTCTAATTTCCACAAAGACTTTACTGATTAAAATGGAATTATATTAAAAGTCGAAACCGGTAGTAATTAATAAAATCTTATTGGAAATCAGACAAAAGTTATTCTTTCATCTTCTACTTCATATATTGAATTCAAAACAGAAGACGGAATATTAATATCGGTGAATCAATTGAATAATTAAATAGTCATTGGTGAACTGGCTATATTATGTAGAAAATATCGGGGCTTAAGACTCATCATAAATAAGTAGCTATATTTCAAATAAGTTTCGACATAAAAATATTTTTGAAGTGTTGATCAAATAATTTGGTAGGTACTTCTGACTGAGATATGATAATCCGGTTAGATATAAAAATGTAACGTCAATATTAATTAAATATTTATATTTTGCTCTTGTTACACCTGGATACACGAAGTACTTCACAGCTTCACAGGAGAGAATAGAAACAAGATAAAATCTCAAGACCATAGGAATTTACATCATGTGAAGTGCGTTCTTGATATATGAAGGTCATGAGGAAATAAATAAGGATTAGATTGGAGAGTTTGATATTTAAAGCACATTTGAATAACGGAAAATTCGAAATGTTATATAAAAAAAATGATGCAAACGTACAATTTGATATTGAATTAACCTTTGCACGATCAAAAGAACACTTGCTGAATTGAGAAATGCAGTGATTTGAAATTTTCATTCAGCTTTGGACAAAGTATGCTTGGTTCGGTTCTTCATCTCCATGATAATTTTATCTCCCATTCAGGGTATCTGAAAGACGTGTGTCTGTTGAGGAATCAATAAACAAATGAAGGTCCTATTAATCGCTAATTCATGTTTTCAAAATGGTGTTTAATTTGATTCAATGTGAAAATTTAGAATAGTTAGATCTAGGGATCGCGGTGGCCAAAGTTGTGGACCCAAGTGTCTTATCCACCGATCTTCAAAGGAAGTCAGTTCTCTGCTCACTTCTTGTCTATAGTGAAGGGGCACCGTTTAACTGCTACCAAAAATTCGTTACACATGAAGCGGCAAATTGCCAAAAAATTCCTAACTGTTGTTCTCATATTATTAAAATATTTTCCACACACATAAAAACATTTTCTTCATTGGAGATGATACATTTGTTCAATTCTGAATTCTTGAACTGATAAAACGCTTTCTTCTTGTAAAATAATATATTTGATACAAAATTATTGCATATCTCTAATGTTGAAAATCATATATTTGAAATATTTATTTGGTGTTACCAAATATTCGCTATTCAAGTAATTAAGAGTATTCAGGAAAGAAAACTGCAAGTCTTGAAAAATATAACACAATATTTCTTGTTCCAAGAAAATATATCAAGTATTTCTTCATTAAAGAAATCTTCTTCATTGGATATAGGTAATAAATTTTCAATTCTAAATTCTCAAATTGAGAAAACGCGTACCTACTTTATCTTCTAAAGTAAAGTATTTCATACAGTGTTATTCAAAATCTCTAATTTGAAATATTTATTCACTTTTACTAAATATTTTTCAATCAAGTAAGTAATTATAACAAAATTCAGGAAACAAAATTACAATTATTGACAGATTTTGGTAACTCAATATCTCTTGTTCCAAGACACCATATAAAGTATTTCTTCATTGAAGAAATGTGCCAAAAATTTGTATCATGAGAAGTAAATTTCGAATGCAATTTTTTTGAATTACCAATTATACATTCTTGAATATCATTTCTTTCTCCTCTCAAAGGTATTGTTGCCAAAAGTGTGATTACGTACCAATTCATGATTATTTAGCATGGGTAAGGTAACTATCGCTTCAACCAAATTTGTTGTTCTCATTCCTTTCTATAGTTACCTAGGAAGCTATCACACAAACACCAGCTGTAGCAACATTCATTAGTTGTAGGTAGGTATATCTATAGGACCAGTTTCCAAAGAACTAAAGTGCCTACATATGAGTAGCAACCAACATCAATACCACTAGGTGTACATTTGGTCCGGAAAAAAAGTGCAAAAGAGACACTATATTTAATAGCTCAAAGCATTAATACATAATCGACCTTTACATTTACAGAATATAAATTACAAAACTCGTTTAAATCGATAGTTGTTAGTCTGAAAAGTCCATTCAACAAAAAGTTCCATTATTTTTCTTTCATTTTAAAAAAATATCACATTTGAAAGTGTGCCGCTGACGTCACGTTCATCGGAAATACATCCCACTATAATCCACGTTCCGAAACAGGCAATACCGTTTTCCTTAATAACATAACTTCTAGCATGATATAAGCTGTTGAGAAATAATCAATACATTGTCACTTGATCAACTCATTGTCAAAAGTTATATGGAGATGTGAGGTTAATGTTTATTTTATTTACATTCAACAATCAACATTCATTTTGATAGTTCAAGGTCTTTTTTGCAATGACTAATATTTTAAATCTTTCCTTGAACTCTGCTTTGAATACAATAATAACATAACGTAAAGTACTCACTTGGAATTGTTCTTCACATAAACATATATTTCCACTTTTCACAAAAGGTTTATTCACTGTTTCGAACCACATTTTCCGACGTGCTTCATCTTTAGGTGCATAAAAAAATTGTTTATTGGAATTTGCACTGGTGTTCAGACAACCGGGTACAAAGCACCTTTTCGACATGTTCAGTTATTGCAGGGATACAGGTACAAAAGCTCTCAAAATTTAGAAAACCACATTAACCTCAAAAAATAAATCGAGGTAGTGTTCGTTGAAGTTTAGATCTGATGGAACTGCTTCACTTGATTCAAATGGGTAGGCAAATGAGTTAGACAGAGACAAACTATTCTTATTTATCGCACCGTGAAACAGACGAAAGAACCCATCTGGTATCAAATGACAACTGTCATACGACACATTATATTTGAATGAGAATTTGGTGCACAACTTTAACAACGTTGCCAAGTTTAGTTTTGATGAACGTGACGTCACGAAACCACTTTTCTTCTGATTATAGATAAACTAGCGGTCAGAAAAAATAAATAAAAAATCCCGAGTGATATTAGCGTATTTACTTTCTAATTTCAGTGTTACCTCATATCTCTTGGAAAGGTCCATTATTATACTATTTCTCAAGTCCGTGAGGACGTGAGATCACGATCTGTAATCTGCAATTTCAACTACGAAAATCGGCAACAGTGTTTCCCAAGTCCTCCAAGTTGCACCTGTTGATTGTTGATCGCACTTCTGAGTTCCACACCGGCCACTACGCACTATTCGCAGTCGCACTCCTGTTTGCCGGCTGTTTTCTGTTTATAGTCGAAGCTATTATTAATCGAAAATGAAATACAGGCAAATGGTTCAAATTCAAAGTGGTATTTAGACATCTCAAAGTATTTTAGTATTTGGAATTGGATATGGAAGAAAAACTGAGGGGTTGGGGAATCTCTGAAGAGATTATTGATAATTTCAAAGGTAAGTGTAGGACATAATATCAAGATAAGGTTGGGTCAGGTTTCTATATAATATATTGTACAATGAGCATGAAATGACATACATTTCCCACGAGTAGGTATATGAAATTTTGTAGTACGAGCGTACAATATACTATATGGCAACCTGACCTAACCTTATCTTGATATTATGTCCTACACTTACCTTTGAAATTATCAATAATCTCTTCAGAGATTCCCCAACCCCTCAGTTTTTCTTCCATATCCAAATCCAAATACTAAAATACTTTGAGATGTCTAAATACCACTTTGAATTTGAACCATGTGCCTGTATTTCATTTACGATTAAATTTTTTTGAATCCAAGTAATTCTGATATCTCAAATCAAGCAACTGATAGTCTTCTTAGTCAGCAATATGTTAGTTTCAATTGAAGCAAATATTTCAACACCCCAACACAGTGAAGTTCTCAAATGAAGAGCTGTATCTTAATTCAATAATGTGGTTTCATTCATCCAAACATAGCAGTCTTTTGGTATGAAATGAGCATAGCTAATGTTAAGAATTTGTGCAATTTGATTCAAGAGATTATGATTGTCTTGACCTATGTAACATGAGTTTCTTATTTGGAGTAAAGTTGGTTTACTCACAAAAAGAATATATATTTTTATCATCCAAGCAATCTATACGCTTGATCAGAGAGTACTGAATTGGAAATTTAAAATGCTCAGATCGAGAAATCGTTTATTCCAGTATATATTGTGGCGAAGCTGCGGGCGATGCCGGACCTGAACTCTCACGTATAGCTAGCGACCAACCGCGGGAGACTGTCGATGCGCTTGCACCGAGAAAAATCTGGACGGTTCGGTGAGTCTGGGCGATTCGAAGGAAAATTCTGGAGCATTCAGAGAAGTCAACGTCGGATATAAAAAGAACTACGCAGCGGACAGTCGGATAGTCAGTGAAGTGAAACGGAAAAGAAAACTAATTCACAATGAGCTTATGACTTTAGGCATAAGATGTCCGGAGGACTGCTCATTGCAAATATCCTATACAATAGGAGAAGTTGGGTCGAAAATCCATCAGAAAACAACTACTTTCCTGGCTAATGCCACGACGAACATTGAATTATATCTGATGAAATTTCCGTGCAGAGTTCCTACAAGGTTATCTCTGCAATTGCTTGGTTGCATGGGAATGTTCATCGAAACATTCGGACCACCTATATATCGATTTCGGAGTGTTGCTCCTCATCAGTATAGGGTAGGTCTAGCAGTCAATAACTAATGACTGCAACGAATGAATCGACAGCCAAACCCATTTACAGACCGAAACAGAGACCGCGCCCGCACAGTGGATTATTTCCAAACTGCGAGCGCCATCTCAGTGCCGGAAGCCCAACCAAAGCAATACCCATGACACGATCGTCAAGACCGTATATGAAACGGAAAAGAAAACTAATTCACAATGAGCTTATGACTTTAGGCATAAGATGTCCGGAGGACTGCTCTCAGTTTCGGTCTGTAAATGGGTTTGGCTGTCGATTCATTCGTTGCAGTCATTAGTTATTGACTGCTAGACCTACCCTATACTGATGAGGAGCAACACTCCGAAATCGATATATAGGTGGTCCGAATGTTTCGATGAACATTCCCATGCAACCAAGCAATTGCAGAGATAACCTTGTAGGAACTCTGCACGGAAATTTCATCAGATGTAATTCAATGTTCGTCGTGGCATTAGCCAGGAAAGTAGTTGTTTTCTGATGGATTTTCGACCCAACTTCTCCTATTGTATAGGATATTTGCAATGAGCAGTCCTCCGGACATCTTATGCCTAAAGTGAAGTGAAAGTCGAATATGAATACCTAGTTCCGTGATTGTTATGTAAATTAGAGTATTGTGTTATTGTATCATTGTATTTCGTTAAATAAATTATTTTTGAGTGAAGTAGACTTTGAATATACAACAGTGGTGATCAGAAGTGCGATTGTTAGAGATAAAATACAAAGTGTTCGTGTAAGTAGACAGCTTGTGTATTTCAGACAATTGTTTTCGTGAAAATAGACAGTGACTGATAAACATTTTTCGTGACACTTCTCTCGTGTGAAATAGACAATAATAATAATAATAGACTGGTGTCCGGGAAATAGACTGTGTGAAATAGACAATAATAATAATAATAGACTGGTGACCCGTGAAATACACATAGACTAAGACAAAATGTGTTCGAGGAAAGTTCGCCTGGTTGAATTGAAGGTTGCGGAATTGAAGCAAGAACTGGAGGAGAGGGAACTTGACACAAGTGGTAAAAAGGCCGTGCTTCAAACAGACTTGCAGAGGGATTAGTCCAGGAGGGCGAGGACCCCGAAACATTTTTATTCGAATTCTCTGGAATAGATATGAGTTCCATAATTAGTAAACTCGACGGAATGGAAGACAAAATGCAACAGAATTCGAATACGCTCAAGGAAGAACTTCAAGAAAAACTTCTAGAAAATTCGAATGGTCTGAAAGAAGAATTTCAAGAGAATTCGAGAAAATTGGAAGAAAATCTTCAAGAAAGACTTCTGGAAAATTCGAATAGTCTGAAAGAAGAATTTCAAGATAGTTCGAGGAATTTGAGAGAAGAGATTCTAGAAAATTCGAAGGGTTTAAGGGAAGAGCTTCTAGAAAACTCGAAGAACATGAAAGAAGAACTTTGTGGGGTGGCGAATCGATTGGAAGAAAGAATGGGGACTGTTGAGACAGAGATGGAGAAAATCAAAGATGGAATTGAGCAAGAGATGGGGAAATTGAAGGAAACCATCAGTGATGAAATCAGAGGCGGCATCAAAGATGAAATTGAGGAAGAGATGGGAAAATTGAAGGAAACAATTAGTGACGAAATCTAAGGCGGACTCGAAGCGGAAATTATCAAAATAAAGGAGAAAATCAGTAAGTTGGAAAACCAGAATGACACTACCCACACCACAGAATCTGTCAATGAAAATTCAATGCTGGAACTGAGTTTGAACTTAAATGATGTTCAAAGGGGTTTGAAAGATGTAAAAATCAGTCCAGAAACAGGAAAACTCTCTATGAAACCACCTCAGTTTGATGGAAAAACACCATGGGCAAACTACCGCCGACAATTTGAAGCTGCAGCAAAGGCAAATGGATGGAATGCAGGAGATAGAGCTGTGGCACTAACACTGGCGTTGCGTGGAGAAGCAACGAATATCTTACAAACCCTCACGGCTCAAGAACAAGAGGACTACGAGCAGTTGATCAAACATCTAGAATTACGGTATGGACAAACCCATCTAGAACATGTATACCACTCACAGCTCAAACACCGCTGCCAGAAATCAAGCGAGTTCCTACAGGAGTATGAAGCAGACATTGAACGCTTGGTTCACCTTGCATACCCAGCCACACCGGAAAAGGTAATGGAGCGACTAGCAGTTCAGGCATTCTTAGATGGACTTCGTGACCAGGAAACCAGACAAGCATTGACACTAGCTCGTCCAACACATCTCGTGGATGCACTGGCACGCGCTTTGGAATTTGAGGCGGCGAAGCAATCCTGCAGAAGCCAAAGTAAAGTCCGAGTTATTGAAGAAGACCCACAGGAGCCTGCTAACCTGGAAGCTGCCATAAGGAAGGTGGTGAAGGAAATGTTGCCTGAGAGAAGACAGATAAGATGCTGGAATTCTGGCAAAATTGAACATGTGCGTAACAAATGTCCAACATTCACAGAATCGACACCGATGCAGGAAAACTAAAGAAGGTCGATGAGGAGGGGCGATCGTCGACCTGTATCCAGCAAGCCCCCGTTAACAATGCATATGTCGCTATCCTGCAACGTCAAAATAATGATGTCTTTGTAGACGGTCTCATCAACAACGAGCCTTGCACCATGCTGCTAGATACAGGTGCGACTAGGACAATCCTTGGACCTGCTTTTATTAAAACACCAGAGAGAATGGAACCATCATCCTGGAAGCTACGCACAGCAACAGGAGAGCCGGCCACTGTACATGGTGAGCTACCGATTGAACTGATTTTGGGCAGCACAAAAGTGAAACATCGGGCATTAGTAGCGGACATTGAGGACGACGCAATTATTGGAATGGACATCATGAATTCCAGAGGGTTTGAATTGAACTTCAAAGATGGCGTCCTACGTGTGAACGGAGAAAAGCTGGTGCTACATGGAAGAAGTGAGGAGATGATTTGTGTTCTGCTGGCTGAAGATGTAAGTGTACCCGAGAGGGCTGAGACCATACTGGAGGCTCGCTTGGATGGAGGTGCGAGCAATGGAAGCGTGGTTATGTTCGAGCCCAAACTTCATGATGAGAAAATTGGACGAGGGATTGCACTAGGCAAGACTTTGTTGCGTGCTGATAAAATTGTGCCAGTAAGGGTAATGAATGTCAATTATTATCCAGTGACTTTGAAGAAAGGAACTGTTTTGGGGCACTGCTCGTCAATTTCCTCTGTGATCAGAAGTGTGCACAGTATTGTTAGTCAAGACAACAACCTGACAGCGGAACTGGAAAAATTGGTTACCCTCTCTTCCAAGGGCATTAAACCAGCCCAACAGTCCAGATTGAGAGAATTAGTCAAGAAGTACCAAGACATCTTCGATACCGGACAAGGAAAAGGGGGCCGAACGAATGTAGTTCAGCATAAAATTGATACTGGGGATGCCCGACCGATCCGACAATCAGCTAGAAGACTTCCTCTTGCCAAGAAAGAAGAGGCTGACAAAATAGTCAGTGATATGGGGAAAGATGGAGTTATTGAACCATCCGACAGTCCATGGTCCTCTCCAGTCGTGCTGGTGAAGAAGAAAGATGGATCAACACGCTTTTGCGTAGACTATCGTCAACTGAACAACGTGACGAAGAAAGACAGTTACCCTCTTCCGAGAATAGACGACACCCTAGACACGTTGGCCGGCTCCACGATTTTCTCGACCCTTGACTTGATCTGAAGAGTGGATACTGGCAGGTAGAACTGGCTCTAGAAGATAGAGAAAAGACAGCCTTCACCATCGGCTCGGGACTGTGGCATTTCACCGTTATGCCATTCGGGCTTTGTAATGCTCCAGCAACATTCGAGAGATTAATGGAGACGGTTCTGAAAGGACTCTCATGGAGGACGTGTCTGGTATATCTCGATGACATTATTGTAGTTGGCAAATCGTTCGAAGACCACGTTAAAAACCTGGAGGAGGTATTCCTGCGACTGAGAAATTCTGGATTGAAGCTGAGCCCCAAGAAATGCCACCTGTTCCAAAAAGAAGTACGTTACCTTGGCCATGTTGTCTCTGGGCACGGAGTAGCAGTGGATGATGAGAAGATCAGAGCAGTGAAGGAGTGGCCTATTCCTAGAGACATACACCAACTACGTAGTTTCCTTGGTTTGTGCACATACTATCGCCGATATGTGCTGGGGTTCGCCAACATCGCTAAACCACTGACCAGGCTCACGGAAGGTCAAACAAAGTTCCAATGGTCCGAAGAATGCCAAGACTCGTTCAGGAAGCTGAAGGGGGCATTGATCAACGCACCAATTTTAAGTTATCCCCTTCCGAGTGGAAAATTCATTTTGGACACGGACGCCAGCAACGTGGGACTTGGAGCTGTCTTGTCCCAGATCCAAGATGGGCAAGAGAAGGTCATCGGATACTTCAGTAAAACTCTCAGTAAACCGGAGCGTAACTACTGTGTCACCAGACGAGAACTGTTGGCTGTTGTCAAGGGAGTAGAACACTTTTACAAATACGTGTACGGAAGGAGATTCCTGTTAAGGACCGACCACGCAGCCCTTAAATGGCTCCTACAGTTCAAAAACCCCGAGGGCCAAGTAGCACGTTGGATCGAAAGACTCCAAGAATTCGACTTCGAGATCGAACATCGAGCTGGGAGTGGCCACAAGAATGCAGATGCCCTGTCAAGGAGACCGTGCCCAGACGACTGCTCACACTGCCGACGAGCAGAAGAGGAGGAAGCAGCGGTTTGTAGAACCACGGCAGTTGACAACAACTGGAATGATAACGAGGTCCTGAAAGACCAAGAAAAGGATCCAGATCTTGGGTTAGTCATCGGATGGAAGATTAATCAAAGACCGACATGGCAGGAAATTGCAAGATATTCCCCAGCACTCAAATCCTACTGAGCCCAATGGAATTCCCTTACCCTGGACAATGGGGTCCTGAAACGTGTATTGGAGTCCGAAGATGGTGGGGAAGACAGACGTCAGATAGTGGTGCCCAAGAACAGAAGACAGGAAGTACTCCGAGAGATCCATGATGGAGTTGCTGGAGGACATCTGGGTGTGACGAAGACCCTGCAGAAAGTAAGGCAACGGTTTTACTGGGTCAATTGTCAAGTTGATGTCAATGACTGGTGCAGAAAGTGTGCTGTTTGTGCTGCCAGCAATGGACCTCGGACACGACCCAAGGCCCCGATGCGTCAGTATAACGTAGGTAGTCCATTCGAAAGAATCGCCCAGACTCACCGAACCGTCCAGATTCTTCTCGGTGCAAGCGCATCGACAGTCTCCCACGGTTGGTCGCTAGCTATACATGAGAGTTCAGGTCCGGCATCGCCCGCAGCTTTGCCACATTGCCCCCTTCTTAGAGATATTTCGTCCCGAAATGTCATCCTTGGAGTGTGTCGATATTTGCAGGATTCCCCATATCTGCATCGTGAAGTTCGATGGAAATAACACTCCACAGTCTTCATGTTAGGTCGTGGAATAAGATTACAACAAACCAAAATCTGGATGCCGCTGGATCGAAATATCGTCTCCAACATACTTCTTATAACTCTCCAATCCAGCCCATCAATACCACAGGATAATTTTGGGATTGCCAAGTCCACCAGATTCTGGTCCACCATCGCATCTCTCAGTTGGGTGAGGCTCCTCCAGACATCTTCATAGGACGGTTTCTCTTGGGAATGCTTCTTGGTCACCAAGTAGTAGATGTTCCTCTGGCCCTTCTCCAAGAAATTTGGCCAACTCCAAACACTACGGAAACAGAATCCAGAAATTGGAGGTGTGCTACAGCTGAAGAAGGGCCAGAGGAACATCTACTACTTGGTGACCAAGAAGCATTCCCAAGAGAAACCGTCCTATGAAGATGTCTGGAGGAGCCTCACCCAACTGAGAGATGCGATGGTGGACCAGAATCTGGTGGACTTGGCAATCCACAAATTATCCTGTGGTATTGATGGGCTGGATTGGAGAGTTATAAGAAGTATGTTGGAGACGATATTCCGATCCAGCGGCATCCAGATTTTGGTTTGTTGTAATCCTATTCCACGACCTAACATGAAGACTGTGGAGTGTTATTTCCATCGAACTTCACGATGCAGATATGGGGAATCCTGCAAATATCGACACACTCCAAGGATGACATTTCGGGACGAAATATCTCTAAGAAGGGGGCAATGTGGCGAAGCTGCGGGCGATGCCGGACCTGAACTCTCACGTATAGCTAGCGACCAACCGCGGGAGACTGTCGATGCGCTTGCACCGAGAAGAATCTGGACGGTTCGGTGAGTCTGGGCGATTCGAAGGAAAATTCTGGAGCATTCAGAGAAGTCAACGTCGGATATAAAAAGAACTACGCAGCGGACAGTCGGATAGTCAGTGAAGTGAAAGTCGAATATGAATACCTAGTTCCATGATTGTTATGTAAATTAATGTATTGTGTTATTGTATCATTGTATTTCGTTAAATAAATTATTTTTGAGTGAAGTAGACTTTGAATATACAACAATATAAACAAGCCACACTCTTGAAGCAAAGCTTATTGCATTAGAGGAAGAAATCCTTTTTATGTGTGCATGTTCTTGAAATAATGTATCTGCACTAACCGTGAATATTAAACAGATTCGAAATATCAGCATTTCAATATGCATTATAATCCATTTTAAATACTTTCTTTTGACAGAAACAACAGGAAAATTAAGGCTTGTTGAACTAAAAGTTTGCTTTGCACTTTTCTGGTCACGGCAAACTACTATCATCTTCAATTACCAGATTCGAAATAGATAATATTGCCCAATTGAAATAATCAGTAGTATGCCGTGACCAGAAAAGAGCAAAACAACCAGTAAGTTTGAGAAACAGTGGATTTAATTTTGTTTCTGTCAGATAGAAGTATAAACCATGGATTAGTCAAGGTATATTCCCAAAATGCTTGAAAAAATCTCACGTAGTCCCAATATTCAAAAAAGGAGATGGGGAGGAATTCGAAAATTATACACCGATTATTGTTAACTATTTCAAAACTACTAGAATAGTTGATGCAAAAAAGACTAATCTCGTTCATGAAGTCAAATAGATTATTAAGTGATTGCCAACATGGGTTCCTTCCAGGTAAATCGACATCAACCGCCCTTAATGATATATGCAAAAAAATAATAACAAATGTTGACATGAAACTTCCAACCATCGGTATCGCATGTGATTTCGCGAAGGCTTTCGACAGCGTCAACTTTGACATATTGTTAGAAAAGTTGCATCACTATGGCATCCGTGGAATTGTCCTAAATTGGTTTAGTAGTTATCTGAATGGAAGGAAGCAAAGAGTGGTTCTCCCATATGGAGAGAATGAAAAAATGTTTTCAGAATGGGGAAATATTAGATGTGGTGTACCGCAAGGATCTATATTGGACCCCCTACTTTTTTTAATTTTTATTAACGACCTTCCGAGAAATTGTGGTGGAGCAACTCCTATATTGTATGCAGATGATGCTCTTTTTATTGTTGAAAGTGGTGATAAAACCACCTTAGAGGATAAAACTGCTGCTTGTTTGAACAGTATAATTGGGTGGTGTGCAACAAATAAAATAAAAAACAACTTTGAAAAACTCTCTATATGCCTTTTGCAAACAGGAGTGTCGATAACTTGACTCTACTATTTGATTTAAAATCAACCAAACTTATAAAATGTCTAGGTTTCCAGATGGATCATTGATTGTCATGGAAGGAATATAAAACTCAGCAGATCATGTTACTGTCTACGCGCACTTTCTAATAGACAAGTGAGTGAACACGCTTTAAAAATAGTTTACTATACAAACCTCATGTCCCATATGTCATATGGCCTGATCCACTGGGGAATAAGTTCTGATTGGCAGTCAGTTTTTGTATTACAAAAAAGAGCAATAAGAATAATTAAGAAATTGAAGAGAAGAGAGTCCTATAAGAATAATTTCAAAGAGATGAAAATTCTCAAATTACCAAGTTTATATATATATATATATATATATATATATATATATATATATATATACAATGTCCTAGTTCTTGTACATAATAACAAAAAAAATTATCAGTTCGCTAACTCCCAAACCCGACAATCTTCCAATATAATTATCTTACCCTCACATAACACAACTTTATTCCAAAAGAGTGCTTACTACATAGGTGCTAAGCTATACAATATGCTTCCAAATGTAATATAAAACTACAACTCAAGAATATTCAAAAATAAAATAAAAGAAATCCTAATTACTAAAGCATACTATTCAGTTAACGAATACCTTACCGATGATAACTTAGCCCCAGCTGATAATGTTTGATCAAAATGATTGTACTTATTATATAATATTTTTCATCATTTTATATGCCCGTTTGTGTTAATCCATATGTCGTTTTCTGTTAGAAACTTTTGTATTCATTAAGTGTATATTTGTAAAAACTCGAACTTTCCTACACATGTTTATCGTGTTTTCTGGAAATAAATCTATTCTATTCTATTATAATGCATATTCAAATGAAGATATTTCAAATTTATTTTACATCCATGGTGGGTGTCAAGGAAATGTTTCCAGAACTTGCCGGAAATTCAATGACCTTCATCCAAATTCAGCACGAATTATTAGAAAAAAAATTATTGATTGAAATAAAATTGAGTTCTGCTTAAGGACACACGTTTTTCAAATACCCTGAATGGAAGATAAAATTATCATGAAGATGAAAAACAGAACCAAGCATAGTTTGTTCAAATCTGAATTAAAATTTCAAGTCACTGTATTTTTCGGTTAATGCAATATTAGTTTTCGAGAAGACTGTTGTGAAAAAATACAAAATATCAATATCCAATGAACCATTAGAAAAATTCGACAAAAATCAATCAGATTTACATGTGAATAATTATTATCTTCCATTTTGATTATTTTCTAAACAAATTTACGTTAATGAACGTGCAAATGTTTTATTATTAATGTACTAATTTTCGAATTTTCATAATGACATGTTCCACGACATTTCATATCTACCCATTACAAATATGGCATTTTTATAGAAAACTTGCTTTCATTTCGGAAACCTGACTCTTTAGGTAAAGGGACATGATGCATCATTTGAAATAAAATTCAATTTTCTTTCAGGAAATTTGATGATATACAGGGTGTTC
Organism: Chrysolina oricalcia; assembly: GCA_944452925.2. Taxonomy (NCBI): domain Eukaryota; kingdom Metazoa; phylum Arthropoda; class Insecta; order Coleoptera; family Chrysomelidae; genus Chrysolina; species Chrysolina oricalcia. The sequence goes on from OX101826.2 coordinate 11,298,164, forward strand.
CATTTGAAAAAATGCACTTTTCACCACTTTTGTATCTATCGATAAAATCACAAAATTTCAACGACCCTGTATAATAAAGAACGAATTCCTTTAGTCATCACTAATACACAGGAAATTGTCAAACTACATCCAAAATTTCAGCTTTCTACGTGTGATTGAAGCTATGTTTCGCACAAAAAATAAGGAACTTATTGATTTTCTCGGAAACCACTGGAGAGTATCCTATGAAAATAATCAAAAAGCAATAGCAAAGCGAAAAATGCAATAATATACAGAGTATTCTATTTGAAATATCAAAGTTGTTGCTACTTTTCGGTAGAAGCGGCAACGATTATCCAAGAAAACGAATTTTCAAAATGATCCTACTTTCCGTTTTCCAGAAACGTGTAATAGGTCATCGAGTTTGGAACACCCTGTATTGATACATTCTGCAAAGTATGCTTCAGAGAAATGAAACATAAAATATCATTTTGCTCACTAAATTTATTTTTTATCATCCCTGCACTTTAATCTTGAAATGCAACAAAAAGCGTGCAAAATCTTCAAGATTGAAGCACGCCATGATAGAAAGGTTGTCGTCTTAGTTTCATCATATGGAATTTAAAATGTATTTTCAGCATTCTTTTTGAAGTCACAATACAGGCATAATGAAAAATAGGATATGATATACGTGTACAAGTGCCTGTAACGCACCCACAACGGTTGAGGACACTCTCCATGCTCTTGAACTGGTTGCTCGAGCTTCAAACGATTCATTTACTTATTTGTTGATTTATTCATTTATTATTCATACAAACCTTACGGTTTTATTACATGAATAAATATATAATTAGATACATTGTGCACACACTTTTTTCATAATAGAATAACATATACATAATTTACAAAATTTATAAAATGTAGACACCTAAAAAATTGTTGTAATTCTATTCTATTCGTACAGTTTTTCCTATAGTAATAATTGAAATGTATTAGGATTGACACAACCTTTAAGGATCTTCATATAGATATGATTAAGAGCTCCAAGATCGTTTTGCGAAAAACTCGGGTAGAAACTGTTCATTCTAGATCCATTAATTTGCTGAATTGTTTTGCAAGTTGAAACATGTTTACCGTTGGTGATCTTGGGATGTTAAACGATTGAGGAATACTGAACATTGGAACCTGGCGCATTCTTCTGGGTGGTACATTAAATCTAATTAAATAAATCAATTCGGGGGAGTTAATTCTATTATTAATAATATTATATAAAAGTACCAATATGAGAGCTGTCGTCTATTTTCCAGAGATGATATCTGAAATTGATTCCTAAGAGTTGTACTTGTTTTTATCTGATAGTCAGGATATACGTGATGTTTTTTTAAAATATAGTAATCTCAAAAATGTATTTTGAATTTCTTCTAATTCATTCAAATTACTTTGAGGTTCCGTGAACCAAATTAATGGACCAAACTCTAACTTGCTTCTAACCAAGCTATAGCACAAAAGTATAAGTGTTAATATTATTAAAAATACGCGATTGTCTTATTATAAAACCTAACAGTTTATTAGCTAACTTTACTATGTTTTCAATGAGAATGTGCTCTTATAAATCTTTGATTTCACAGCAGGGTTTCAAGATTTGACCCCACCACAAATGATTAAAGACACGGTTCCTCAATGCGCGTTATAATTAAAACAATAATAAATCGTCTTTATTCATCTTGCAAAAAATATAAATTCATACATATTTATATGGTGTGACAGATGAAAGGGCAAAGTGTCAGATGATGCTGTTTTACAACTTAATATCTGATGATACTATAAGTACAAAAAGAAGTGGCCCAAGGTTTGATCCTTGGGGCACTCCAGAACTTGCCTCAAATTTCCCTGATGTGTTTCCGTTGTATTTAGTAATGATATGTCTGTTTCCTAAATAACTTTTAAATAGACAAAGTAGGTTATATGATAACCCAAAACTACCCAATTTCCCTAGTAATATGTCGTGATCAACTTTATCGAATGCCTCGCTGAAATCTGTATATATTACATCAAGTTGAGATTTACATTTCATGGACTCAAATACTTGATTACAAAGAAGAAACAGATTTGTATTAGATAATTTTTTTGACACAAATCCAGGTTGGTGTGGTACTATATAATTTTCAACACGTATATAGAATTTACTATATAATATCTGTTCAAAAAGTTCATGATTAATATTGGTCGATACTTTTCGGTATTCGTTTTAACACCGGACTTAAATATGGGACATACCAATACTGTTTTCCAGATTTAGGAAAATATAATAGTTTTAAAAACAAGGTTATAAATATATAGTAGAGGCTGCCTTACCCATTCACCACAGGCCTTTAATGCTGCCGTGCTAAGACAGAAGGTCGTATCTGACCAACAATTGGATTTCAAGGTATTCGAATATTTCGCTTCTGTTACACACAACCTATCCAAGGAACATAGTCAGATTGTCGTCTCTTCAGTCTTAATACCTTAAATAACATAGGTACTCTATTTGTCGTGTGTCGAGAATATCAGGCGTTTACTAAATCAAAGTATCGTATCTCAAAATAACTCGAAACTCTTACAAAACTAGATAATACCTCTTGTCTCAGCACGGCAGAATATATAAGAAGGTATTCTATCTGCCCCCTCCAACTTTTTGGGTTTTAGCTTTTTAAGAGCAACGTCAAAGTCCAACTCACTAACTGAATTCAATACGAATATATTATCTGTTACATCCAAGTCATTATTAAAAAGTAAGCTAAGAAAAATTAATTTTTGCGTAAAAAAAAACTAAAAACAGAAAAACTGGTTCTCCGATTTTCCCGAAAACTTTGAAGTAATGTGGCAAAACGTTCGAAACAAAAGTTGTAGATCCTTGCACTTTCAACAACTTTGCCATTTAACTTTTTCGATAGGAGGTCAACTTTCGTTGTCAATCGCAAAAAACTGGTGAATAACACTTTCGTAAAAGTTCACCACGTTCCACCCTCTCCATTTTTTCGACTCCAATCTATTTTTCCCGTCATTCGATCAATATTTTGCTCCTCTTTCAGTAGGTCTCATGCTGTTAAATTTTTCTATCTCAAAAATGCATCAGCACTGGTCTATTATACCATTTTCTTTATACTTGGACAATAAATTTCTAAGTTCTGTTTTTGCTGATAAATATAGTATTGATTTATACAGGGTGTTCCTTAAAGACATACTAATATTTGAGGGGGTGATTCTTTGACTTATTTTAAGGAAAAAACTTTCCATAAACGTATGTCCTAAAAGTCCTAACTTTTGAGATACAGGGTGATAAAGTTCTGAAAAAATACAGTTTTTTAATAATAACAGATAATATTGTAGACATTTGGTACATGTCTTCTATGCATCAAGGTGCATTTTGGAATGTACAAACATTTTCATTTTCTCAACCAGTGGCGTCCGTACGTACTGCTTTCTCCTAAAAAAATACTTTTGAAATCATCATTCATTTTTGAACAAATTTGATTTTTTTGAGTTTTCTTTGTCCGACGCATGGCTTTCGCTTAAAAAAATAAAAATCGTTTCATTTCAGTATCAATTCTTCAAAAATCTGACGCGGTGTGGAAATGTTTGTGCATCGACTGAAATCAAATTGTTCCAAAATGAATGAGAATCTAAAAAAATGTGTAATTCTGGTCAGATGCTCGGTTCTTGATTAAAATAATTAAATTGAAATTGCTTCATATCGCAGTACCTAACATTTTGTTGACAATAAATCGTCCGATAGTAGTTTAGCTACCTGTTTATAATTGATATTTCTTTTCACCACTTCCTCATCAATAATAAATGCATCTATGTCGACAAAACCTGAATAGATTTCCGATATTATTTCAGCTACGTGTCTGTAATTAAAAGTATATTTTGTTATTCAAATCACTATAAATATTGTGTTTTCACTGGTTATGAATACCATTTTGTGTTTGAAAAAGCTATAGGAATAGCGAAGCGCACTATTATTTACTTGATTTTTAAGTGTGTTATAGAAGTTATTTTGGTTGTCAGCAGTTTTTCTGAATATCGGTAAATATGGTGAATTACACAAATGCAGAAATGGCGGCAATGCATTACGTATATGGCCTCGCTGATGGTAATGCATCAGAAGCCAGGCGCATTTATCAGGAAAGATATCCTAATCGTGCCTTACCAGATAGCCGTACCTTTTCAAATATTCATCGCCGACTTAAGAAAGGTACTTCGCAATGTAGACCTCGTCAGAACTCTTGAAATTGAGGACGCGGTTCTGCAAGAAATCGAAGAACATCCTGAGGCGAGTACGAGGAAGATCGCTAGAACTCTGAATATTTGTCATAAAATTATTTGGCGTATTTTGGTTGATTTTTTGTTATAACCATACCATATTTTACGAGTACTCCCTAGATATTTTCCACAGCGTGTGAACTTCTGTCAGTGGTATCTTCCGAGTAATGCACTAAATCTGCAGTTTGAGTCACAAATTTTGTTCACAGGCGAAGCAAATTTTTCTCGGAATGCTATTCAAAATTTCCATACCTAACAATCATATGTTTTTTTATGGTATTTGTGATGGTCTGTTTTTCCGAAGATTTTCTTTCTTTCAGCAGTTACTCTACAACGCCACAAAATTTTCGAAAACAGGAGATACCTCCGTATGTAAAATATTTTGCTCATTTCAATGGTGAGAAAATTTATAGGGTGGTGTATTCAAAAAAATTTTGCTTTGTGTTGCCCCGCTTTGAAGAAGCACTCTGTATATTCGGAAACATGTTTATAGCAAGCAACAAAGTAAACCGTATAACTTTTTTCATCTCAAAACATTTTTTCATACTCCTCATGATAGGCAAGATACAGACTGTACTTCCTCACACTAATGAGCCACCCTGTATACAATGCACCCTTCCTTATTTCAAACACTCTGTATTCATAGCTTCAATATATTTTGGTTGATCAACAAACCATTCTGGTTGATCCTCATTCAACTTATAATCTTGTAGACGAATTTATTCACCGAAGAGTTGAGTATGTTTGTTGACTATACCATCTAGAAAAATAGTGGCATTTTTTTCTGTATTATGGAATTTCAGGAATGTCCAGTCGCACACAATATTGAATATAAATGAGATATTGATATTTTTTTATTCAGCTGAATTAATGATTTAGCGCCCTCTTGCGCCGAATCTGATCATAGCTAGTTGGGCCAATGGTGACTTTAACTCAGGATGGCTCCAGCTACAACATAACAAAAATCCAGCCATTTTCACCGAAAGACTTTTTTCCATAAGATGTGTGCGTGGTCCTTTTCAGAAAAATTCTCGACTCAGCTCAACGTGATATACCCTGTAACTACCCGACCACGCGCGATGAAAAAATAGTCTCAGCACAGCTTAGTCTAAGCTGTGGTCTCAGGTCAGAAGCTTGACAATAAAACAAGATCCTCCCCACTTCGCGATGAAAGTTGAACATTTGCTGGTACTATGTTTGTTCCGGTGTGTTCACTGTAGGTTCACATAACAGAAAACATTGTGTGTGTATGCTCTGTGGTTCACATTCGCTCACTTTTGTTGAACAGCGCATTATCCTGACCTCTAAGGACTTGTAATCCTTAAAACCATAACAAACCTTCTGTATAAGCAGCTGGGAACGGCAGTGAAAACCATCAGGTCGTTTTTGAATTCATATAATGGTTTTTACGACATATCAAATGTTCTTCCTGTTGGCATCAGCTCTAGGTGCCTACGTGTTCCGTGAGTATAAAAATTACTTTTAATATTTACTTGTTGTGCATTATCATCACACAAAAAATATTCAGTAGTCAGTTGTGTTTTCAGTAATTAACTCAACATTTTAGAAATCATTGAAATAGTTATTTTTCTACGACAGTGCGTAAACTAAGCTTTTACGCACTGCTGACAGTGCGTAAAGTTATACTTTTCCGCACAGGTGCGTAAAAAATCACCTGTGCGTAAAATCATCAACTGTGCGTAATAGTTATTTACCTAACAAGTGCGGAAAGTAGTACTTTTCCGCACGAGACGGCAGTTGCACGAACGACGCGGAGCGGAGTTCGGGCAAGCCGTCAAGGGCGGAAAAGACGTTTTCCGCAAGAGTTTGGTACAATGTTTTTCCTACGAGTGTTTTTGTCCATCTTATTTATGAAAAAAAAAGGGTTTTTATTAAACAAGGTTTTATAATAATGCTACCAAATGACACAAGACAGAATAGTTACATAGATCATTTAGTCAGTCCTAAATATCCTCATTTTCAACAGTATAAAAATCGTGCGGAAAAGTACCTTTTCAGCACTAGTGCGGAAAAGTAACTCCGCATGATTTTATCTTTCCGCGAGATTTATACTATGAGATCGAATCTAGTCTATTAACGACTGTTTGATAATAAGTTTCCGATATTCCGTAATTTTCATAAAATTAATTTCAAAATATAAAGTAATTAAGACATTATCAAAATAAACAGTGATATTTAAAATTTGACAGGATTTGATATGGTATTATAGCAATTAAATTAATATCTGAAATAGCTCAGTTGGCAAAGTAAGGGAGCAGTCGTTCTACGCTGGTTAATGGTTAATGGGGTAGGTGGTTCGAATCTTGGGGAAGTGTTACTTTTTTCTTGTTTTTGTTTTGAAATCGATGAGAGTACGTACTGTTCAATTTTCGTTGTATTTTTCAATATTTGTATATTCAATGACGACATGAGTGTTTTTGATAGAATCTGTTATGAAAAAAATAATTCGCTCGTACAACAAAATTTCATATACCTACCTACTCGTGGGAAATGTATCGATAGCTTAAAGTGTAAACCGGCTATCTCCAATTATGCATATTTTACAGGAAACAAAAAAAACTGTTTGGGAGACCCAGTGTGAAACTGAGGGAGTCTTGGAACACCTTGAGTAGCACAATGAATCTGTAAATTTTACAATGTTCCTCACACTACCAAACTATAGATTTCACTGTTTCCTAGAAGATGGTAACAAAATCTCAATTTCACTAAAAATCGGAGTTAGCCGGTTTACAGTTTAGGCCATCAGTATGTCATTTCATGCTCATTGTACAATATACTAATCTTGAATTAAAATCGAAAGTGCGAACGTTTTATTATTAATTCACTGATTTTCGAATTCAAAATAGGGCGAAATAATCAAATTTTCTTAGAAAACTTGCTTTTATTTCGGAAACCTGACCATTTGAGAGGAAATTCAATTGTCTCTGAGTATATTTGATAATATATGGGGTGTTCCATTTGAAAAAATGCACTCTTCACCACTTTTGTATCTATCGGTAAAATCACAAATTGTCAAAGAACCTGTATAATGAAGAACGAATTCCAGTAGTCATAACTAATACACAGGACATTGTCAAACTATATCCAAAATTTCAACTTTCTACGTATACAAATACTGCAGTAATAAACATTTAATTGGAACTAAGCTTTGCAAAAAAAAATGAGTAATCAATGATTTTATCGAATACCACTGGAGAAAGACATAGGGAAGTATTATATGAAAATAATCGAAATGCAATAGCAAAGCGAAAGATGCAATAGCACACAGGGTATTCCATTTAAAGTATCTCAGTTGTTGCTTCTTTTCGATAGAAGCGCCGCATTGCTGGAAATATTTTAGATCGACAGGGCAGAACTGATTATCTAAGAAACCAAATGTTCAAAATGATCCTATATCCAGTTTTTCAGAAACGTCTAATATGCCATCGGGTTTAGTGTACTAAACCTGTATATGAACAGTGCGTGAAAAATAACTTTACATACAGTTTATGTTTTAACGCAAAGGTGATTTATTTACGCACGTGCTAGAAAGTATCACTATATGCACTGTGAACAGTGCCTGAAACTTTGTTAACGTCGTGGAAATAGCTATTTACATACCAAGGGAGGAAAATCATGCTTTTCCTCCCGCGGATAGTTTGATGCCCGACGCGAAGCGGACGGCATTAATATCCGCGGGAGGAAAAGCATTTTCCTCCTGAGGTATGTATATAGTTTTTTCTACTACCTTTAAGATCGTCATATTTATAACGTCCTAAAAATTTTAATGCGCGCATACTTATGAGAACAACGGCAGAGAGTTGTGGAACTATATAATGCGGCTATATGACAAAATGTTAAGTAAGCGTTGCGTTGTCGTCATCGTGTTGACAACGATTTGTTGCTATGGCGTTGTTTGGTAATACAAACATAAAAGTTGTCATAAGCTGTCACGTTGTTTACCCTTTTAAGTTGCTTCTAAGTTTTGAAAATGAGTTCTAGCGAAGACGACCTGTCAAAAGATCTCGCTGAAGAGGCAAAATTGGTTTCAATGCATCTTCTTCCTGATAAATCGAGAGGAAAGGTACTATTTTCCTACCAGCGGGAGGAACAGTACTATTTTCCTCCCGGCGGGAAGAAAAGTACCATTTTTCTCCCTTCTTTAGGGATCGAAAATAAAGTTTTCTAATGAGGTAGTGGAAAAACATTTTTTTCTGAAATCGTTCAAGAATGCCCACTTTCACGGAGCAACTTCAGGCCTCAAAATACGCTAATCTAGTATTTTAGTCTGTTGCTAAGCACCGAACTTTCCCGTACCGTTTTCGGACCTAAACGGTACGGGAATAGTATATTGTTTATCTAGTAGTATAAGCAATACATTCCCGGACGACAATGTAAATTGTTGGCCTCGGCTTCGCCTCGGCCAACAAGCATTGAACTCTGGGAATGTGCTTTTACTATTGAAATGCTTTTACTACTGAAATCGCAATCAGCATTATCAAAAACTAAGGAATTCTACATATTGTTTGCGTGAATTCAATAACTGTCTAAAATGTAAACAAGCCGGCAAAAATATTCCCGTATCGTTTTCGATACGGGAAAGTACTTTTTCGGCAACCATCCGGGAAGTGTTCACTTCCCGGACACTTTTTCTTTGGGAAAGTAGCACTTCCCGGCCTAGTCCGGGAAGTACGTACTTCCCGGACTAGGCCGGGAAGTGCTCGAATTTTAATACAAATATTAATATAAATAAGAATTAGAATGTTTCTGTTGGTATCTATCTTCTGTTCAAATTTCAATATATATATAATACAAATAAGAACTGAAATGTTGGAAATATTCAAATTTGGAATCGTTTCATCCGGTTAACAGATGGGTGAAAGTCGACCTCTCTTCGTCTCTTAGACTAATTGCGTCTCATTGATTTGTTATTCTACATGATTGCCGAAAAAATAGTGTACGCAACACGTCCGAAAACAGTTTTTTTGGACTCGCAGACTTCCAGGACTCGCTAACGCTCGTCCTAGAATTTGGTCTACTCGTCCAAAAAAACAGTATTTTCCGGACTTGTTACGTAAATTACTATTCCCGTACCGTTTAGGTCCGAAAACGGTCCGAGAAAGTTCGTTGCTTAGCAACGGACTAAAATACTAGATTAGCATATTTTGAGGCCTGAAGTTGCTCCGAGAAAGTGGGCATTCTGGAACGATTTCAGAAAAAGTACTTTCCCGTATCGAAAATGATACGTGAAAATTTTTGCCGGCTTGTTTACATTTTAGACAGTTATTGAAATCACGCAAACAATATGTAGAATTCCTTAGTTTTTGATGATGCTGATTGCGATTCCAGAAAAATAGTATGTGTACCTCGTAGTAAAAGCACATTCCCAGATTTCAGTGCTTGTTGGCCTCGGCCAACAATTTACATTGTTATCCGGGAATGTATTGCTTTTACTACTAGATACACAATATATTATTTTATAACCTCTCGACCCTCGATTACGTAAACTCGTTAGTTGGAATTGACATGGCATGTTTACATCAACCACAAAGATGAAAATTGTTACTTCTGCGTCTCGAATCTTTTTGTCATAAGTATTTTATAATTCATGAGTTTCGTTTTGTTGTTGAGCTGAACTTGAACCCAAATGAATCAGAAACATTCCAAATGGTATTTCAATTTTTGTGCGCTAATTTCTCATATGCTAAAACGGGCTGAAATGGAAAAATATGGAAATAGTCCAAACTAGATAAAAAAGTGACTGTGACTTGAAAATGTAACGCATCAACAATTCTAACGACCCCGCAGATAGCATTACTTTCCGTAGAAGCCCGACAAAAATTTGTTATTACACCAATCAATAGAGCATAAAATTAGTGATTGTTTAACAAAAATACTAGTAGGAAACCGACTGTGCCATAACATGGAAGACAATCCGTTATTATATTCTGAAAAGTTTTGGAATAAAAAAATGTGATTTTTTTACTGTTTTGCTTTTAAAATGGAAAATAATACACCAATCAGGTTGCTCCAATGGAAAAAATTGTAAATAATTATAATACAAAAAAATGAGATATTTTACGACTCGATCGGATCATTAGTAACGAAGAAAAAACGGAAAATCTTGCCGTTTTTCAAGTCGTAGGGTTAGCCCTTCTCATGAAACTATTGAATCATGTGTACTTTATGTGTGAGCAGAGCAGGCGAGAGACAAGCTACGAGAGAAGAGGTGAAAGATGGATCCGAACAGAGAATTTATATCTGCTCGGACAGTCAGGCAACGCTTAGAGCCGTCTGCCATCCTAAACCAAGCTCAGCGCTTGTACAGGAATTCTGCTAGCTGAAACGAAGGAAGATCAGCTGGTATGGGTCACGGACACAGAGGGGTGCGCGGAAACGAGGTGGCAGACGGACTTGCCAGATCCGGATCCGCAGCGCCATTCTGTGGACCGGAGCCTGTACTAGGCATCGCAAGAAGCCATACCTCTTCAGCCCTCGACGAGTTGGCAGAAGAAGAGCTGAATAAACTTTGGAGGGATAACACCGGCTGCAGGCAGTCGAAAGACTTCGTGGCCGGCTCCAATAAGTCAAGGACGACATAGCTCTTAGGCAGAAATCGCCAAGTACTACGCCTCCTTATAGGAATACTAACAGGACACAACAAGTTAGGCAGACACCTATCACTTATAGGTATAGAAGACAGTCCCACTTGCCGAAAATGCGAAGAAACTTCATCTCGCTTCCTCGGCGAGTGTGAGGCATACGGGAGGCTACGATTTGGGACCTTCGGAGTTGACAAACTCCAACAAGAGGAACTAATCAACTTGGAGTGGTCGGACATACTGACCTTCATTAGGAGGTCACAAAGGTTAGAAAAGGAAAACTAGGAGGATGAACGTAGATAAGTGGAGAACAGGAGATGGCAAAAAGGGTCCATGAGGGCCTACTTGCCTGGCTGCGGTTGCGGCCTCCCCAAAGAACTACTACTACTACTACTACAGCCCCATTTTGTGAAGGTATTTTCTCATTGGGCTATGACCAGCGAGAAGGCCCGTTATTGTTCTAACTTGATTCCTGCTCAGCTTGAGTGGTTCTTCAGTTTGTTGTATTAACGGTTCTTTAATCTATATTTTCCTTTGGTGCATGAGAGGGGCTTCGTTCCACCTCTCCCTTTGTTTTCGTTTGATCCAGTCCCGAATGCATCCTCGAATGTCGCATTCATTAATCTCGAGTGCGGGTTCTGGGCCAATATATGGAGTTGATGAACCGTTTCTGGCTAGTTCATCAGCTTTTTCATTGCCCACGATGCCACAGTGTCCTGGAACCCACATCAGAGTTCTTCTCGGCATTCCCATACCAGTCTTGATGTCACCTCCGAGTTTATAAGAGTATTCAGTGACGCCTAGCTCTCTGATGTTCGAGTGATAGTCCGATTATAACTTGTCAAACAGATTTTGATAGTAGACGTATTATAGTACCACAAATTAAGCGTATATTCTCATCTTGCGCTACAATGCTGCGAAATGGGCGAAAAATGCTTGCAAACTTGACTGAAAACAACCGAGCAAGCGTTTGCAGACGTACAGTCGTAGTGTATGAGGGATAATCTTGAAGTCTACCCTCAAAAAAACAGGATTTTCCCTTTTACCAGGGAAAGAAACCTAGAGACCAACAGAGATCTTCGCATCTTTGGTGAAAGCCTACAGATATCAAGAGAGACAAAATATCAGGGGTTAAATCTAGACTCGAAGATCACTTGAAACAAACATTTGGAAAAAGTGCTAACAATGGCAAGGACATTCCTGATGATGGCTAAGCGCTCTTTTGGCAGAACTTGAGTACTCGGACCCAAACAATCCCTTTGGCTATACCCAGCGATAGTATTCAGGTAGCACATCATATGGGCTGAATTTTGGCTTCATATTGGGCCAATATAGATATATTGTATATGAAAAAATAATATTGGTTCAATATGGGTGAATATTCAAAAAACAATATTGTAATAATAATATTGGTTGAACCTATTCTGAATGTAGATTGTCACAGATAATATTGGGTCAATATTGGTTGAATAATTTTTACCAATATCGATAATACAATATTGTCTACTTATTTTCTTCAACATCTAGCATAAATATTGCAATCCCAAATTTCCAGTCATATAGATTCTAGGGATAAAAAACTATATTGTATTTCCAAATCTGATAGCACATTGGTTGAATATCATTTCAACTATATTGAACAAATTAATTAATTACCAATATAGATAAAATAATATGGTCTCCATATGGTTTTCAACATCTAGAACAAATATTGCAATCCCAATATTCCTATCATATCGTTTCCAGAAATAAAAACTATATTGTATATCCAAGTTTGATTGGATATTGGTTGAATATTATTTTTCCAATATTCAAAAAATCTCATTAACTTATATTGGATCAATATTTGATTAATAATATTTAACGATATCGATAAAACAATATTGTCTCCATATTGTTTCCAACATCTAGAATAAGACGAATTTTAAATATTGGCCGAATATTCAGTGCACCATGATGAAATTATATTATGATCAAACCTGGATAAAAATCCGCTAGGTGGCTCTACTTATAAAACGTCTTCTAACACATACAAAGACATATTAATTAATTACTTCAAACAACTTCAAGCAACTTGTTTTCAAGGCAGCTTACTCAGTGGTTAGGGTGATAGAAAGGCAGACTCTGGTGTCATCTTGATCGACTAAAAGACATTTAATAATTTACCAAGGTATATGACATCCACCAATATATCCAAATGATAGTGTACCAATATCAATGAATGTTTTGAGGCCATTATTGCTTCAAGAATATTTCACCAAACTATTTTTGAAATGTTTGAACAATATTTGACTATCAATATCGCGAAATGATCACATTTCACTTCTCGACAATATAGCGTTTTGATATTTTGACAATATTTTCAGAATATTATACCAGCGATATTCTACCAATATCGCTGGATATTTTGAGGCCAATATTGCTTTGAGAATATTTCGCCGATATTATTCAAGTAATATTGGACCAATATCGCCGAATGTACACATTTTTTTCTCGCCAATATTGCACTTACAATATTTTGCTAATATGTTCACAATATTGTACCAATATAGCTGTACTACTTGGGTAAGGCCCTCGAAAACATATGGAGCTCTGCTGTTGTAGCCAAAGGTTAAACGAGTGACAATCAGAGGAAGGAACCTTCAGTTCAAGCATTGTAAATTTCAGTCCAACTCACTGTAGTTTCCCATTTCAAATATTTTTGCTTGAATTCTATCACTAAAGTATTTATGATGCCATTTGTGATGGTTCGTTATTTCGAAATTTTCCTTCTTTCGGCAATAACTTGATAAGGCCGCAAAATATTTGAGAAACAAAAATATTCCTACTCTGTGAGTCTGAAATACGAAGATATCTGAAACGGAGATAGATATGGTTTTGGTTGAACTGGAAAAAAGTTTCGCAACAGAAGGGACATCTACTCTGACCGCAAAAAAGTAGGTATTTCATGGAGAAAAAGTTTATTTTTAGAGTATTGGAAAAATGTTTCTGGGAAGAGTTTGTGCATGTCCGAAAACCTTGAAATCAATTTTGATACATGTCAAGTGACCACTAGTATGGCGGCAAATTGGAAAAAAAATACTATGAAGAGACCGAAAGTGTGGTAAGATGGCAAGATATCGAAAAAAGTGATATGAAAAAGTTAATTGGAATTCAAATTTATGCTCACATATGTTTCAAGCAATAAATCAGAAAACTTTTGAATTGCATTTTTTTAAAAGTTTTTTTTCTGAATGGCTTGACAGTACTGAAACATTTGTGTTGAATATGTACTGTACTGTAATTTCTATATATTCTTGTACTAATGTTTCTCATGTATTTCACGATTTATTCTACTCCTAGGTTACGAAAAACATTATCGATTCATTGCATGTAAACAGAGTATAATTTGAACCAGAACTGGGTTCTTTTCTCATCCATATCTAATATACAATAATCTGTATTCTGATGATAATGACAAAACTTTCTCATTCTCTCTGCAGATGGCACCAAATTCAAAAATATTGTTTTTGCCAAAACCCTCGCTGTTACATTGGTTCGTATCTAACAGTTATTACATAATCCCAAGACTATTGTGGTGATATGGCAATCTAGAAACATTCTGGTTTCCTGATTATGATCGAGTTTCGATAATAATTATGCATGAGCGTTTGACTTCGCACACTAACTTGAAAATAGTGCTTCAATCAAAAGGCTCAAAGTGAATCGCTCATGCAGCATTATCATTAAAACTTCATCATAATTATGAAACATGATATTTCTAAATTGCCATATCATCATGTTAGTCTTAGAATTCTGATATAACTGTTAGATACCAACAAATGTAACAGCGAGGGTTCTGGCAAAAACCAATTTTTTCAATTAAGTGCCATCAGGTGCGGAGATAATGACAGAGTTTTGTCATTATCATCAGAATACAAATGTTCCACTTAATTCAAGCCATTCAGGAAAAAAATTACTTTGATTTTTGACAAAATATTCAAAAAAAAATTGAAATTACAAATTTTTTCAGATTTATCAATTATTAATTAAATTCCAAGCAACTTTTTCAAATGACATTTTTCGATATCTTGCCATCTTATCCCACTTTTAGACTGTTCATGATATTTTTTTCCAATTTGCTGCCATACTATTGGTCATGTGACATGTGTCAAAATCAATTTTTAGGTTATCGAACACGCAAAAAAAATTCCCAGAAATATTTTTCCAATACTCTAACAATAAACTTTTTTCCCATATGGTACATACAAATTTATTAGACTTTCAAATTGTTTTGGAAAATCTAAATTTTCTTTTGAATTTTTCATTTAATTTTTTGTGGAATTTTTCTATGAGCTTTCTTGAGATATCAGTTTCAAGGTTTGACATTTCGTTGACTGTTTCCAGTTGACTGCTCCATTCCCTTATCATGTAAATATGAAAGCAATTATTTTCATGGTTGTAACTCCACAATTCATAGATTTGGGTCATCTTCACCAAATTCTGTATTTTCTCTAGGAGAAGGCGGGGCACATTTGACATAGAAAGAGAAATTGTTATCAGAAACGGTAATTAACACAATTTTCTGGTGAAAACTGAGGTTAGGACTCCATTAAAGATTCAAGAATCAATTGAACATGTTCATTCAGTGTTATTATGAAATTCAACAAAAACAAACACAATAAAACAATTGAGACCATTTTGACAAATCTGCCCCACGGTGGGACAGACTTGACTTTCGAAATATTCAGGTGAGGTAGTTTTGATACACAATAGTTGGAGGGCCGCGGGTTCCACTTCGGAAAAATCTTTTTTAGTAAGGCCCGGCCTCAGGGTTGACCTATAATAAACAAATAAAAAAATTCGTGGGAGCGGCTGAGATGAAAACTCTAAATCTGACTTTTTTGCCAACATTTCACCCCTTCCGACCCATTAGAATTTTCTCCATTTCTCTGTTTATGCCAAGTTATCTTTTTGAGAATTATTCTCACCTAATTCAGTGTATAAACTTCAATAAACTCACCTCAACTAGTAGTTAGTGATGATAGGAACATATTTCAACTCCTATATAAGGGCTTTTCGCACCCGCCGGCGCCGGCTCTAATAATCTAAATAGCCAGGTAGCCGAGTGGTTAAAGCGACATTGTTTCAATTACTTTGGCTGCCAGTTAAAGGTTCAAACCCTAGCGACTGCTGAAGTTTTTCTGATAGCCTGAGAAAGTGCTAGAAATCGCACGTAAAAAGGCACTACTGAGGGCTGCGGTTCGTAAAGGGACTACAGCTGGTTAACGGAAAAAACAATTTCAAACAATTTTGATTTAAGCGAGGAAGAGCACACGAATGAACTTAGGGGGATAAA
Source organism: Chrysolina oricalcia (assembly GCA_944452925.2). Classification (NCBI taxonomy): domain Eukaryota; kingdom Metazoa; phylum Arthropoda; class Insecta; order Coleoptera; family Chrysomelidae; genus Chrysolina; species Chrysolina oricalcia. The sequence goes on from OX101826.2 coordinate 11,314,391, forward strand.
TGATTGCCACCAAATGAATTCTTTGGCTTTAGACGAAAAAAAAATCATTTTGCAATTTGTTAGGGTTATGATAAATGAATTAGGCTATAAGAAGATTGTGTTCTAATATTTATTTAATAATGTAACGAAAACTTTTATAACTTGTGAAGCGTGGCGAAGCCATGAACATGAACATTACAACTGATCGTACATGACGGAAATCGATTGTTACACATGTCACAGAACTGGCATTGATTGACAGCTAGCCTAAGACAACCAGTGTTGTCAACCTCTTAATATTATAGGTCTGTTAGAACTAAACTACAATAAGCGTGTTCCGTTTCATGCATTCATCGCATCACTGTTGCAGACATAATCAAGCGTTCCGTTTCAACTAACATTGACGTTGGTGGGTTGAATCTTGAATCGGAACGATTTTTGCTTGCGTGGTTCATGCCGTTTCCCGCAGATGTTGACATACATCACTTTATCAGTTAACAAAATTCATATGTAACAAAAACGAATCTGTTAATCTTGTAAATAAATTAATATGGGTAGAACGAAAGTGTTAATGGCAAGAGTAGGAAGCGAGCTTTGTGAAAATGAGAGTAGCGCAGATTCTGATAGAAGTGATAGTTATGAGGATAATATCGTCTGTCCCACGCCAAAACCGCGAATATGCTAATTCCAGGGTTCTGACTTCAATATGTAAAATACTAATTTTCTACCAAAATTTTCAATGCCAAACTTACGAAAGTGCTATCAGGTTGTCTCTGTGAACGAGAGTGAATCGTGATCGTACAATATCCCATTTTGTTCAATTTTCGATAATTCTTCTTATTGGAACAACCATATTGTTGTATTAGTTTTCATTTTATAGGCAAAACAATAAACAAAACCATGTTTTTGAGTATTTAAATGTTTATAACAATAGCTATTTATGTACCAAGTGAGTTACATAGATCCTAACGCCCGAAGGGTAACATTCACCCGAGAGGCCTTTGGCCCGAGTGATGAATGTTGTCCGATGGGCGTTAGGATCTAGTAACGCTCGTGGTGCATACAAGATTTTATTTTTCACGAAAAAATTATCTTAAACGACGTTGTTTACTTCATAAATTTCTTCTCATAGTATTTACTGCGTTCTGATCAGCAACTGAGCACAAGTGAGCTTCTATGCAATTGCCATGGAAACATTGAAGTGTTGTTTTTTTAATAAAATGACTCTGCATTTTTGTAAGAATTGACAAGCTTGTTAGTGGAGGAAACTAAAAACGGTTGTCTTCATAATAATTATGGAGATCCCACAGAATGTGACGCTCAAAGCTGAAAAAGCGTTAGGAAATTTACTGCTTGTGAAATCCAAATACTTATACGAGAAGGAGTATGACAATTTTCTGAAATGAAAAGATTAAAACAGAGTAAATACCGTAGATGAAACTGTCTTAATGGCATACTGGTGGGTTTATCTCATGAAAAATGTTAATATTTTTTATTTATTTTACATTATTTCAGTAATGAAAAAGCGTTAGGAAATTTACTGCCTGTGAAATCCAAATACTTATACGAGAAGGAGTATGGCCATTTTTTTAAATGGAAAGATGAAAACAGAGTGAATACCGTAAATGAAACAGTCTTAATGGCATACTTCCAGGAATATTTTTTATTTATTTCACATCATTTCAGTCTGAAAAATATATTGCAAATAGTCTATGGATCAAACACTCACAGCTGAAATCAACATTGATCGTTAAAGAAAACATTAATATATCAGTATTCAGTCAACTGATGGCCTTTCTGAAAGTTAAATCAAAAGGATACATTCCTAAAAACCAAAGGTGTTGGAAGGTGGACAAGTATTACTTTTCATAAGAAACGCTCCAGATGATACTTTTCTGCTACATAAAGTTGTCCTGATAATGGGCTTATTTGGAGGCTTAAGAAGTGATGAAATGGTCAAGATGACAATTGATGACATTGAAGACAGAGGAACTGTTTTACTGATCAAGGTACCAGAAACCAAGACCTGCACCTCAAAAAGTTTCATCATTGTTGAAGAAAGCAAAATAGGAGCCTAAACTCAGTGAAAAAGAACATTGCACTACTACCAAAAGGATGTAAACAACGTAGGTTTTTTTAACCTACAGAAATAATAAATGCATTGAGTTACTTGCAGGTTCCTTCTATCATAGCGAAATACCTTAATTTGGAAAACCCGAAAGGTTACACAGGACATTGTCTACACCGAACGACGTCAACGCTTCTTTTTCAAGGTGATGCTTCCTTTGAAACACTTAAATTACATGGAAAAAATGGAAGAGTAGTACGGTTGCGGAGAGCTATATTGAAAGAAGTATCTCCTCGAAGAACAAACAAGAACAAACTTGCTACAATACTAGCCCATTCCGTTTCCAAAAAAGAAAATGTTAACATTCATTATCGGTCAACTCACAGAACTTCAAACTTGGTACTAATTTTTCAGGAACATTTGAAAATTTTGATTTCTGTTTGAGAGAAAATAATTAGTCCCTTCTTTATGTACAGTTATAAATAAAACTTTTCTGAGTAATTAATTTAGTGAACTACAGAAAAAAACATTTAGCGGGCGTAATGATTCATAATGCCCTCCATAACGCCCCGGGCGTTATGGGTCTGTTAATAGCAACCGTTGCCAGTGAATTATGAAGCAGTAATGGACAAGCGAAAAATAAATCAATAAATGATAGTTGCGAGTCGAAAATAGAACAGAATACAACTACGGACTGTCTTTCATGTGATGGCATAGTTGTTTCCTATTAGTATTTTTGTTAAAAAATACTCATTTCACGCTCTATCAATTGATGTGTTTTAGATGAGGGGTTTTCCTTGAGAACTTCAAATATGTGGGGCTGGTGGATAGAATGGATACGTGGAATATATTTTTATTGTTGTCGTTTCAGCTGATGACTTCCAACTCTGCAGGAAAGACGATAAGAATCTCAATGAATGTGTGCTCAACGCTATGAATGACGCTTTACCAAAACTTGCGGATCCAGGTGAGTATACTGCAAATGATTTGAGGAGTGATACAAAGCGAAACTGTAGTATTTTTTCGAGTGAATTTCCTGATAGTTGTGATAATTTTCCAGTTAACAAGAACCTCTATTGTAGTAAAAATATGAGTTACATATATTCATTACTGTTACCGCTTTGTGATGCCAAATATTGTGAATTGTTCTTGATTTTCTTCTCGTTAGTATCGCTTTGAGGTAGAAAATGTGTAGAAACTTGCGAAGCACAATAACATGAAGTTTGGTTTGTTTGCTGAATCAGATAGTTACTTTCCTAGCATCACAATGTTATGGCTCTGAGTCGGTCATGTGACATAAATAATCGGCATTGGGCGTTATTTGTCGAGACTGTCGAGTTGAATTTGTATTAAGTTGTCGGCACGGCGTCATTCCATGAATACTTTATAAGTATTTGTGATAGTGTTCATGCAGTCATTCATTGTTATGTTTGATTTTTTTCTTTCAATAGTTGATTTTAGTGTGTTTGTAAACGGACTGCCTGAGCTTTAATCTCCTAGGCGAGTGTCAATTGAGTTTGTGAATATTCAGTGCCCCCATCAACTACTTTACCCCTGTCTGAGGATCTGGCTGTGCTTGAAGCTCCTGAGCGACTGCTTTTCCTCTGTGTGAGAGTCTGACTAAGCTTAATAACCCTTTGTTGACTGAATTTCTCAAATTCAATAATGAATGTTGTCATGTGATGAAAACTGATATGTAGTGTATCTGAAATGGAGTCATAGTTAAAAAACTTGAATATGTTGGTTGACATTGACAGGAATAGGTGGTTTCATAGAGACACCACTAGACAAGAACACTTTTATTCTTTTATTCAATTTACTTTTTATGGTACATTGCAAAACAATTTTTTTTGTCTGATAAACATAATCCCACGTCACATCTAAAAGAAAAAACACGCGTTATTCAATAAAAAATTGTTTTTTCCATAATCACCTTGTGCACATCCACCTAGTAATAATAATAATAATAATAAATATTTTATTCCTTAAAATGATCATTTCACAATGACATAGGAATCGTCAGATTGAACATGAAACACATAAATGTATAAATACACAATACATAAAATTACTAATATAGACACAATACATGATAGACAGTAGATCTACGCGGGAGTGAATGAGTACTCAAAATATTCGTCGATAGAATAAAAACAACGCTCCAGAAGATATTCTTTGACCTTTCTTTTGAAGGTAGAAATTAAACGTATACTCTTTATATCTGGAGGCAGGCAGTTGAATAACTTCGAACCAATTAAAGTGGGTGACTTTTGAAACAACGTTGTGCGGTGTTGTTGTAATTTAATAAGATTTCCATTTCTTGTTGGATAGTTGTGGCACTTGGAGTTAGTTTCAAACTCAGACTCGCGCTTTTTTACATAAAGCAAACAACTGTATATGTAAATAGATGGTAATGGTAAAATGTTTTTTCCTTTGAAAACAGGTCTACATGAATCTGTGTGACGAAGACCATATAACATACGTATTATTCGCTTCTGAGCTATAAAAGCGCGAGTTATGTTATTTCCATTGCCCCACAGAAGTATATTGTAGGAGAAAACAGAATTTACCATTGCGTGGTAAACATCTGATAGATTTTTCTCGTCCAACACTTTCTTAAGTTGTAAGAGAGCATAAAAACTGCTGCTGATTCTCTTACAAACGTAATTGACGTGAAATTTCCAACTCAAATCAGAGTCAATGTAGATTCCTAAAAATTTCGTAGTTACTGATGGATGTATTGCCACCTCATTAATTTCAACATGTATGTCTTGTTCAATGTGTTTTTTTCCAAAAAATTGAACCAGCACCGTTTTATCTGCATTCAGAATTAGTCTGTTAGAGCGACACCATACTGAGAAGTTCCTACCTATCATATTGAGTTTGTCTTGCAGTTCAACGAGACTATCAGCTTCTGCTGAAATAGAGGTATCATCAGCAAAAAGAGATAATGATGTTGTTCCTATATGTTGTGGTAGGTCATTTATATAGTGCGGTGGGGATGTTCCTTGGTGCTACACAATAAACATCTTCTTGACGAACCGTGCCAATGAGTGCATGAATCGTATCTGAAAAAAAAATATATATATATATATATATATATATATATATATATATATATATATATGTTTCAAATTGAGTTTCAACGAGTGACTATAGATTATTGCCATATTATTTATGTCAAAATTTTGGTATCCTGAACTGGGATCATCATTTAATTCAGCTCTGTTTTCATTTTCACCTTCATCCCATCATCTATTTCTGATTCGACATCTGAAGGAATTTCATCCAGTAAGGTATATAAGTTCTCAGATGACATATTTTCCAATTCGTCAAAAAAAATTCTACGTTGATTACCTAAAAACAAAATACGGTCAGGCCTAGTGGTTTCACAGTGAAACCTCACACTTTTAGAAGCAAAATAATATGTTTCTTTTCAAATTTTGGATCATTTTAGATCATATGATTATAACATTCTCCTAAAAGCCAATAAAACGAATACTTACTAGCCATGTTACGAATTGTTCAATAAAATCACGATGTCAATATAACCTATAAAAACCACACCGTTGTTGTCACGTAAATGCTATGAAATCACCGAATCCGTTGGGAACCGCGCGGAAATCCGTTATTGGATGCAAAGTGGGGGTAGTTCAACTCCTTTACTGCGTGTGGTTTCAACGTAAATACACCAGGCAGACGGAGTATAATTTATTAGTTTAATGGTTTCATCTTGAAACCATTGGTCAACAAAGGGTTAAAGCTCCTTTAATAAAACGCTATTTCGGTGATATAGAGTTTCATTACTGCTGAAACTATGAATTGTTAGGCCGAGCGGTGCCTTTTTCAGTATTTTATAGGAGCATTTGTATAGGAACACATCAGGAAAATTATACATTTACTTACCCATCAAATCTCATCTCCGGAAACCCATATCAGAAACCTGCTACCAGTTCTGCACACACACTAGTTTTAATTATTTAAGTTACTTTATTTATCATTTTTTTCAACACTTTTCTGGATTTAAATCTATTCAAATACTTCTCAAATTGTTATTCATCAATATCTGGGCCGAAGGCCCAGGTGGAAGACCAAATTTAACTGAATAAAACAAAGAAATCGGCCAAAATCATTTATTATGTCGATATGCCGAAAGAAAAAAATTAGAACGCCGGAATAACTAAGAAATTTTAAATTTATAAGTTATTAAATCAAACCCAATTAGAAAAGTGAATTTCATGACATTTACGTTATTAAAGTGCTTAAAAAGTTATTATTCTTACTAAAACATTAAACTGATATATTTCGAAAAAGATCATTTACCAGAAAAGGTCATATTACTAGCAACCATCTAACTCTCTCAAGATTTAAAACAGGACTGCAATTTAGAAGCATAAAATATCTGTTCTCAAATGAGCCTGGATCTCGTAATTCCCGATTTCTGTTTAGTCAATAAATATAAGGGTTGTTCGAAAATTAAATAGTGAATTAACTTTCTTTTCGGATTCGTCTACAATCTGCTTATGCATTGAATATTTTATAACTCAGATATTCCGATATTACGAGAAAAAAATATAATGCAAATTTGTCGCATTATGAAAAAAACTCTTTATATCTAAACAATTGATCTTATTTCTAATTATTTTATGTCATGGATCTTTCTGTAACACTCGGTTATGGTTTGAATCAATTCTCTTAATGGAAATATGACGTTGAATTCATAATGAAACTGATAATTGGATACAAAATATTTTGTTCGAGTTATTAAATTCTCCCCGTATAACTCTAGTGTGTTTTGGTACGATTTTCACAGCAACACATGTGCGAAGTTTTCTGAGCATTCTTGGTATTGTCAAATAAGTGCTGAATTTATTGGCTTCCAGATGTAGATTTAATGTTTGTCGGATTTCGTCCTCTGTTTAGAACAATAAATGAATTTCAAGATAACGTTGTGTTAAACTCCCAAGCGACTGTTTATCGGGTTTGAATTTTCAGTGCACTATTGACAGCTGTTCCCGTTTCCCCTATATGACGGTTTGTCAAAGCTTTAAACTCTTAGGCGATTGTCAGTTGAGTTTAAATACTCAATGCCCCTGTTGACAGCTTTTGTCCTGCATGCCAGTCTTCCTCTTAACTTCTACGCGAATGTCAATCGAGTTCGAATACTGAAGTGACCTAATTGACAGCTTTTTCCATGGAATGACAATCTATACAGGGTCCTGCAACTGCGCTCCGGTGGTCCATATCGTCTAAACGGCGCAACTTAAAAATTTCTTTCGAATGCGTGTTTCCTTCTTGAGAGGGTATCTTTCGAAAATATTCCGAAGTATACAAGGTGACCCAGAAAAGTGCATCAAACAAAACTTATATTTTTTGTAATGGAACACCTTATATTTTATCAAATGGTTGAATAGAGATTACTTTGACCATTCCAAAACTATAGGGTCATGTATGTTCATCAACATTATTTTCGGAGATATATCAATATTACTGCAAAAAACTCTGTAATTCCTCGTTGAAAACTAATTATAAAAACTTATGAGAGTCGAAATAACTGATTCCAATACGGTCTAGTTTCTGTAACATGACACACAGTTGAAATTTCATTACTTTTTGTGTACCGGATAGATCGAAACGCAAATTGAAAGATATTTCGTTTTTTTCAAAAGGAAAAACCCATACCTACAATTTCAGAATTGGAAAGGCCATAAAATTTACTTTCGAATGATATATCACACATGGTATTTACGTCACCATGTAAATAACGTATAAATGAAATGCATTAGTGTAATTTGTGATGTACTTTGAAGTCAACATAAATTTTAGTAGATGAACAATGTAGAAATTAAAACAGGTGCTCAAAATGTCCTCCATATCCCGCAGACAAAAACGTATACGTTTTTTGAAAGTTTCTACTACCCTGCCCATATTCTTTCATATTTTCATATTTTCGCTGGTCGTTGGAGTCTCTGCATAAACAATATCTTTTATGGATCCCCATAAAAAAATGTCAGATCGGGTAATCTAGGCGGCCATCTTGTCGGCCCTCATCTATCGATCCACCGGTCTTGAAAAATATCATTGAGGTGGTCCCAGACATTCATTGAATAATGAGCCGGCGCTCCATCTTGCTGCATCCACATTATGTTTCTTGAACGTAAATTCACATTCTTCAATAAAGTGGAAAACTCATTTTACAAAAATTCTGAATACATTTGTCCATTAAGATGTCTGTCAAAAAAATGAGGTCCGATGACTTGATCTCCAATTATTCCACCCCACACATTTAGAGACCATCTGTGCTGGCTACCTACTTACAGTTTTATCCTTGGATTTTTATTCGAATAATAGTGAAAGTAGTGTTCACGAGCCCATTTTTGTGAAATGTTGCTTCATCTGTGAACAGGACATTTTGAAAGTGATAGTGAAAGTGCTGATTTTGTGTTAGTTTTTCCAACGCCCAATTACAAAAATCCATGCGTTTATGAAAATCAGTTTCAAGCAGTTCCTGATGGGGCTGAAGACGATATGCATGCAAGTGATTTCGTTTCAGAATCCTCTAACCTGATCTTTCACTCACACCTGTAGTTTCACCTATTTCTCTTTGACTGGCAGTTGGATTTTCTATGACGGGCTAATATTACATTCAATAACTGATTCTCCTCATTCGTCACAGGCTTGGTACGAATTGGTTTTGGATAATCCACTTTTCCTGTTTCCAATAATATCTTGATGATTTGTTTATGAAGTTTTCAATATTGCCACAGACTGTCAAGACAATAGTGTCGTTCGATAAGACGTACTCTGATAACTCTACTTGCTTGAAGATGATCTTTTCAAACGAGAAAGTGCAAGTGTCAGAGAAAGATGAATAATGTGAAAGTGATCTCGATCAATTAGAGCTGTTTTCAATGATTCCTTGCACTCTACTGATAGGCCAATAAACACAGCAATTTTTCTCCTAAAAGTTCAACTTAAATTTCTCCGCCGATTTATTTTTTACAATTCGGTCGTCACGGAGGGTTCAATAATTAGCACCCCTGGGGGGTGCAACCCCCCAAAAATCGTAAAAAAAAAATCTGGAAGATTTTATCTTGACATTTCAGCTCTGGGCAATAAATATGAGTGAAAATCAGTATTAATAATGAGGGCGAATTATTTTCAACAATTAAACCTCCTCCCGGGGCATCAACCCCTTCCCGAAATCGGGTTTTTTTGGGTATTTTCTATGAATATGTGATATTGTCAGTCCTGAGTAATGAAACTGAGCGAAAATTTGTAAAAATAATAGGTATAAATTATTATAAACTAATTTCCCGCCCCCGCATTCTGGGCATATACCCCGCATCGAGGAAACATTGGGGTGAGAGGGAAGGGGGAGAATATGTGAAAAAACTCTCAAACTACTACTCTTAGATATAAATGTGGGTGAATAATCGTTCAGAGCTGTCGTTATTGAGATTTAGAAGTATTGTTATGAAAATTATTCGCAAATTCGAGAGAAGATCAACTTATTGTATAAATCAAACGCGGACCGGAGGTTACGAAATATGAGAGTGTTTTTCAATGATATCGAGAAAGGGTATGGAGAAATGAATCCACAAGTAATCACCATCAAGAAATGTATAGGAAAATATATTTATTCACTCATACAACTCATCATCTACTTCATCTTCAGTCTCCTCGTCTTCATCTTCACAATCCGGAACAATCACACCCAAGTTTCTACAGATATGTGTGATTCATTTATTACAAACATTTGTACATTTTAGACCACTCTTTTTGCACGTGCAGGAGTCTCTGATGCAGCTGGTCGTGCAGTTACAAAAAACCATTTTTAAAATTGAATCCGGTGCGGCTTTTCTTATCATTTCGATTGGTTTCAAAGAGGTACTCTTTTCTCAGCCCCAATTTTCAGGATGTATCTCATATGACAACCATGTCATATTCAACATTTATATTCTGCAGAGATGTTTCCTCGTCTCTGACTATCGATGTTATCCCATTATCCAGTGTTTTCTGCACAGGAACTTTTATATTATCTGACGTTTACATAGAGCAACGTTGACTGCTGCCCACTGCGCACCGACAAAACCGCGCCGCTGTATACTCTACAGCGGCGCGCTAGCTGCCGCATTGACAAGGTCCCAAGCCGATATTTTTCAGGTTTTAGAATCTCAATGAGATTAAAGCAGGTACACTTCGGGACAGTTTCCTTTGGTGCACTGTCTTCCTCGGTCTCGAGTCCCCATATTCCATCAAGGACTGATTTTATTTTTCTTTCCATAGAACAATAATGCGATCAAATGCTGAGTAACCTCTATTTTAAGTACTTAAAAGATTGACTGGATTGCATTTAAAATTTGTACAAATAACCAAATTTGTATGAATATTTTCAATAAGGGCAGGGTTTTTTCTGCAAACTGGCTTTTGATTCATGTTGATAAGTGCTTTATCTCTGAGTTATTAGCATTTGAATTTATAAACTCCCCCAAGATTTTGTAACCTAAAATATGCGAAAAATTTAAAACACTCGTATTTAATACAAACATTATTTGGACCGGTTAAACGTTATGCAATTTGACAATGAAGTATTCCTCAACTGTTCATTTTACTTGCTACAAGTGATAATACATTATTTCAGTAATCACAAGAATTATTTCACGAAGTCAGGAACTTTAATATTATAAGATTTTCAATTTCAATTTTGCAGCTGGCAACTACGCGTATAAATATAAATAATATCAGAATACAAAGCTACGATCTTTATCTTCAAAATGACGTAAGATTTATACGAATTAAACATTTATGTGAGGAGTTATAGAACTTTACTTCGCGCGCTGGTTGAAAAAATGCACGTTGGCGGGAGCCGGCGCAACACCTGCCCCATTGCGAAGGCATGTAACTTCAACAATATTTTTTCAAGAATACCGTGCGATTTCTCAAATTTTGGTAGAGACAGTTTTGTTGTAAAAATGTGTGCTCTTTCTGAATATCAAGTTATTTTTTTGATTTAAAGTGAATTTTTTGAGATATTTCGAAATTACCTCAAAAAAATAAATTCAACGCGTATTTTGGGATACATGGAGGTGATAATTTTTCTCAGAAGTAATGTGCACACTGTGTTCTACAATTTGGAAAAAAATTATCGGCGGAGCTATTTAAGTTGAGGTTGATAGCCCTGTTGATTGGCCTATGATAATACGAAACAAAACCCTACAGCATCGATGTGTTCAGGACCCAAGGGCGGATCAAGGCAAATTTTCTGGGGGGTTACAGAGTGTTGAATAACTAATGTTTTTTGCAGTAATATCGATAAATTAACGGAAATAACGGAGATGAACATACATGACCCTATATTTTTTGAATGGTCAAAGTAATCTCTATTCAACTATGTAATGAAATATAAGGTGTTCCATTTCAAAAAACATAATTTTAGTTCGGTGCACTTTTCTAGGCCACCTTGTATACTTCAGAATATTTTCCAAAGACACTCTCTCAAGAAGGAAATATGCTTGCATTTGAAAGAACTTCATAGTTGCGCCGTTTAGACGCTATGGACCACCGGAGCGCAGTTGCAGGACCCAGTATAAGCTATAATCTTGTACGCGACCGTTGGTTAGGTTTGAATATTGAGGGCTCCAATTGTAAGCTTTTTCCCTTTATGACAGTCAGCCTAAGCTTTAAACTCCTATACGCGACTGTCAATTGAGTTTGAGTACCCAGTGCCCTAATTAACAGCTTCTGCCCTGTATATTGGTCTATATAACTTATAATCTCCTACGCTTTCGATAATGAGGTTTGAATTCTAAGGTCCTCAATTGACAGCTGAGATTGCGAGGGGGTGTCGCGGCACTTTTACTGGACATCGAGACAACTGAAAGTCTTATATGAACAAATCACGATTTCTACACGAAAAAGATGTACCAATTCATATACCTATTAACGCCATCAACTAACTTTCAATTTGAATTCAAAAAGATATCGCACAGCAGAAAACATTCGAACAACTGTATTTTCTTGCTCCGTCAGAACTACGTCAGCGGAGCTATAACGTTTTCAATGAATACTATTTTTGTTCCAGGCATTTCTTCTCCAATCTCTCTCAAAACGGAACCTATGCTGTCCCATTACTGTGAATACCACCCCGATAATGATGCCCTCAAATACGATGAATACTTCATAAACTTGTCACACACGGGTTTCATAAATTCTACTGTGACGAGTGCGAGGTAAGTTTACAGCATTCAAACAGTATTCAATGGATATCTAAATTGATCTGGGCAAGGAAAACAAAGTTTGTTGAGTTTTTTTTCTAGAACTTACTTTTCGATCCAAACACGATACGGTTTTTTGTATTTGGTCGTTCTTATATTTTATTATTCTGACTTCACAACTCAGAATTAGTATAATTTCGACTTCACAACTCGGAATTAGCCTAATTCCGACTTCGCAATTTGGAATTAGTATAATTCCGACTTTAGTGTAATCATTGCGATTCCATTGAAATTATAGTGAAAGTTTAAACATTGATCCCTAACGTCCAAACTCGTCAATTCATGTGCATTCGTGTATATAGTTATTATTTAATATTATTAGAACGTATCTTTTCCGCACGCCACATCGTCAGGAGCGTGCGGGAAAGTATAACTTTCCGCACTTGTTAAGTATTTTTAATGGAAAAGAGCATACTTTATTTAGAGAAAATCGTAAGAAAAGTACTAGTTTTATGCTTAGCAACTTTTCTACTCAGCAATACGTTTGTTATTGATCATTACATTATTTCATCTTGCCAATCTGACAAATTTTTCTTTCATTAATTGATGCGTTCCCATTAAAAAAAAGAAAAAAACACGTGTTCAACTATTATGCTGGGTCTACATCAAACAAAAAAATAGAAACAAAACATCTCAATGGTTTTCAACAATTTAAAAACAAATCTTATACTTTTCTTCAACAAAACGTGTTGTTTTTGGATGCAACAAACTTTTTGTGTTTCCGTTTCCATTAAAAAATTACAAAAACACGTTTTCAACTCTTATGCCGTGTCCACATCAATCCAAAAAAACACAAACAAAACATCAACTCAATGTTTTTCAACAATTTAACAACAAATCTGAAAATTTTCTTCAACAAAACGTGCCTGTTATGTTTTTGGTTGCAACAAAGTTTTCGCGTTCCCGTTTCCATAGAAAAAGGAAAAAACACGTTTTCAACTCTCATGCCATGTCCACATCAAACCAAAAAACAAAAACAAATCATGTTTTCAACAAGTTAACAACAAATCTGAAACTTTTCATCAACAAAATGTGTTGTGTTGCAGTAACTTTTCGCGGACCTGTTGGAAGGCGGTAAACATCAAAGGGTTTCTGTTTTGTTGTCATTGCTGGCAACATTTTCGGTGCTGTGTGTACTTAATTGGAAAACAAAGAAAAACAGAAACCCCTCCAGTATATCTTTGGGGACTCCTAGGTGTTGTGAATGATGTCAGAAAATAAATATGCAGTATGTCTGGTGAACTGGTACATCAAGCTATGATTAATATCTACAATATCCAAAAATCTCAGTGGTCCGCCAAGCATTCAACTATACAGCATATCTGAAATTGGTATATTTTTTCATAGATCTTAGGGCCAACCATCAGCTGTATTAAATCTTCAAAGTTCTCACTGGACGGTTCAAGTTTACATTTTCACATAACTCCAATGCCAACTCGTGGAATCGTAATAATTACACTAATTCCGAGTTGTGAAGTCGGAATTATACTAATTTCGAATTGCGAAGTAGGAATTAAGCTAATTTCGAGTTGTGAAGTCGGAATTAGGATAATTCCGAGTTGTACAGTCAGAATTATACTAATTCCGAGTTGCAAAGTCAGAATTAGGCTAATTCCGAGTTGTGAAGTCGGAATTAGGCTAATTCCGAGTTGTGAAGTCGGAATTATACTAATTCCGAGTTGTAAAGTCGGAATTATACTAATTCCGAGATGTGAAGTCGGAATTATACTAATTTCGAGTTGCGAAGTCGGAATTAGACGAATTAATTTTTTTCATTCTTTGTGGCCCTTCTTACGCTTCCTTAAAATATAGCGAATTCAGGATGAAAATGTCTTTATCGAAACTAACATGAGCAATTATGATTTCATGAATGATAGCAGGTACATTAGGTTGTATAAGTGGCATAGTAAAAAAAGTCGTTTTTGAGTTATTTTTCCAAGTACTATTTCAGGACCACTGATTCATATTTTGGTAGGATGTCATATTTTCACTTCATTCTAGGTGATAAAAACGGGTTTTGTATTTTGATAAATACGATTTTTTTTTTAAATTTTGGATTATATCCCTACACTGAAAATAATTGACAGATCGTTTATCACTAAAAAAATTATTTATCGCCGAAGTTGATTGAACAAAAGATGAGGTAACTCTCTGATGAATTCAGTTGTTTAATATTACCTTTCACTCCCCAGGATGATTTACAATAGACTACTTCAAGGTGCGGTTCTCAGCCAGTTGCTGTCCAATGCATACACTCATAGCATACATAACATCTTTGATTCGGGCGTGAAAATCATACAATATGTTGATGACTTTTGTTTTTATACTATACAAGATAACTACAATCAATGTATTAAAACACTGAAATATATCTTTTATTGCCTTAAGACATGGTTTAGTGATTACGGCCTAACAATATCCCCTGAAAAATCAGCAGTAGTTTTCTTTACGAGACATAGACTCCGAACCGCCGACAAAATTACTCTGAGTGGTGTTGAAATACCTATAAAGAGAGAATATAAATATTTAGGTGTTGTATTAGACACCAAACTTCTCTGATCCAGCCACATCAACCACCTCATGAGTAAAGCTGAAAAGGGAATAAATATGTTGAAATGTGTCACTAAAACTAAATGGGGGGCTGATCCTAAAATCGCTCTCCTTTTCTATCGGGCATATATTCGGTCAATACTTGATTATGGAGGTATCTTGTACGGTTCCGCAGCTAACGTTCATTTGAAAAAAATTGATAGAATACAATATAGTGCTATAAGAATATGTATTGGAGCTTTCAAATCGTCACCCATTCAAGCTATTCTTGCAGAAGCAAGAGAACCGCCTTTGAGTATTAGACGTGATTTTTTGGCATTCAAAAAAATTTGCTATTTAAAAAACGTCAATTCCTCCAATGAACTAAATAGAATGATTTCTCAACTTTCGATAGAAAATTTGACGAATAAATTTTGGAGCAAAAAAAACAGTCCACCCTTAGCCGATGCCAGTATAACATTTAACAAATTTATCAAGTTGATACCTTCACAACAAAAACTGCCAGTATTTAATCTTGAACTTTCAGAGGTAATTTTCAGACCGACTGTTATATTTCCTACATATTCTGAGGTTCACACTGCCAATGAAAATGAGCTTAAGAACATTATATCTAAATATGATGATTTCTTTGAAATCTTCACGGATGGTTCCAAAACTTCGAATGGTACAGGCGTTGCAATTTTGATTCCTAAATTCGAAGTAAAAATTCAATATAAAATACCAGAATTCTCTTCCATATTCACAGCCGAGATCTTAGCTATAGAAAGTGCCCTAGATTAGTTTGTTATACAAAAACCGACACAAAATGCTTTTATTATGTCAGACTCCAAGTCCGGCCTCGAAGCCATTGATAATAAATCGTTTAAAAATCTCTCATCGTCTTAACATTTGTGTAGCATCAAAAAATCTCTTCAGACACTGTTCATACGAAAGCAAGAAGTAATATTTATCTGGGTTAAAGGCCATGCTGGAATTTCAGGAAATAATAAAGTTGATGTTTTAGCCAAGGAAGCAACGAAATTTGATCGAAAACAAATATAATTTCAAAGATATGATTACTCTTGGCAAAAAAGACACCTATACAAGGTGGGAGAATAATTGGACCAATTTTATAAAAAAATCAAAAAATCCTTATGCATTAATCCGTCGTTCGTTGCCGAGCAGCATTCCACATATAGACGAATATGCAGTTAGCAGGGCCTACTCTGTTACCGTCACTCGTCTAAAATTAAATCATGCTAAATATCCTGCACATCTCCACAAAATGGGCTTAGTAGAAACTGATATTTGTGATTGTGATAACGAATCAATTGCTGACTTAAATCATATAATTTTTGCTGTTATAAAATACCAACATGCTAGCCGAAAACTATTGAATTTTTTTATCGATAACAATATACTATTACCTACCAACCTAACCACCCTACTAAGTTTGAATGATAAACATATCTTAGACACATTAGTTAATTTTCTCAGAGATAACAATCTCGATATCTAATTGAAACTATTTTAATACAATTCTGTGGATTCTCCGATGCCAAATCTCTATTTGAGATATTCAATAAAAGCATTGTAAATGACCTTACAAAAAATGTAACGCACCCTGTATCTAAATGAAAGATAATATTGAACAACTTAATTCATCAAAAAGTTGCCTCATCTTCTGTTCAATCAACAGCAGTAATACATTATTTTTCTGTAGTAAAAATCGACAAGTCAATTGTTTTAAGTACAGGGGTATAATCCAAAATTAAAAAAATTCATATTCCAAACAGCGAGAGTCATCAAGAAATTAAACACATTTTTATGAGCTATGATAGACTTAACATATAATGTCTTGCCAAAATATAACTTGTTGGTTCTGGAATAGTGTTACAGTAAAAATTCCGAAAAGCGACTTTTTTTAGTGTTCCCCGTATACACCCTAGCGTACTTTCATCAATAGGATTATAATTGGACATGTTTACGAGTTCCGATTAGTATATTTCCATCCTGAATTCGTCTTATTCCGACTAACTAAACAGTTTTTTTCTTTGTCAATCCTACCCAAGCACGATGTTTTTAACACATTCGTCTCCGGTAAATTTCCACATAATACCTAGATGTCGGTTAGATCTTTTATCTTTTATCTTATTAGATTAGGTCTATATAGACAGATTATAAAGAAAAAATCTATCTGAATTGAAAATAAAAATTGAACACGTCTGGCGCGGTGCTGGCACACGGTTTGAAATTTTGTTCCATGTGCCGTCGCCGCACTTGGCGCGTTCAGATTCAATCGTGATTTGTACACATATTTCATTTAAGTGTGAAACATTAGCAATATTTCTTGCAGAGAACATCTAAAATGCTTGGAACTGATTCAAAGTGCCAAGAAATCGAAAGTAAAGATAACGTACAACATCTAAATCCAATTTTACTTGGGCAAGTCCAAATTGAAGAGTCTGAAACAGTTCTATAAACATAGCCCTGGTGACCTTCTGGTCAGTTTATAGGTAAATGTTCTACTGAGAGTATTCTCAAACGCGGACCTTTTGAAGATGCTCCTAAAAGCCTTTCAAAATTGAGAATTGAACCAATACCAACTTTCTATCTATTTACTAAGCAATTGTTTTGGGTTTTTCGGATTCAGTTCTTCTTCAGCACATTCTACGAGAAACGTGTGCGAGCTAGAGAAATCAAGGCCCTCACCTTCTAACATGTGATGCCAGCGAGCATGCTGGGGAAACGAACGTTCTACCATCACGACCACCACCACCGATGTTAGAATATAAAATTTCATATCGAACTTGAATCGTTTACATTTTGTTCATTGCCTACATTGAAAGCTTTCTTGCTACAAAACTATAGATTCGTCAATGGTGACTTACTTCTTTTTTTGGATAATAAAGGAGTAAATTTTAAACAGTATACTCTGAGCATCCTCTATATCCACACAAAAACGTTAAATCCAAATGAAAGTTTTGCGACTCAAAGAATTTTCAAAAACTTGCAGATTAAATAACGAATTGGTTTTCCTATAGTCATTTATGTGAGATAACATTAGTATTCCCATAAAGATGAGTTAAAAATTTGCCTGCCGTCAAATCTTCACAAGAAGCACAATCCTGATTGTTACTGATTCCCTTTGTAAAAGTATTTCAACAGAACATTTATTGATGTTTGAAATAACTAGTTCATGAAATTCTTCATCAGCCACCAGGTTGAAGTTATCTACAGGACAATTTCCAATAGGATTAATCTTGAAACCAGGTTAACCTGTAAATGGTATCGTATCAGTTTGAATTACCTGCGAAGACCAAGTAAAGGCATCTGCCTGAGATCTTTCTTCATTTTCATTTTGATGCTGACTATATTCTTCAAGGAATTGCTGGATTTGCGATAAATCCTCACCTTGAGGATTATGATCACTATCATCACTCCCGTTTTCTTCAGTCAGAAAGATTCATGTTATCCATTTCATCATCATCAGATCCTTCTTATACTGCTATCAACTCATTCCTATCCCACTATAACGTAATAAGATTTCAGCCAATTAGACTGAGAGCCAATTTTCCCTATGTTTTCGTGCGAGATCCTTTAACTAACACAGCTGTAGAAGCGGAAAAAAGCAGAACAGAATTTCAAACGAAAAACGAAGATATCAAGGGTAAATGGAACGAAATCAAGAAACTGAATGTCATCAAGAAAAAAAACAAAGAGCTACCAGAGCAATTTGAAAATACCGAAACTGTAATAATATTTTTTTCCTGAGATTTCCCACTAATGATGGTCTGCCTAGTTCATATTCAACGAACTTTTATAATTATTTCAACCACAAATAGATATTAAAAGAACCAATAGCTTTTTGTTGACTAACGAAATAAAATTTTTAAATAGATAAACAGATAGATTATTTATTTCCTTTATGCCATATATGTAGGTTCGTCAGATCATACAAGATATTTATTTTTCACTTGTCCATTACTGCTTTTTAATACCTTGGCAACGTTTGCTATTAACAGACCCATAACGCCCGGGGCATTATGAATCATAACGCCCGCAAAATGTTTTTTCTGTAGCTCAATAAATTAATTAATCAGAAAAGTTTTATTTATAACTGTAAATAAAAAAGGTAGTAATTATTTTCTCTCCAATAGAAATAACAATTTTCAAAAGTTCCTGAAAAATTAGTACCAAGTTTGAAGTTCTGTGAGTTGACCGATGAAGAACTCCTCAATGTGCATTCGGTTTCGTTCGGAACGTTAACATTTACTTTTTCGGAAACGGAATGGGCTATCATTGTAGCAATTTTGTTCATCGAGGAGATACTTTCTTCAATATAGCTCTCGGCTACCGTACTACTCTTCCATTTCCCATGTAATTTAAGTGTTTCGAAGGAAACACCACGTTGGACAAGAAGCGTTGACGACGTTCGGCGTAGACAATGTCCGGTGTAACCTTTCGGGTTTTCCAAATTAAGGTATTTCGCTATGATAGAAGTAACACTTGCTAGAGTATTTTTACCTACAGGTAACTCAATGCATTTATTATTTCTGTAGGTTAAAAAAAACTACGTTGTTTATATCCTTTTGGTCGTAGTGCAGTGTACTTTTTAACTAAGTTCAAGGCTCCTATTTCGCTTTCTTCAACAATGGTAAAACTTTTTGAGGTGCAGGTCTTGGTTTCTGGTACCTTGATCAGCAAAACGGCTCCTCTGTCTTCAATGTTATTAGTTGTCATCTTGAAGATTTCATCACGTCTTAAGCCTCCAAATAAGCCCATTACCAGAACAACTTTATGTATCAGAAAAGTACCATCTGGACCTTTTCGTATGAAAAGTAATACTTGTCCACCTTCCAACACTTTTTGATTTTTTAGGAATGTTTCCTTTTGATTTAACTTTCAGAAAGGCCATCATGACTGAATGCTGATGATATATTGATATTTTCTTTAACAATCAATGTTGATTTCAGCTGTGAGTATTTGGTCCATAGACTATTTGCACTATATTTTTCAAACTGAAATAATGTAAAATAAATATAAAATATTAATATTTTTCATGAAATAAACTCACCACTCACCAGTTTCTGGAAGTATGCTATTGAGACAGTTTCATTTACGGTGTCCACTCTGTTTTCCTCTTTCCATTTCAAAAAATGGTCATACTCCTTCTCGTATAAATATTTGAATTTCCTAACGCTTTTTCAGCTTTGAGCGTCACATTCTGTGGGAACTCCATAATTATTATGAACACAAACATTCTTAGTTTCCTCCACTAACAAGCTTGTCAATTCTTACAGAAATGCAACGTCATTGTATTAACCTTAGCAACCTCTTCAATGTTTCCTTGTCAATTGCATAGAAGCTCACTTGTGCTCAGTTGCCGACAGAACGCAGTAAATACTATGAGAATAAATTTATGAAGTAAACAACGTCGTTTAAGATAATTTTTTCGTGAAATAGTTATTTTCCCGCTGCCGACACTGTAAATAGTCCATACATGCTTAGCAACAAAACAGGTAAATGGCCTATATCATTCGTTTACTAATTCATCTAGACAACGGAACTTAACTGTGTCATTTACATGCCTAGGGTAATAATGACTTTGACTTTGACAAGTAATACCTTCAGCTTCATTCATATCAATTTTTAGGTTATGAGACCTTTTGAATATTATTGTTGTCTGCTTATTCGGTAACTTAGTTACACGCACAAGCAACTTAGAATGAAATAGCGAACGAATAATCATGAAGGAAGGGTAAGAAAACAAACTTCAATTCAGGCAAATTTTGAGAAATGTCAACAAGCAGCGGGAAAAATGTAATAAGTAACACGGAATGTATCGACTGTTATCATCCTCGGCAAGCCTCGGCTTTGCCTCGGCTCGTACTCGCTCACCTCGAATGTTAACACGTCTTTACATTCCTTGTTACTTAAATAACTATTAAGTAACAAGGAATATAAAGACGTGTTAACATTCGAGGTGAGCGAGTACGAGCCGAGGCAAAGCTGAGGCTTGTCGCTTGCCGAGGATGATAACAGTCGATACATTCCGTGTTACTTATTACGTTTTTTCCGCTGGTTGACATTTCTCAAAATTTGCCTGAATTGAAGTTTGTTTTCTTACCCTTCCTTCATGATTATTCTTTCGCTATTTCATTCTAAGTTGCTTCTGCGTGTAACTAAGTTACCGAATAAGCAGACAACAATAATATTCAAAAGGTCTCATAACCTAAAAATTGATATGAATGAAGCTGAAGGTATTACTTGTCAAAGTCAAAGTCATTATTACCCTAGGCATGTAAATGACACTATTAAGTTCCGTTGTCAAGATGAATTAGTAAACGAATGATATAGGCCATTTACCTGTTTTGTTGCTAAGCATGTATGGACTATTTACAGTGTCGGCAGCGGGAAAAATAAAATCTTGTATGCACCAAGTGCGTTATATAGATTCTAACGCTCGTAATAAATAGCTATAATAATTACAAGATGTGCAGAATGTGTGTTAGACACATATGCTCAAAGCTGAGTTTTAGTATAGTTACATAATAATTTGGTAGAGTTATAGTTGTAAATGAACAGTTCGAAATGGTAAAATCATTTGATAGATATTAAATATGTTTGAAATTCAGATGAATCATAAAAACAATTCGAGGTTAGAATTTTTTTAAATTCAGCCTTGAATCATTTCTGATATTGGGATTTCAACGATTCAGGCAACGAATTATAGGTGGCTCCGGCCTTATTTCGGAGAATTTTTGTACTCCATGTGATGATATTTCTAGTATGGTATTTTTGGATTTCCGAACACTTTTTGAGGAGGTTTTTTTGAGGATGTGACACAATATCTTCAATATAAGGTAAAGACTCTGGTTGTCTCTGTAGCTTGGCCCCAAGATATTATATTAGAACTGATTTTTGAAAATGTCCATGCATAGTAGGTATGGATCAGATCTTGTAGATTGAGATATTTTTTTAGAGAGAATATGACAAAAAAAAAAATTCTTCATTACAAAGATGATTTATTCGATAATTACAAGATAATTTTGAGTCAACAACAGCCTGAATATTTTTTTTACCAATATGGATACTTGTATCAATGATAGGTGATGTATATTTTCCAGTAAAGTTCATATAGCTGGTTAACTACAAGGTGGTTAATTTTGCACCATAGCGAAAAATCTCCGACTGCTGATTGAACTTTAGGGGTAGCCTCCTAATGTTAGATATAAAAAACAACTATCGCAGTGTTATCAGCATATATAAATGACCTACCCTCCTCAAAAAATTTGGGAACTTAATTTATATAAACCAAGAACATCAGCGGTCCTAAAACACTGCCCTGAGGTAGTTCACTGGTTTGTTCAACTGAATGTGTTTTATTTATATAAACAACAGAAGGTAGAACATTTACACATCATTTAGAGTCACAAGACAAATCTTCAAAGTTCTTTTATTAATTCCTAGACCTAGACTGGTTTAATTGTGTTTTCTATAATGAAATATTATTCATTGAATAGTTTTTGAATTGCAATATACCGGGTGTAACAGGATCATGGTACACCCCCCGTATCTTCGTTAGTTTTGAAGGTAATAGATTGAAATTTGGACTATCCCACATAAATAATAAGCGGCACTTTTTGACATAAGAATGATTTTTTTCTCTTCCGGTTTCGCCGGAAGTGATACCAACTTTCGATATTTAAATAGAACGCCCTGTATATTATTACATTTCTGAAATCTGCATAATTTTCTGAATCCAATGATAACACATAAGTGACATTTCAAATGTCGAAATTATTTATAATTTAGTGTGCCATGATGGTTCCGATTTATTCCAATTGACCCGTCTAATACTAGAAAAATCGAAATCCCGTCAAAAATACTAAATTGCGTTTTTTATGAGCAAATAAAGTTCATCGTAATCGTGTTTGGGGTAGAACTCAATTTTTTCAAATGGAACCATATTGGTACCGTGGTACCATTTATTAGTACTAATAATAAGGAATTTATCCATACCTGGTAATAGAATGTGCGATCAATACAATCAAAATTACAGCTAAAAGAAAATAAGAAAATATAATTATTTTGTTCTACTTTAATAATAAGAAGTTACTAAGGTGGCTTTGAAATACAAAAAATTAACACAAAACATTACAACAATTGTTCGAAATGCTGTCCATTAACGTCAATGCACTTCTGAAATCGCTTAGCTGTTTCTTGAAGAACGTTTGTTAATTGCTGGGCCGTTATACTATTATTTGCGCGTCTTACTCGCAACTCCAGGTCTTAGCGAGTTGTAACGGCGGTTGCATAGACAATGTTTTTTAAATGGCTCCAAACAAAGAAATCAAGAGATGTCAAATCAGGTGACCTTGGAGGCCATCGCACAGGACCATTCGTCGAAATTAAGTTTTCTTCGAATGCCTGTTCAAGGTAATCACTTACTGTTCTTGAATTATGGGGAGGAGCTCCATCATGTTGGAAATACATTCCCTGTCGTAAATGGACAGGTAATTCAGTTAAACTGTCCTCAATTTAATTTTGAAGAAATCCTAAGTATCTAGCTCCATTCAAGGGTCTTTCAAATATTATTGGACCAATGATTCTATGACCGAGTATTCCAAGCCAATCATTGAAACCGAACCGCACTTGAAAGTTAACCTCCCGCAATAAATTTTGATTTTCTTGTGACCAATACCTTTTATTTTGTCGGTTAAATGATCCCATATTTGTAAACCTAGACTCGTCCGAAAATAAAATCCTTCCCAAAAAAGCATTGTTTGGCTGCACATTATTCTGCAAGATCCAATTGCAATATTCCATATTACGTTCATAATCATTTTCGTACAGGTGCGGGTGCAATTGATATTTGAAAGATTTATAATCATGTTCGCGCAAGATTCGACTTACCGTTTGGCGACTTATTTCCAATTCGAACCCAATTTGCCTTAAAGAAACACTCTTACCAACTTCTATTCGAGCTAAAACATTAATTTCCGTTCCTTCGTCAATGATAACGTTTTCCTCGGGATCATGGTTAGGCTCTCTTCGGAATTGATTTTCAAGACGATTAACATAATTTCTCGCTGGACATGGTCTATCAGGATATCGGTCGGCATAAAGGTTTCTAGTCGCAACGATATTTTTCCTACATTCTCCATAAATATTTAACATGTCCACTTTTCACTTTTTCATCCCTTGTATAAATGTGCGGCATTTTGAACAAAACTAACAACATATGTAAATACTTTTCCAATAGGTATACAATAAAAACACCGATTAACCAACAAAGCTTTATTTGATAATCTGAAGAAATAATTTCATTGTTTTCAAAGCCACCTTAGTAGCTTCTTAGTATTAAAGTAGAACAAAATAATTGTATTTTCTAATTTTCTTTTAGCTGTAATTTTGATTGTATTGATCGCACATTTTATTACCAGGTATGGATAAATTCCTTATTAATAGTACTAATAGGGCGGGGATTAGCGCAGTGGTTAAGCGCTCGCCTGGTAATCGAGAGATTGCAGGTTCGATTCCCAGACGGTGCGATCTTTTTTCATTTTCAGATGTGAAAGTCTGAATGACTGAGGCTCGTGTCGGCTGGGAATAATCCTCCACGATTCACTGTTGCGTTAAAAATTAACAGTGCTGCTCCTAAAGTGGCGTATGGAGTTAGTAACAAGGCCTATCCAGAACACATGGCTAATGACCATAGCAGTCGATGCCAAAACAACAAGAAAAAAAAAATAGTACTAATAAATGGTACCACGGTACCAATATGGTTCCATTTGAAAAAAATTATTTTTACCCCAAAAACGATTACGATGAACTTTATTTGATCATAAAAAACGCAATTTAGTATTATTGACTGGATTTCGATTTTTCTAGTATTAGACTGGTCAGTTGGAATGAATCGGAACCATCATGGCACACTTAAATGGAAAACTAAAAATTGAATTATAAAAACTTTCAAAGTTTGAAATGTCAATTATTTGTTATGATTGGATTCAGAAAATTATGCAGATTTCAGAAATGTAATAATATACAGGGTGTTCCATTTGAAAATCGAAAGTTGGTATCACTTCCGGTGAAGTCGGAAGTGGAAAAAAATCATTTATAGGTAAAGAAGTACCGTTTATTATGTATATGGAACATCCTGAATTTTAATTCAAAACTGACGGAGATAAGGGGGGGGTACACCCGGTATACATTTTGGTTTTTGAAACACGTGTGTGTGTTTGTTTGAATACGTGTGTGTGTGTATGCGCGTATGTATAGGTGTACATGCGTACATGCTAACCCCTATGTTCTCCCATGACAAGCATTTCTTTTTGTGGAATTCTACTCATGTTTATTCATTCACTTTATATTTCTAACATATTTCAAATTTCAGCAGGGATATTATCCCTCCTTTTGTAAAATTTTATTGATAGAGACTTCGAAAGTGTTCGAAATCAGTTGTTTTCTGTCACACTATGATGTGAATATATCATAGAAATATATATTATATACTTACTCTAGAATGCTAATCCCTATGTCAAAAGTGTTGTAAAAAGTTCAGGCTAGTCCGCAATGCGCATGCGCGTCATTAGTGATTTTTGTAACAGGCCCGGTTTTAGTAAAATATTATGGTACTTGTGAAGATTAACAAACGGTAATTCTGAATCTCGGAGAATAAGGTTGGAAACCTCATTGTACTTGCACTTGCTATTTGTATTCAGCCGATTTGAATAATATTTTCACATATTTATGATCCAAAATATTCAGCAAAGGCTATCAGAAAGTGAGTACGGTTATTATTATTATTTATCGCTCTGAAGCGACTGATTTTTGGTATCACATTCACTTTTCAACTGTCAAGTAGTTAACCAACAAAAACCTACGGAACCACCTTAAATCGTCGCCGTCGCCGTCGGTGCGAATTTCAAGGAAGCACTGGATTGAAAAATTAATTGAAAGTACAAAAAACTATGAATATTTATTTCAGCTAATATCATGAATAATTTCAACTCAAATTGGATATATAAAATTGGTTGCTTGGAATCTCGAGGTTTTTTTTTCTAGAACGATTCATGTCAAAATTTGCAACTGCATTTAATTTAAATCTTAGTGCAAATTCCACAATGGGGGTGCATGGAAAAGTGAGGCCAGAAACATTTTCCTTACAATCAAAGAAAAGCACTTCCATATTGACATTCATTTTCTGAGACGATTCTATGTATGTTTAATACTTTTTGTATGAATCTAGAACTAATAATATAAGCGGTGTGGTAGAAAGTTGCATCACTCGCCATGCATGCTTATGGTGGATTTATAAACTCAACTAAACTAAGAATTAAATTAACAACTAAGAATTAAGAAAGATGAATACAAGGAAACCCCATCAGTGTTTTATAAACTTTCAGCTGTCAATTAAATTAAGAATTAGCAACTAAGAAGAGAAGAAGAGAAGAGAAGAAGAGAAGGTTATCTTTTATCTTTTCAACTAAGAATGAATTGTTTTAGTTGATAATGGAAACGGGCATGCGCAAAATCGGTGAATGAATATTTGAAAATGAATTTGTTTATGTTTTGCAGTGATTTGTTAGAATATTTTCTCGCAATAACAATACAATGGATCGACAAGAAATGTTGACCAAGATGGCTTTCATTATAGTTGTAACGATTTTCTCCACATGACATAATTCTTAATTTCTTAGTTGACGTTTATAAACACCTTCTTAATTGCTTATTGTTGATTCTTAATTGATAATTTTGAATTCTTAGTTTAGTTGAGTTTATAAATCCACCATTACGGAGACAGTATTGGTACTGCACTAGGTTTCAAATTATTTTATTGTCGTTTTCACATGAATCTTCTTAAATATCTGCCACAAAACACAATTTTCTCACTCAAATGTTCTGCTGGGGTCTCTTCTTAAGAACAATAATCAAAAATCATGCCTTTTTTGTCAAGCTAAAATATTATTCAAGCTATTTTGAGCAAAACAGGTACATAAAAATGATTTATTTCAGGTATTTTCCTTTACACAACACTAAACAGTTAATTGTTTATTTGTAGGAAGAAACGGCTTCAATAGAAATTGTCTTTAAAGGAACAAGATTAATGCAAATTCACGAATGATGAAGGAATAACCAACGACAACAATCACCACACAAAACTACAAGAGAAAATCTGAAATTCTAGAAACCGTCTCTGATCTCTGACAAGGGTGACAGATCTCAGTAACAAGTCTTCCTGTTGATGAAAAAGCACTGTTGCACGGTCATTAAAATTACAGTGGCATATGGTACATTATTGTTTTGAATAAGTTTCTTTCGCGCCTAAAATTTGGAGTAATCTATCTCTAAAAGGTTCTTTTCGGTTTTAAAAAGTCCTAAATGCGCTTTCAAATTTCTCTCTTCCAAATGACATGTGTTTTACTGCCTCATAACAAAAAACTTTGAATTGGAACACCAAATTATTTTCAAACTTGGCAACGATCTACCCAAACTACCCTGATGACGCGCATGCGCACATCGTAAACGGGTCGCAAACGCGGCATGCTTTCCGCCGTGAAAATTGGCGGGATTAGCATTCTAGAGGAAGTATATAATATATATTTCTATGGAATATATTAACGATTCTGCTGACATTTGCTAATATATAAATAATATGTGAATAATAAATGATAAACCTGACTTATATGAACTCGTTTTTCAGTGTCAATCCATCAACACTCGAACTAAATTTCACGACTTTCACTCCACGCTTAGTCCAAAGATCAGGTTACGTTGCCTATGGAATAATAAAATATAACGGGACAAGAAAATCCGATCCGTTTTGGGGAAGTGGTCCATCCGTGAAAGTATTATGTAAGTATATGTGAAATCAATATAATTGAAAGATCAATCGACTCGATTCAAGTAAGTAAATAATACACCAATGACAAGAGAACTGCTTATTCACTAGGTATTGAAAATAATATAGCAAAGATATGTCAGAAAGAAAGTAGAGGCTGAAAAATTATAGACTGAGTTCACTTGGGGTTACTGATCAACGTACTAATAATAATGCACCTATATTCTACCCATAACTGAACAATTCAGTTGGCATAAGTAAAGTGGACAATAAAGGGTATTAATCTGAAATTATCAAAATAGGTTAGTAGTGGTAAGTGTTCATTTCCAAGAACACAATTTTTTCTGTGGTAATTAACTTGTTTATTTGTCCTATATAGTATTCAAGTTTTTACTTGTGGATATTCAAGTTTCACTAATGGTTAGTGATTTTTTTTTCTCCGTGAAGTCCTGAAAACTAATTTTTCATTTTAACCGGTGATCTGAGGTAAAAAATGTAATGTCTCGAATGTGAATGTGAATGTTAATTGTAAACGTCGTAAGTGGATTTTTTAATGAAACAGCTGTAAAAGTAGCACATAAAAAAGAATTTTTTCATGAAACCTTACGTACGCCACTGTCTGAATCAAATTGCCTTATCGCTCAAAATATCTACCTGGCTACATTCCATGATTGAGAAAAGGTGGACACAAAAATACGAAACACTGTACCTATAGAGAGTGTTGAAATAATATCAGTAGTTACTACTGAAATGAGAAGAAAATAACTTCTCTAACGATACTAAACATGACATAAGGTTCCATTAAAAAAAAATTCCGATGACGTCACTACTTCACCAATGGCACATCTAAAAAATATTTGAATTCATAGAAAAGTGTAGAGTGAAATACCCTTCAACTTTTATCCAAACTTTTTTTTGATAACCCTCATATTAACTGAGAAAAATGGGCGGTCCATACATTTGACTAACTCTGTATATTAAACACAAGCAAAATCCAAAATACAAATATTTTCAGGAACCTGAATAATCAATCATTGAATCTCTAAAATTCCACATTTATTGACATTTTCTGAAAGATATTTCTGTATACTGTACAAAACACTGTCTGATAACGTTCATTTTATTGAAAATATGCACAGGATGTTCATAAAGTCAGATGTGGAATCATCTGTGACTAAAAGAAAAACTTAGTCGCTATTTTCCATCGTTCAAGTTAACCTCTCTTGGAAGGGATTCAGGTTGAAAAGGGAAACATTCTCAATTGAAAATTGAACTGAACATGACTCCACTGGAAATGGAAAACCTACAATAAATTATTGAAGTCACTTTTTTGTAATATCTAACAGAAAACAACTACTTCCCTGGCTAAAGCCATGCTGGACATTGAACTACATCTGATATTTATTGCGTCCAGTTTTTTCTCTGCTTTTCCGGGAACCAACTGAAAACTTTGATAAGGAAAATTTGATGATTTGATGTCGTACAGAGAATTTATTGAATCCACCCGTATAACATGGAGGAGATGGGTTAGTCCAACAGCCTACGACTAAAGCCGCCTACTAGCATAAACCTACAAACATCGTAGGGCTGCCCTAGGGCAGTAGTGAGCGGTCTGCCAGACCTTTGGAGATTCCAAGCGGTCAGGAATAGACCTAACAAATGCAGTCCATACTCCCTCCCTTTGCCCACCCTGCGGTACTGTGATAGTATTAGCCTGTTTTATTTATTTATATGTAGTAACGTGCGCTTTTATATTTTTATGCATAACATAATCTAATAAACATTTTTTGATTTGATATATATTGTAAAAATTTGACTTCCTTCGTTTTTTTCTTTACGTCCAAGTGTTGTACATCTTCGCACTTAAGTTTACCATACCGATGAGAGCTTAAGCTCGAAACACGTATCTACGTTTGCACAACAATATGAGGGCTATACCCAATAACTTTTCTATTCATATTTTTATACATTGCCCCTCGATAAATCCATCCTGATTTTTATTGTGAAAATAGTTATATCACTTGAGGGAAAAATATGAAAGCAAAAGAAAATATGCATTTTCATTCATATAGTTAAAATGAAAAGAAACTATTTTTTGCAATATCTAACAGAAAACAACTACTTCCTCGGCAATGGCTACGCTGGACATTGAACTACTTTGATAGATACTTTGAAAAGAACCTAACTTGAAAAAAAAAATCTGAAAGTGTTCATTAGTTCATACAAGTCTACATCTTGATTTTCTAGTTAACATGAATTGAATATCATATTGTCACTAGTAATTTTCACTCATTTGTCTCTTTTTTCAGATAATGGTACGATACTTCACCGATTGAAATCAATAAAATTGAAGAAACATGGAAAAATATATCTTCAAGTACTGTCTTACAATACTTCCATGAGTTTAGATTTCCTCACGTTAGATTATCAAAAGCTCTACAACGGAAAGAATCCTCAACTGGCAGCAAGGGTAGGTGAATATTTGAATTCGACTGCATTGTATTCCTTAGGATCGCTCCAAAGCTATGTGCAAGAATTCTTTGCGGATATGTTCAAGAACTACACAAACCAAATCTTCGGCAGTATTCCCATCAGTGAACTCTTTCCAGGAGCGCAACAAAATTAGTGAATGATGGATCATGTAGCCAATAAATGCCCATATAGTCAATATATCATGGAGATAATATTGAATCGTATTATTTCATCATCATTATCTAAATTTTCACTACTTGGATAAATTGATTTTGAGTTTATATCAGAGCATTTACTTTATTATCAATAATAATTACAAATTATGGAGATTTCATTATTTAATGATTGGGATCAATCAAAAGTTATTGGCCATAGTTTGAAATTTCTTGGTCGAAACATATTTGAGGTGACATCCACGTCTTTTACGGTCGACCGAGAAAGGGAAAACGGATAGTTGAATAAAAGTCACCAAGTTGTTTGTTCGTAGGGTATTTTCATAATTTCGCACTCGTTACAAGTTCAATTATCTCATAGTAGGCCTTTTTTACACACACCGGCAAAACCGGTGCCGGTGCCGGTACCGGTTACGGTACCGATTCCGGTACCGGTTCCGGTAACAGACAACAGAATATTTCACACAGCCCGACATATCGGTGCCATTTTCTGTTTTAGGATAAGTTGAACAGTGCAGGAACAGAGATAAGTGCTGTTACTGCTGAATATACCGAAAAAGCAAATATAAAAGAAAACACTGGGTACATCCTCTGTTGACTGTGATATACTTAGATTGTATTTTTGCTCTGAAAATCAAACAGAAGATAACTTCAAATTCTTCAATTACTTTAGAATGAGTACAGATGAGTACAGACATTTGATTTTCTGGTGGAACGACTAAAAAATAAAATCAGGATACTCCAATGAGATACTAAATGATTGCAGAAACAATTAGGTAAGTACTTAACTAATACAGTAATAACTCTTTGATCAAATTGTAGTAAATTTAAAATAGCATAGTAAATCGCCAGCGACTCGCCAGAGTTTTGCCGTTCGCTACACAAGGAATATAATTCACAGACGAGCTCCAAAAAAGTGACAACTACGCGATGATTCACATTTTGGCGAAACGCTGGCGATGTACCACTTTTTTGGAGCTCCACTGTGCATTATAGTTCTTGTGTAGCGAGCGGCGAAACTCTGGCGAGTCGCTGGAATTGACTATGCATACGGCTGTAAATTGAGTTATTTATTTCACAAACAAACTATAAGAACTAGGTAATTTATATAACAATTATATTTCAATATTTTATTTAAAACTAGACTGTTTAATTCGCTGACTCACTCCGCTAGCGCGAGGCTTTTATATCTACACTTCACTTCGCTCTGGAATGTTCTCAGAAGCGACGTATGAAGATCAGATTCCTCTCGAATACCGTTACGAACGGCTTGAGCACATTCCGGGCGATGATGATTCAGACGCGCTCACAAGCTGTAAGAACGTTCAGGTCCGGCTTCTTTACAATATATTTACTTTAAAAGTTACCTATTCACAGAGGTTGCAGAGACGATTTCGCAGGTGGTACAAAAAAAGTTGTATTTGAGTTATTTCAGTTTGGTTGGGCTGTGCCGGCAAATAGGTGCGAAAATGAGAATTGAATCACATTGCCATAATCGGATTCGACTTCCGGCAATAGTGGAGAACAGACAGCGTCCTCGGTCTGTAGTCAAGTAAATGTGTTATAATATGTTGAAAATTGACAGTACTATGCATCCTTTATAATTGTTTGGTGTTATTGTCTTCTCTAGTTCTATACGCCGGTACCCAAGGTGGAAGACAAAGGATTTGTCGGAGCCAGGTTGGTGCTGTTATTCAGAACTGTTTTGAAATTTTGAAAACCCAAGCAAAGAAGTAGAAGATTACATTGCATTCGGTGCCGGCACCGTCACCGGCACCGGTTTTACCGGTGTGTGTGTGTGTGTGTGTGTGAAAACGCTCTAAGAACCTTCGGAAGGCAGACAACACATAATTCATGAAAGCTAATGAAATTTCCTAAGTTAGTTTGTTGTACCTACCGACCATGAGAAGGGGGCAAGATAAACGCGCTCATGGTAGGTTCAGCGTCACTCAGGTGTGACAGGTGTGATAATTTGACGAACTAGAATAGCTATTTATGATACAAGTTCGTAAAGTAGGACTTTTTTGTATGAGCGTAAAGTTTGTTGAAGGAGGCGCAGCCGAGTTCAACAGACACGTGAGTACAAAAAAGCCCTTCACGAAAATGTTTCATACAAAGTTTTTCCTCAGTTATTATATTGCCAAATTGTAGCAATTATATCGTTAATTTGAATGTTTAATGATATGAATTGTCGTCGTTTTATCAAATAAAGACTTCCGAGTTATATTTTAAGCAGAATACTGTATTTTTCAAAAATGCATAAATGTATGAACACTGTGTAAAAAATTACTTTACGCTGATTACGCTAATTTTACGCTAAGGTGATTATTTTACGCACTGCCAGCAGTGCGTAAAAGCTTAGTTTAAGCACTGTCGTCGAAAAAACTATTTGCGGAAAGCTGTCATTCTGATATGTCAAAATATAATATTATAGCTACGTAAAAATAAAATGGCTGATGGTTGTAACGTGGCGACAGAAGCTTTGAATATGTCAAAAAAATATCTTTTGAAAATTATTTCATGAAACTTATTTATATATTTTATATTTATATTATATATGTTATTCTTGATAAAATTAGGAACTTATATTGCTAAAGGCTGACGGGTACGTCGGTTTCGTTGACCTGGCAAACAGTAAAATATTTTCTGTCGCATGAGTAGGTATACTTGATTGTATTAGATATGTTGTATATGGAACAGAGAGATTTTCGTTCTCTATTCATTTTCAATGATATACTACTGTCGCATTCTTTCCACTCAAAGTTTATTTTTCTGGTCATCATTGGAACTGGTTTAGGGTCTATACGATCAACGAAAGACATTTATTATAACTGAGTGTTCATTTGGTATCCATCGATTCAGTCTAACGATAAAAATAATAACCTATCACAAATTTTCTAGACCGATTAAAAAAAAAAAAACTGTGAAATTTGAGATTTCAATGGATCATCAAATCGATGTCATGCGAATGTTGTTCCTGCCCCAATACTCCCGCCTCTTGCGTTATATAACTTAGAGGAAGCGATCTATAAGACCAACAAATCAGCGCTTGCTAAATCTCTGGAAGCTAAAGTTGACCATAACTCAAAAGGGTTCATGGATTGATGGATTCTGTACATTACATGTGATGAAAGAAGTACTGAAAACGCCTGAAAGCATTTCAAAAAGATTTTTGCAGATGATAACCAAATATCCTTCAAATAGAATCGATGCAATCTTTTACTAGTATTGGCATTC
Source organism: Chrysolina oricalcia (assembly GCA_944452925.2). Taxonomy (NCBI): domain Eukaryota; kingdom Metazoa; phylum Arthropoda; class Insecta; order Coleoptera; family Chrysomelidae; genus Chrysolina; species Chrysolina oricalcia. Next base: position 11,347,976 of record OX101826.2, read on the forward strand.
CTCGATAACAGATCACAAGCGACATCTACGAAAAGAGTCATCACAAATTAGGTATTCAATAACCGAGCCTGATCAAGTTTTCACAAAAGAAATAAAGAACATAAAATTTAAAGAATTTTTAATAAATTTTTTCTTCACACCTTGGACAAATGATGAAATTGCTCCCTTTGTTGGGAATAAATTGATTCACCGTAATTTCCGAAATTGTCGATCTTATAAAACAAATAATGAAAGAGTTGCATCAACTATTATTGAAGATCTCTGTTGGCATAAACAGACTGATACTAAAATTATTCGCCATGCATATAACATCGTCGACCAATGTAATGTTGTCATAAGAGCCAGAGATGTATCAATAATCATGCTCGCTAATTTTAAGAAATTAAAATATTCTGTTTGGATGTTTACAAGAACTGGTCACGATGAACAATAATGAAAAATTCATTGACATCAACAAAATATGAAGAACATGATATATGAAGAACTGAGTGAATTATCACCTGAAAGCTTGAGTGGGTTCCATGCATTTACCGGCTCGGACTTCAATTCTGCCTTCTTCAACAAAGGCATATTGGCAAAATGTGATCTATAAAAGTTTACTCGCCAAATGTATGGCGCAAAATATCAATAGACGTGGATGATGGGAGATTCCAGCTTTTCGTCAGTAGCTATGAAGCTATGAACTCGTAAAGTGTCGATACTTAGTTAATTATCTTCTTGAATATGTTTGATCATTTTGGACTATTTATTATTGTCGCTGACGATGGTAATATTCCTGTATAGATTCCTGACTTCACCATCCTGTACTATTCAAACAATTTGACATAAGATTTGAAGTTGTCAATCTGACGTTTATCAGTAAAAATTATTCTGACAGTTGATGATATATTGATGATTGTACCTACATAAAGACGAAATATTATAGTTTTTCGAAAAGGAGTTCTTTTTAATAACAAATTGGTCCTTCGAGTCTACTGGATAGCACTTTAGAAATACAGTTACAGGCTGAAAAATGGTTAACGACAAAATATTGCGAGATACTGAAATTGAAGCGAAACTAAAAGACGTCGATTCAAAACTTTTGGAGAGTCTTCAATTTGCATTGTATGGACAACAACAAACTGGAAGAGTATCAAAAAGGAATATCCTTTCTTTCGCTGGTTTCAACTTTCAAGAAAACTCACAAGAATACAATGATCACGTTGAATTAGTTAGTAAAACATTGGGTATTTTCAGTTTGGAAAAAATGTGTGTTCTCTTTAATGCAAAATATGCAAAAAATGCCAGTGCTAGTGATCTGACCAAGAGATTCATAAAAGGCGTTATGAACATTTTAAATGATATACCCGCCAGTGAAATTTCTTGCTTATCCATGAGGAGTGTAAATACACACCTTTCGAAGAGAAACTATGATAGAAAGTACAAATTGCTCGAAATCCAAAACGAAATAGATGAGTTACGAGGCGAATTCTTCTCAAAACAAGAAGAAATTATATTCCTTGAAAGTGAAATTCAAGAAATGGAATCTGAGAACACTTCAAATGGAGAAATAAATCCCAAACGGAAGATGTTGGACAAACAGCAAAACTATTCAAAATATGTGAAGCACGCCTCAAATCCAAAGAGGAATCACTTCAAAAGTATGAAGAGTTTTTCAAAATCGAGTCCGCACCAAGTTCTGGAGTTTTATCTTCTGAAGAAGATGGCAGAAGTGAAGTGTCACGTAATTCAAAGCTATCAGATGTTCAAAAGTGGACAAACGCAATCGAGACATGTCAAGAGAATTCGTCATCATCAGAGTCAAGGAATCAAATAGAAAATCTCACCAAATCAATCAACAACATGCTTACTCGACAAACTGTTGGCAATAATTTGATGTCCTTCGATGGTTCATCATGTTTGAAGTGGCCTATTTACTTTTCGCAGTATAAGCTATCAAATGCTGCATGTCAGTTTTCTCCGGGAGAAAATGTATTGAGGCTCAACAATAGCCTGCTTGGAGAAGCCAGAAAAGCTGTTGAAATGCTCTTGATTACAGCTCAAAAACCGGATGAAATTATTGATATCTTGCAACAAAAATATGGTCGTTCAGAACTTGTCATGGAAGAATTATTACAAAAATCTCGTCAACTTTCATTGGTAGAAAACTTACAGTCATTCACCGACTTCAGCAACACCATAAGAAATATTGCTGCCGTTATGGAAGGAGATTTAGCCAGATTAGTGGACCAGAGACAATTGTTAACCAGTTTAGTTGTCAAATTACCCCCTCATTTGCTTACACAGTGGGGCAGTTACTTGATTGACAAAAATATACAAAGTCAACAAGAAACAATAAAAGACTTTTCCAATTGGGTACAAAAAATGTCTGAGGTAGTATCTAGAATAACTTTCGTATCCAAAAGTAGTGATCGTAACTCTCAGCCATCATGCAGTAGTTCATATCTGGAGAAAAGAGAGAAGCATCGTCCTACTGAAAATTATGAAAGATCACGAAAATTATGTAAAATCTGCAACCTAGATGAACATTCCATAGAGAGTTGCAATCAGTTCCAAAAAGCAGAAGTTAAACAAAAGTGGAAAATGGTCCAAAAATGTAACCTCTGTTATTGCTGTTGGCGGCAACATAATGTTAAATGTAAAAAGAGGAAACAATGCGGAATCAATAATTGTGATCGTTTCCATCATAGTTCGCTGCATAAAAATACTACAAGTACCGGCATAACATCAGAAATAACTACAAATTTATCTGAAACTTGCCATCAAACACTACTCAAAATCATTCCAGTTCAAATCAAAGGCCCCAATGGTATTTTAAATATTTCTGCACTATTGGACGAAGGAAGTACCACAACATTGTTGGATTCAACTATTGCAAAAAAAATTGGGGTAGTTGGTCCTATATCTCCCTTGTGCTGCAAATGGACTGGAGAAATTTATCGATATGATGAAAATTCCCAAACGGTTGAACCCGAAATTTCGGGAAAACATTCAAACATTTTTTACAAACTCCGCAACGTAAGAACCATAGACAATTTGGATTTGCCAGAACAAAAATATAATTTGGATCAAATAATCAAGAGGTTTCCATTTGTCAAACAGGTTTCCTCTGAACTGGAGGGTGTGAATAAGCCAAGTATTCTTATAGGACAAAATAACGCCAATTTAATTGTTTCCCGGCAAATCATTCAACCAGATCCAAAATATCCCATTCTGTCAAAAACTCGACTAGGATGGACACTGCACGGAAACACCCAATTCAATCGACTTGGAACTTCCGAGAGATATTTTGTGTGCTGTGAACAATCAGACGAAACTCTTCACGAAATGGTGAAAAATTACATGAAAATTGAAAACCTGGGAGTAGCTGTCACTAAAATTGATAAAAATACAACCAAACAAGAGGAAAGAGCAATATCAATTGCAGAAAAATCCATTCGCTTTCGGAACGGACAGTACGAAGTGAAGTTGCCCTGGAAGAGTGATGATTTTCGATTTCCCAATTCAAGATCCATGGCAACGCAAAGATTACAATGCTTGGAAAGACGATTATCAAGAGACAAATTATTATCCACTGCATACTGCAAAGAAATCGAAAAACTATTCGAGAAGAGATATGCAACTTCAGTCACCAATGAAGAACTTTCCAGAGCTGAACGAGTTTGGTACCTGCCTCATTTTGCGGTGAAAAATCCAAATAAGATAGGAAAAACCAGAGTTGTCTTCGATGCGGCCGCTAAATGCAATGGACAGAGCCTAAATGATTTTCTACTGCCAGGCCCTGATATGCTGACATCTCTATTTGGCATTTTGATGAAATTCCGTTTGCACAAGATTGCATTTGCCGGTGACATCAAAGAAATGTTCAACAGAGTGAAAATTGCAGATGAAGACACATACGCGCAATGCTTCTTATGGAGACATCTTAATCCAAACATTCCCCCAAAAGTTTACAAAATGACGGCAATGTTATTTGGCACGACTTCTTCTCCTTTTTTGGCGCAATATGTCAAAAATCATAATGCTCAAGTATTTAGCGAAACGCACGAGCAAGCGTCTAGGGCTATAATTGAAAATCATTATGTAGACGATTATCTGCATGGATCGGAGACCATAGAAGATGCCATAAAATTAATAAATGACGTCATTTATGTTCACAGTAAGGGAGGATTCGAAATTAGAAATTTCATTTGTAATTCCCAAGAAGTTCTGCATAGAATACCGCTGCATCTCAGAACTAATACGAATGTTTCAGAAGTCGACAAACATATCCATGGTGAAAGAGTTCTAGGAATGATTTGGAATGCCACCAAAGACATTTTCAGTTTCAATCTCGAATTCCATAGGATTCCCGCAGATGTACTAGGTGGTACGAAAATCCCAACCAAAAGAGAAGTTTTAAAGCTGGCCATGTCTGTGTATGATCCTCTCGGGCTTTTATCGATAATCACAATAAAAGTGAGAATGCTTCTTCAGAACATTTGGAGAGCCGCCATCGGTTGGGACGATTCTATCTCAGACAAAATGTCTCGAACGTGGTTGACCTGGTTGGAAGATTTGAAACATGTAATGACTTTGGAAATTCCGCGTTGTTATTCTAAAGAACTGAGTGCGGCTAGAAGTATTGAACTACATATTTTCTCGGATTCTAGTGAAGATGCTTACGCTACAGCAGTATATTTAAGGTTTCAATTTGAAAATCATGTGGAAGTTGTCCTAGTTGCAACCAAAGCACGGGTGACTCCTCTGAAAACATTGACTATTCCGAAACTCGAATTGATGCAGCACTTATGGGAGTGAGACTATGCAAAGAAGTAATGAAACATCTCGAAATGAAGTTTGCTTCAAGATTCTTCTGGTCTGACTCACGAACTGTCTTACATTGGCTAAGAAGTGAGAAAAAACTCCAGACATTTGTGGCTTCAAGGGTAGGAGAAATATTGGAACACAGCGATGTCAGTGAATGGAGATGGGTGCCAACACAGAAAAATGTTGCCGATGACTGCACTAGAAATTCCAGTAATGAAAACCTAACGGCGGAGCATAGATGGTTTAGAGGTCCTGAGTTTTTATACGAATCTCGGGAAAATTGGCCAAAGAATCCAGAAAATTCATTAGAAAAAGAAGAGTTTTTGGAAGAATGCATACATGTTATGCTAATCACTGAAAAGGTTCATGAATCACTTCCCAAAATCAAATCACATTATTCGTGGATTAAGCTGTTGAGAATCACCGCAAGAATTAAAAGATTTCTGAACAATGCAAGAACTAACATAGACCAAAGGGAAACATCCAAATTCTTGACCGTAAAAGAAATGGATTGGAGCGAGGAACAGTGGTGGAAAGCTGTACAAAATGACTGTTTCCAAAATGATATGCAAAATATATCAAAGGGTACCTCAAATAAAAATGGAAGACTCCACAAAATTTCGATTTTTTTGGACCCTAATGGAATAATGCGTATTTCTAGCAGAATTATCAGACTCAAAGAGATCTCCGTTATACAAAAAGAGCCAGTTGTATTGGATGGAAACCATGAGTATACCCAAAAAATGATCCTACATTACCATCGAAAAAATGGCCACCAAGGAGTTCAAACAGTCATTAATGAGTTACGCAGAAGATTTTGGATACCACATCTGGGAACAATCGTAAAGAAAACCATTCGTCTTTGTGTGAGATGTAAACGTGATCATGCTTGTGGTGCAAAACCAAAAATGGGTATCTTACCAAATGAAAGACTTCTCACTTATGAAAAACCATTTTCTGCCACAGGCATTGACTATTTCGGACCCTTTTTCGTTAAAATTGGCCGACGACTCGAGAAACGTTACGGTGTTTTATTCACCTGTCTAACGATCAGAGCTATCCATGTTGAAATAGCACATTCACTCAGTACTGATTCGTGCATAATGGCTATACGAAGATTTTTGGCAAGACGAGGAGATGTACAAATACTATGGTCCGACAACGGGAGTAATCTTCGTGGCGCATCCCGAGAATTATTAGAAGCTATGGATGAACTTAATAACAATATCGTGGCTGAAGAGTTCACGAATAGGGGAATCAACTGGAAATTTATTCCTCCCCTCACCCCACATATGGGCGGCAGTTGGGAACGCATGATCGGATGTTTCAAGCGAACCTTACTAGCAATAATGAAGGACAGACATCCCACTGATGAAGTACTGCGGACACTATTCTGCGAAGCTGAATACATCGTTAACAGCAGACCACTTACCCATGTGTCCACAGATCCTCAAGATAATATTAGCATATGTCCAAATGACCTTCTTATTGGAAAATCTACCACAATCACAGCACCAGGTATATTCACAGAACGAGACTTGGTCCTCAGGAAACAATGGCGCATATCTCAAAGCTTAGCTGATATGTTTTGGAGACGTTGGCTTCGCGAGTATGTTCCTACCCTGATTCAACGCAAGAAATGGTGTGAAGATGACCCCAATCTTAAGGAGGGTGAAATGGTCATTATATCAGACAAAAACTTACCACGAGGAGCCTGGCCATTGGGCGTAGTGGAAAAAATTTACAAAGGAGCAGATGATATAGTTCGTTTGGCAGATGTTCGAACCACTCATGGTTTATATAAGAGATCAGCCAGAATGCTCCATCGTTTAAATGTTCATTCCAGTGCTAACTGGGAAGATAGCACCAGGGGGGAGAATGTCGCTGACGATGGTAATATTCCTGTATAGATTCCTGACTTCACCATCCTGTACTATTCAAACAATTTGACATAAGATTTGAAGTTGTCAATCTGACGTTTATCAGTAAAAATTATTCTGACAGTTGATGATATATTGATGATTGTACCTACATAAAGACGAAATATTATAGTTTTTCGAAAAGGAGTTCTTTTTAATAACAATTATATAAAAAAAGAACATGCCTCAGACATGCCTCAGACTGAAAAAATATAGTTGTCAATAAAAAAACTTCTTGTCTGAAACTCATAAAACTTATTATTTTTGAAAGAGATCTCAACATTTGGCGACCCCGACTATTACACGAAATGGAGAAGGATGGAAATGAGCGGCCAAAGCGAACCGGAGCAGGAGTTAATGAAAGTCGTTCTGCAGATTTAGTTTGGCCAGACAATTTTGGTGGTACCAAAAATACCACTGCGACATTGCCCTATCCAGTGCCTTCATTGACCTCAAAGCACACAACACGAAAGACAAACTGTCAACGTTCTCTGGTGAGTTTGGAGAGGAGAAAATTAGCTTTGGAAAATGAGAAAAAGAAGCAAGAATTGGAGAAGAGACAGAGACAACTCCACTATGAGTACATGCAAAAAGAAATAGAAGAAAATATCCGACTGTTGAATTTAGAGCAAGTACTTCGAAATGCAGAACTAGACGCTCAAGAAGAAGTAGATAGCGTTTCAGTGAGATCGAATGTTCTACCCCTAGAACTCATCCAGGAAAATCCACACCAAAGAAGTGAATCTGAGGCAGAATGGGTGAATAACATGCATAAAGAACCTTTTGAAAATGAGTCTGAACTTCAGAGAAAACACTCTGGGAATGATATAAAATTACTTTCTGAAACCATTACAAGTGTTATCAAAAGTGTGTCATCTCCTTATCAAAATAAACACGATGAACTGATAGCAAGACGTGCGATGGAGAAAGACTTTCCATATTTTGATGGAAACCCACAAGAATTGCCATTATTTTATAGACAGTACAAAAATATTTGTAAATTATGCGACTTCTCAAATGAAGAGATTATGATAAAACTCCAAAGGTGTTTGAAAGGAGAAGCTAAATCTACAGTAACTGATATGATACTGACGGCAGATAATGTTGATTTAGAAATGGAGACTTTGGAAAGACGCTTTGGAAGGCCAGAAATTATAAAAGACGGAATAATTGATAAAATCAGATGCTTGCCATTCTTGAAAGACTCTAACTTTGAAAGGCTAATTCAATTCTCCAGTGAAGTATTCAACATGGTTTCAATAATGAAGACCTTGAAATCGCCTGGCCATCTAAAAAACCCTCAGCTGATGAAAGACCTAGTAAATAAACTGCCAGATCATTTAAAATGGAAATGGCCAAGAATAACGCTGAACTAGACCTAGAAGATTTCTCGAAATGGGTGGGAGAAGTTGCGAAAGCAGCATGTTTTGTCAGTACTCCTTACTCCTCAGCTGGCGAAATATTCGGACACAGACCGGTTTATCATAAAAAGCCTGAAAGAGTTCTCAATACCACTGAAAAACCGACTGACCAAAAATGTGGATAACGCGAGAAATAGGTCCATGAAAATGATTGTTTAAAAATGATGAAAGCTGACATTGAAGAGAGATGGAAAACCGTAAAGGAAAAGAAACTCTGTTTTTCTTGTTTGAGAAAAAACTATCAGAAAATGAATTGCAGAAGAAAGAAACATTGCGAAATAAATGGATGTAGGTTATTTCATCATAGACTTATTAGGTTAGGTTTTGAACGTGAGTGGGCCCGTATCAGGCCCTCCACTGCGGCCAATGGCCTATTGTGGCTCACCCTATGGTTATATTTCTCCCAGTATATCCAATCTCTTGACGAAATTGAGGAATGCATTGGGAGAACAATTTACCAGGTTTTCTGGCCTTACTGTCGTATCGCCAAATATTGAGAATCTGGTTCTGGCCGCTGCAGGGCATGTACACAGAATGTGTTCAGCCGTTTCATCATCCTCCATGCATAGCCGGCACTCTGCATCTTGTGCAAGTCCGATTTTATGCATGTGGTATTTGAGTTTGCAGTGGCCAGTAAGCAAACCTACTATAACTCTGAGATGCGCTCTGCTGAGTTCTAGCAGTTTGTCAGAGTCTTGTTTTTTCCTTGTACAAGCAATAAATGCTTTGGAATGGGCTAGGCCCGGTAGACTACGCCAGTACTCGAGTCTTTTATTGTCTGCCCAAGCTGTTATGACATTCTTGGCAGTGCTATATGCTAAACCGATTACCGGTTCTGGTCCAGTGAACGTTGTTTCGGCCCTCCCTTTTGCTAGGGCGTCCGCTATTTCGTTTCCTTCTAGGCCTGTGTGACCTGGTATCCAGACTAGGGTAACGTTGTTGCGTTGCGCCAGTCGGTTTAAGGTGTCTCTGCAGTTCCATACTGCCCTAGATTTAAAGCAGTTGGATTCAAGCGCTTTAAGTGCTGCTTGACTATCTAAAAATATTTTTATTGTTTTTCGTGTGTGGAGCCGATTTTCCAGCTCCCTGGCACACATTTCAATGGCATATACCTCTGCCTGAAATATCGTAGCTAGTTTGCCCATACTGAACGAGCGTTTCACTACTGGGTTCATCCCATATATTCCGGCTCCGACGCCTTCCTGAGTTTTGGAACCATCGGTGAACCAACGTTCATTTGCCCTACATAGGTTGGTTTCATTCCGGACCCAGTCTTCTCTTTCGGGAAAGACCACAGTGTAGGACGTGTGAAGGTTGATGGTTTTAGGCATGATGTCTGAGGGCATTCCTAGAATGTTGTGAGCTATTATGCCCTCCAGCATGCCGCTGCCTCTCATGACACATGCCTGCGGTAGACTAATGGCCGCTTGATAAAGTCTGTATGTTGCCCATCTTGCCTCTCTCTCCAGAACTATGTGGAGAGGAAGTAATCCAAGGAGGACTTCCATTGCTGCCGTTGGCGTGGAGCGAATGCTTCCAGTAATCGCCAGGCACGCTTGTCTCTGTAGTCCGTTGAGTTTAGCAATGGCCATTTTTTTATGTCCCTTGCTCCACCAGACTATAGAGCCATACGTTATCATTGGACGTATGACGGTCACGTACAACCAGCATACGTGTTTTGGTGACATGCCCCATGTTTTGCCACATATTCTGCGGCATGTCCATAATGAAAGGCTAGCCTTCCGGATAGTCTTTTCCAGGTGCGAGTTCCAATTAAGTTTTTTATCCAGGGTTATTCCTAGATATTTTGCTTCACTCGCAAAAGGAATTGTTACACCATTGATGGAAGGAGGTATTAAATGTTCCAGCTTCCTTTTACTGGTGAATGGTACTATGACCATTTTGTGGGGGTTAATGGACATTTCCTCCCTCTCACACCATTTATATATGGTATCCAATATATCCTGAAGGACGTAGGAGATCGTCTCTTCGGATTTATCGTTTATTACTAGGACCAGATCGTCAGCATATGCTTGCAGATCAACCTCCCACAGCGAGAGAATGGCCAGCAGATCATCCACCAGCAGTGACCATAACAGTGGGGAGAGGACCCCCCCCCTGGGGACAGCCCCTGGCTGGCTTGAAGCTGACACATTCCCCCTGTAGAGAGGTCGTTATAGTTCTGTTGTGAAGCATAGTTCTTATCCAGTCACATAGTATCGGTTCAATCCCTCTAGAGACAGTGGCCTCATATAGGGAGTGAGGTAGTGCATTGTTAAATGCTCCTTCTATGCAGCGACTGCTATTTCCTGGCGTTCCAGGGCGTCGCTTATTCCTGAGACAAGGTTATTGAGGGCAAGTTCTGTTGATTTGCCAGCCTGGTAGGCATACTGGTGAACATTGAGGGGGTGCTTTGTTAGTGCCCCACACCTTATGTGCCCATCCAGTATTTTCTCCATGCTTTTCAACAGAAAGGATGTCAGACTAATGGGTCTGAGCGATTTTGGGTGTGGGTCATTCCGACCCACCTTAGGAATATAGATCACCCTAGTCGCGGTCCAGTTAGACGGAATATGGTTCCATGCTAAACTGGCTCTAAAGAGTCTTATAATGATAGGTATGATGTGTTCCAGTCCGATTTGTAACAGAACTGGAGCTATGCCATCCTCTCCTGGTGATTTGTATGGGTGGAATGAGTTAACCGCCCATCTTATCGCCTGTGGTGTAATTATTTTGTTGGCAACCACCCAGTCATCTCTGTGAGGTCGTTTTATCCGGCCTATATTTGTGACTAGAGGTTGATTGTCCAGAATCAGGCTGCCTGGGAAGTGGTTATTAGCTAATAGCTCTAGTGTTTCTTTCCTGGAGGCCGTAAAGGAGCCGTCTGGATGCTTTAACGACCCCAGCTCCTGTGTCGGCTCTCTGGATAGAATCTTGTGGATACGGGTTCCACTTGATGTGTTGGACACATTTTCGCAGAATCGTTCCCACGATTCTCGTTTTGCTTTCCGGATATCTTTGTTGTAAGTGGTTAGAGCAGACCTGTAATTTTCCCATTCACCTGATACCTTAGCTCGGTTAAATAACCTTCAAACTTCTTTTCGTGTTTTATCCAGATTTTTGTTCCACCAGGAAGCATTTCGGTTATCCCTTTTCTCCCTCAGTGGACAGTTTTCGTGATAAGCTGAGATAAGTGCAGTTTGTAGATGTTCCGCAGCAATATCTATTTGATCACGACTATTTATTGTGGACAATCCGTTTTGGTTCTTCAGGGAGGTCTTGTATCCTTCCCTGTCCATGCTCCGTATGTTTCGGTATTGTACCACTGGTCTGGGGCCTATTTCAATGTTGAATTGAATATGCCTGTGGTCTGAGCATGATGGCTCAGAGGACACCCTCCAGTTGGATATCTTGTTGCTTAGAAATTCTGAGCTGATCGTAAGATCTAGTACCTCTTTCCTAATACTAGTGACAAAGGTTGGCTCGGAGCCGACATTGTTAATTGTAAGCTCCTCCCCTATCAGGTAATTGAAAAGAGACTCACCCCTCATGTTGATGTTTGTGCTGCCCCACGCTTCATGGTGCGCATTGGCGTCACATCCTATCAGTAGATGGGTGTTGTTCCTCCTGCAGAAGGCAATTAGTTCTCGCACGGCCGCTGGAGGAGGCTGTTCCGCACCCACTTCTCCAGGAAAGTATGCTGAGCAGACGATCATTTCTGTCATGCTCCCCCTCTCTGGAAATTTCACATGGATTGTTGCCATGTCTTGGGTGCAGAAATCTGAAAGAATAAAATAATTAATGTTGTTTCTGGCTAGAATGCATGCCCTAGATTTTACCCCAGAACTGACCGCAATTACCTTACCAGGTGTGTTACTCAGGCCGGTAACTCGGCCTGTGTTGGAGGTCCAGGGTTCCTGGATGAGGGCCAGATCTATCCGCTCCTCTATGAATTTTTTGCCAAGGACGTAGGTGGCGGCCTTGGCATGTTGCAGGTTTCCCTGCAGGAGTCTGACTGTTATATCAGCCAAGCCCTTATTTGCCGTCTTTTGGCGGTCCTCCCCCGCTCTTTTCCTCAGAGGGCGGTTTACTTCCCTTCCCTTCAGAGGTGCCGGCACCCTTTTTGAGTGGTGGTCTGTTCGGGATGGATTTACCCTTCCCCGAGGCCACACTCGCAGGCTTTTTGGTCCGAGGCGCAACACTCGGGACGGATTTACCTTTCCCTTGCGGAGCTCCCCTTACGACCGTTTTCTTTAGAGGAGGCTTGCTTTCCTTCCCCTCCTCCGGCTGCGTCCGGGAGGGTTCTTTCCCTCCACGGCTGCCTCTCAGACGGAACTGAATCTGTCCAAAGCCGAAGTAGGGTTTGAAGTCCAGCTCCTCCAAGGCTGTTATGGACCTGTCGTCAATGGCGAATGTCCATGTTTGGCCACGGCCCGAGTCCTCTCGGTTCAGTATTACCCAATCCTGAGTGGTTAGACCGTGGTTCATTTTTCTCAACCTTGTGAGCACCATCTCGGCCGTGAGTCGTTCGTCGGCCTCATCGTCCGGGATGTATGCCACACAGATGAATGGCTTCGGAAGGTCCTGCCCTTTGACGAATTTAATTTTCGCCCCTTCCCATGGTTGGAGTTGCTTTGATGCCTCCTCCAGCCAGCTGGCACTGATGTTGTCCACGCAGGTGATTTGTAACCATCCAGGCCGAAAAGTACAGCTCTGGAACCTCACCTGAGGGCCATCATCGGGTATTAGGCTAACAGCTTTCATAATTGAACGCTGAAGAGCCCTAAGTTGTTCGCCTGTTAGGGCAGTGGTAGGATATTCAGGGTGGATTAGGCCCACCCTGTTGCCCCCAGCCACTGTCCCGTACGAAGGTTTGGCTACCCCCGAGCAAGCTTTCTTCGCTGTGTGATCCGGCGTACTGTCGTCGGATCTCAGGCGTTTGCTTGCTCCACCAGCCCCAGACTGAGATTTGTCCCCCTCCGGTTGCTGATTCGGCTTGCCAATATCTTTGAGCACTTGCTTATTACATAAGACTGAACAATCCAGAGAAAATGACGAACTTGTGGCTGATGTGGAAAAAAATTTGGTGTATGCTATCCGCAATGATACGGAAAAGGTACTGCTCAGAGTTATCCCAGTAAATCTATTTGGGCCAAACGGACAACTACAAGTATTAGCTTTGTGCGATGAAGCTTCAACCGTAACTCTGATTGACGAAACAATCGCCAATAAGTTAGGATTCACCGGGTTCCAAGAATCGTGATGTCTTCAATGGACAAATGAAAAGACGTCTATGGAGGAAGATTCGATGAAAACAGATATAAAAATTTCGAAACACGGAGGTCAGAAGATTTTCACAATGATAGGAGCCAGGACCATACAGAATCTTTCACTACCTGTACAGAACATTACAATAGAAGATTGGCAAAGATTTCCTCATCTGAAGAACATTCCCGTCAGAGATATTATCAATGAGAAACCAGTTCTTCTAATAGGACAAGACAATATAGATCTAATTGTTGCCCGTCAGATAAGATGTGGACCAGGAAATTTACCAATAGCTTCTAGATGTACACTGGGATGGGCACTTCATGGTCCAAGTCAAGAAAACAACAACAGTGAAAACAATTTCAAAACTCACACATTGCACATATGTGAAACTGAAAACTCTGGTGAAAATTTGAAAGAAATAGGTCAGAAATCCTTCTCAACAGAAAGCTTTGGTGTATTAGTAACTCCGATTCATCATAGCCAAGAAATTTCTGAAGCTCTCAAGGTAATGGAGGAAATTACGAAGCGAATTGGTAGTAGATTCGAAGCAGGTCTACTGTGGAGAAGTGATCTTATATCATAACCTGAGAGTAAACTCAGAGCGATTCATCGGCTGAAGTGCGTTAAGAGAAAATGTCTACAAAATTAAAACTTTGCCAAAGAAGGCTTCTGCGCGGTACAAGAACAGTTGGAGAATATCAGGAATATCGTAGAAGAGCGCGATGACCTGCGAAAGGAATTGGAAAGTTCTCAAAATGAACTGGAAGAACTCAAAAAGAATATTACACTGGGAAAGCCGTTTGGTATAGAGGAAGACCATACTATCCATGTTCCTTTTGCAGAGACGGGCTCAGTAGCATGCGATGAAAAAGAAAAAGACGAAGTGGAGGTCCTGATTAGAAAGTACTGCTCGAAACTATCCGTGATTCGAAAGGAAAACCAACATCTGAAAAGTAAAATCGCCGCAGACAGAAAAGTAACGGAAATCGAAGATGTCAAAAAGAAGCTGGACACTCTAGAAGCCACCGTTCGAGAAAGAGATGATTTGAAACTCAGATGCTGCCAGCTTGAGAAGGAGTTGTATGCTTACAATCATTTCCTAGAAGGCGCTGATGTGTTCAAGCAGAGGTCGCTGCTTCTGATGGATGAGGTTTTGAAGGAAAGGGATCGTTTGAGTAAACGAGTCGAGCAATTTCGAGACATCGACAAAAAAGTATTTAACCTCGAAACTCTGAAATGCATGTGCAAGGACTAGGAGAGGCTGAAGCAGGAAAGGGACCATCTGAAGAGGAGCCTCGACAAGCTGCTGCGCATGGAGAATGAATTTGATCATATGCGGACACAGATTTAGACGTCTTGAGTCCAAAAAGGACATGTTTAAGGCAAAATACGAGAAGTTGAGAGAATTAGAGTACGAGGGCGACATTTTTCGCGCGCAAGTCCAATATGCCAGAACCATAGGAAAAGAAAGGGACGCTCTCGAACTACAAGTGAAAGACCTGGAAACCTGCATGGTAGACCAAGAAAACGAGTTCAGGAAACAATTGTGCCACATTGACACACTCGCCAAAGGCAGGGACGAACAGCAAGAGAAAGTGAAGAACATTTTGTCTTCGATGAGATCGGGACTTGAAAAGAAGGATACCCTCATCCAAATATCGGAAGAAAAACTAGCCATGCTGATGCAAAAGGATTTTCGAAATTCTATCCAAGGGCTAGGTACTGAAACAGCAATACTGAAGAACAAAAACGAACAGCTAGAAAGACGCCAAAAGGACAATAACGTGAAAATAGACTGCAAATATCTGCAGGAGAACTATGCTTACCCTCATAGATAAACAAGTATCGTAGACCAGTTACGAAAGTTTGTCGTTTGAAACTAGATGGTTAGCCCTTCTAGCAGGGGGAAGGAATGTCGATACTTAGTTAATTATCTTCTTGAATATGTTTGATCATTTACTGGACTATTTATTATATAAAAAAAGAATGAATGGCAGGTATGCGTCAGACTGAGAGGATATAGTTGTCAATAAACAAACTTCTTGTCTGAAACTCATAAAACTTATTATTTTTGATAGAGATCTCAACATAAAGGATGAAAGGTTCTATGCGAGTTGTATACCTTCTTGTAAAATCGAGTTATATCAATAGTTTTTGGGAGCTCATTATATTTCAAGCAGTTGGAAAAATGCTTCTCAAAAACAACCAACAACGTTGACTCTACTTGATTATGGTTCGGTGGAGAAAAAAATTCTTTCATTTTTAAATGGTTTGAGAGCTATCAACTGCCATGTTTTGTCATTGATTCGATTGAGGATTCTCCAGATAATTATATAGTTGTAGAATGAACTTTTAATAAGAGACCAGATTTGCTAATGTCAATTTCACTTTCACACGATAGATACGATATGTCCGAAAATGATACTGAAGTATGAAGAGAAAGTAAATATAATGATTGAAAATTCTCATTTACATTCCCATTACAATTGATATTTTGATTCAATAAATTTATATTTTGCCTTCAAGAATTGAAAAACAAAAATAATTTTTTTTTTATATTTTCATAATATCATTATTTTATCCTCGAACATTAAAAATTGGTAATCCATTCGTAATCCATTCAGGGACAGTAAGTATGTTTGTTCATTTATGTAATTCATTTAATTTCTTATATTCATAACAGTTCATGAAATAGTTAGCTGATTCAATATATTGATGGGTAGTTCTATATATTTGTATGCTCACACAGAAGGAAATATTTTTCTACTTGTCAGGTCAAATCAACCGACAGACCCATCAGCCATAAGAAATATCCAATTCTATCAAGAATAACATAAACAAATTTCAAGTTTTATAAAATAAATATATATTTTTTTATTTTCAAATATTCTGCTACCACGTTACAACCGTCAGCCATTTTTTTAAAGTGGCTGTAATAGCAGAACCTACCGCGACCGCTTTTAGAAAGCCCCCTTCTCATGGTGTATAGGTACCAAAGAGACTAAGCTAACAGTGTAACGATAATTCGTTTCATTCAAATAATTTTAACAATTCCATTCAAATAATCTTATTAAATGGGTTAGGAATTGTCAACTATGTTATACACTAGCCTACTCTTATAATTATACTTTCATTCATCTGTCATCACAAATACACCAACATGTATACTCCGATATCAACCATATTAATTCAGAACTTTATCCCATCTAACCGCTACGCCACTGCTAAGTCACTGCTAGTTCGTAGGGCGAATGAGATCGAGGATCGGTTGGTCTTGCGCGAAGGGCAAAAATATGGGTTTCGGACGTGCAATGCGGGGAATTGTTCTCTTGATTTCCGACATCGTTAGCGAAAGGTTGTGGGTTTGTTTGATTGAACTTGGAATACATTTTCTGGTAGGCCATCTTAAATTGTTTATAATATCTCTATTGGATTTAACAGATATTAGTTCTGGTTGAGTATATTGTTTTTTATTTAAATAATAGTGCTTAATTAGCATGAGATCGCTTTATCAAAGTGTATTTGCATGATTTTGGTAACGCCATACTGCATGGTTTGAAGAAATATTTTTGATTATTCCATTGTGTTCTATTAGCCATCGATCAATTTCAAATGTGTTTTCGTAATTTAGAGGTCCTAGTCCGACTTTTTAATATCATATTTTTGGTCTTTGCATATTAGAAGTAAATTTCATATTTTCACTTTTAGAGGTTAAAAATTCTATTTTTCCATTTATTTAAGTAATCGCTACATAGTATTAAATTTAGAGGCTTTTAATAACTTCAGGACTCAATAAATAAATTATTCAATAACATATTTTTGTCCTAATTGATTTTTGGAAGACAGTGTACCTGTAGAGAGGTTAGAGTTGTATTTGCTGATTCAGTTTCTACGCTCTGTCAAATTTCAGGTACCAGATAATTGGTAATTTCTTCTTGTGGATGACTCCCATCAACTAGCAGTGTGACGATACTATTACCACCAAGAGATAGGGTAGAGTTGAACCTTGTAGAGGAGAAGTGGGTTGATTGCTTGTGACTTCCAGGCGGAACGTTGTCAGAACAATTCTTCAGGTGAGCATTTCTTTCTATACTGCTTGTTCAGTTATTATCTTTGAGAAATAAATGCAAGCTTGACAGAGTTTGTTCTCTGGCCTGTGGAGTTGCACCACACTCGACCACGATTCTGCCTTTGTAGACGAAAGCACTTATTTCTGCTTCGTAGACCAGGGTATCGTCTCTTGGTTCAATTCTTTGTTAATTACAATCGTACTCAATCAGATATCTGTAGATTAGGTATCTTCAAGGTCTACCAGGTAGTATTTCCTTTTAGTCAACCAAACGTGCACCAACCTTCACTTATCGAGCATAGTTTCATGTAGGACTTGCCACCTACTTTATCTTTCTTTCTCTTACATATTTGAAAGTCAGAAACCATAGAGCGTAGTTTCTTTGAATTCAGAATAAGTATTCAATCTATGCGAAGGACTTATCACCTTCAATTCTTTCTTTATATCTCTATATTACTGTTTCTCTCCTTTCTTTTCGAAAGGGTGTAATTATCATTTATAAGTATTGTTATCTAGTACTCTTATGGTACATTAAATTATTTATCATTATTACCCTTCTGGTACATACATTTCTGGTAAATTAACAATTTATCAAGGATATTTCTTTATCTTCTGTTATTATACTGTAATAATTCCTTGGAAGGATTTCCAATGTTTTTTCTTTTAAATATTTCATCTACAAATATTAATTATCAACTTTAAATAGCTTCACAACTATCATTTCCATTTATTTGGAGAATAGTTATTTTTTTATTGATATTTATTTAACTATATTGAGCATTCTGAGTTGAATGTTGAGTAGTTTTCCCAATCATATTTCAAGTGTTGAAATTTTGTTTTTTCATAAAATTCAGAATATAATCTTGCGGTACTAAGGATATCCTTGTCCCCCACCATATTGTAACTATCAAATCTGATTCCTTTCGTCTGCTTCTCATGTCTTCGAGGAAACCATACATTGGATGAAGGACTGGTACCACTAGGAGATCCCATAGTTGTCAAACACAGATCCGAGGGCTCAATTCTCAGTCAAGCCAAGTCAACGGGCAATCTTCGTGAAGACCAACCATAACTAGTAAGGTCGAAGTCCATACGAGACAACCACCAAGTCTCTGACTGACTAAGCCAAAGACGATCCAACAACAACTCGTCGTAGGGATCATCGACGCTAACCCAGCCTCCAGGTATTATCAAACAGGACCATCTTCGGTTGAATCAGATTTGTTTTCAAAAGTGTAAATATTCTGAATTTTGTAGCCTTCAGCTTGTTAATTTTGTAGCCTTCAGCTTGTTAATTTTGTAGCCTTCAGCTTGTTAATTTTGTAGCCTTCAGCTTGTTAATTTTGTAACCTTCAGCTTTTATAAAGTTTTTTTTTGAAATAAAGTTGTTAATTGTTTCTTTGCATATTTATTCTGCCTTCACAATCAAGCTAGATACAAATATCTCCTATCTTCGGTTTTGTCTTTTACAACCTGGCGCCCAGATTATCTGAACTAGTCAGGTCAACTGGTGCCCTATTTGTTCAATAGTTAAAAAATCTCTGTAGTACGCTATTGAGCAATCAGTAGTTGAAACTTATCCACACCCTCACCGTATCGATCTGAGCAGCCTATCAGCCTAAGTGTTAACTTTCCAGAATTTAAAATCAGGATTTATTCCAAATTTGTAAATTGAAAATTTATGAGGTTACACAATTGGCGCCCAACGTGGGTTTAATAAGCTTTAGCCAATCAGAATCTTGTAGCATCAACGCTTCATAGTGACGTATCAACCCATCAACAAAACTTTCAGCAGTAATTATCATATATCAAGAGCTAGTCCGTCACTGTCTATAGAGAACGGCGGACATGACATGTCCAACTACGTCACATTTCGTCACAAATGTTCTTTCATCTCTTTCATACAGTGCCCCATTGTCTTATGGGGATTAGACTCTCCTACAGCTATTTGCACCGGTTCTCCCTAATAACAAACTCAGCTAAGTGCAGGATCAGCTTAAGGGAAACCTTAAGCATTGTTTATATAGAAGTAAGATAGTCAATGCCTGTGTAATTGGTGTTGGACGAAAACGCGAGTGTCATCTAGCGTGATTAGTTACAAACATGAATAGTTGACGTCATTTTAATGCAGGTTTCTTCAAAAAACCCTGACTTTAATGCTGTCCCATTGTTTTAATCAAGTTACGACATGACTTGAATGCGAGCTCACTATCGCCATCTACATGTCGCTTCCATTTTGATCCAATTATAATCCCATAAGGCTGACTAACTATGTTCTATATAAACAATGCCTTAAGTTAAAGATGGTTTGCACTGTTGACTTCTGGTCTGAACTTTACCTGAGTATATTGAAAATGTTTGGCAACAGCGCAAAAATGATCACGAAACTAACGACAACGCAAAGTTCAGTTCTGTCTAATTTGAAAGGCCGGCGGGAGTATGGCATGTAATTAAGAAAATTCGTCTCTACCGGGAAAACTAGCCACAGTATCGCCAAGAGAGCTGCGTGCACATTAGTTAAAATGCGTAGTTTATTAGCCACCCTAACCTAACTTAAGCTAGGTAGACAGAAAATTATCCATCCAAAATATTAACAACATAAAGATGTGGTTAACCATTCCAGTACAAAGCAACAGAATACTTTTAAGATCGTAAGTAATACTAATTAACAATATATCAATAGACATTTTGTATTGAGAAATAGGTACAGTGTTGATCTGAAAATTGTTTTCCTACTTTAACATCATAGGGATATTCAATATCAGCCTCAATCAAGTTTAATATATAGAGAGCTGTAGGTTTGGTCACCCTTAATAGAGGAAAAAATACAATCACATCAGCAAAATCCAGAAAAAGTACTCGAAATACTTTGTCCATCAAGAAAATAGGAAAATATTTCGTGTGGAAGAAGTGAGGTTAAGTAGTTAAGTGGAACCTTTCGCCTGGAGATCCGAGGCTTATCTTACCTGAGGCTTATGTTGACCTCAAATAGCGGTGCAAACCAAAATCGTAATGTATGGTCCACTTAAGTCGTAAGGTAACCTTGAGTTGAACCGGTACAAATTGCTGTTAGTTAAGCAAATAAATTATTATTATTATCATTAAATTATTATTATAATGGTACGATTATACACTTCATGATCGCACTGTGTGCTACAACTGCGTCTCAGGCAGATTCAATGACAAGAGATGAGTACTTTGCTGATTAAACGACGCTAGGAAATGAACACCTACAAATCAGCACTGGAGATGTTGACAGTGCATGGTAATATTATAAATACGACCTACGGATCGAAGATAGTTAGTCTGTAATTAATGTTCTATTTGTAACCATCAAACCTGTATCAAAGGTTAGCTTTTAACGGTGGTGTTATCCTTTCCATTATCAATTTTAAAAAAGTAAACAAGTGAAGATCCTATAAAACACCCGTTTATTATATAAGAAAATATCTTATCAAGTAATCGCACTGCAATCTTGGCGTTTTCCTAATTTTGTTTGTTGAGGTTTTTGCATGGTCAAATAACTCTGCAGAATGATAGGTTATGATATTATATAAATCGTTGCTACATCATTGCTAAATCATTTCACGACGAACATGATGATTGTTGCAAAGTTCCAATTATTTCTCCTAGTTGCTCCAGCTTTTGGTGCCTACGTGTTCCGTAAGTATGAAACAATTGTTTTTTGTCGCTCTATTTGACTCTCATTTCTGTATTTCACGGTGATCATGGATAGATATAAATTTTTCTTAGAAAAAAAATTGGTAATGGATTGACAAATGAGTGAGGTGGAAAACATGGTACATTTTTTAGAAATCTGATGAGACTCCTAAAATGAAGTGCGTACCTACGATTTCTTCAAAACAATATTTTAAAAAAATTCTTCCTGGACCTGGAATCCTGGGTTTCAGGCGATTTTTTTAAATGTTGGTATTGAATTTATTGGAAGCAATTCTTAAACGGATTCAAAACTCGTCAGAACCAAAGAGCTTGAATAAATCTCCAAATTTTTTGAGATGAATTTAATAAACTAATATTTTCATTTGTGTTCTATACTTCAGATGGGTAAACTCAATGGTTTCAATTCTGAAAATATTTATGTTATTCAGAGTGTTCCGATTTTTCTCATTACGAATCATGGACAACATCTTTTTTTAACTTATTAAATGTTTACAAGATTTCATTCACATCACGTAAAAAATCTTCAATCGATTTAGAAAACACATGTCTCAAAAATTGGAAATTTTCTACACTGTAAAAACAATTTTGTCGTTTCAATCACTTTCTTACGACGGCGTAGAACGGACATGCGATATTTTTTTTCAACTCGAAATTAGCTAATTTCGAGTTGTATTTCGAAATTAGGCTAATTTCGAATTGTAACTCAAAATTAAGCTTAATTTCGAGTTGTAACTCGAAATTAGTGTTAATTTCGAGTTATAACTCGAAATTAAGGTAATTTCGAGTTGTAACTCGAAATTAAGCTTAATTTCAAGTTTTAACTTGAAATTAGTGTTAATTTCGATTTATAACTCGAAATTAAGGTAATTTGACTTGAAATTAGCTTAATTTCAAGTTGTAACTCGAAATTAGTGTTAATTTCGAGTTACAACTTGAAATTAAAAAAAAATATCTCATGTCCGTTCTACGCCTTCGTACTTTCTTTTTGTTAAGAGTTTTTGGTCGAATGAAGGAAATTACTTGCAGCTGCAGAGAAAACAAGCTTGAATAGACTAGCAGTTTTTATTGAACGAACAAATTATTTTACTCGAATAAACAAAATATTTTGTTATCATGAGAAGATATAAACTTCGGTCGAATACTTTTTTGTGTATCGGACATGTGGATCAGAATTAGTTCAAAATTTTAATTTAATCGTTATGAATATCACAAATATTTTGTTTGGAAGTTATTATGTTCAACGAAGTAGCTTGTGTATTACCTCAAAATTTAATGAATTGGTTGAACAAAATGAATTGTTTCAGTACGTTGTTTTTCGAACCATAGAAATATAATAAACACTAGAACGACAATTAGTACAGAATAACGTGGTCCCCCTACGGCAGATACACCAACCTATGAGTTTGCGCAATAGAGCGCAGGTGTCGCCAGGGAAGGTCTTAGGAGTTTTGAGTTCCTGTTCCTGAATCTGGTATAAGTTGTCGGTAATAGCATTTTCGATATAATAGAGTTTTCCTTTAATGATATATACAGTAAACAAATGATTGACTTCTTGAAAATAGAAATATTGAGTGTAGGTCTTCTATTTTGTGCTTTCTCGCAAACAAGTGGGGAGAAATTATTGTGATCGTCAAAAAATTTAAATTTAATGATTTGATGATTTGATGGGAATTGATTCTATTCTATAAGTCTGTAAATCAGAAAAATAAAACTCAATTTGTGTGTCCATCGGCTTCACTCCTAAACCGTTGTGCCAGTTTCTGTTATACTCGAAATATGAATATTTGAGTAATTGAGGTATAGTGTTCAAGAGATTACGAATGCTTTTGTTTTGAATGATGTGAGTTGAATCAATTGAGAACCCAATGTATGTGGTGAATTTGAATCATATTAAGGGTTGAGAGAATCTACTTCTACAAATTGTTTGATTAATTAAATAGTTCTTAATGCAAAAAGTATGAAATAATAATAATAATAACAAAGGTTTTTATTGATAGAACATTACATTTTTTTACATGAGTTCAAATTACTTGATGACTCTTATTGTTACCACTCTTCCACCATTTTTGTTGAAAACATAAATGTCCTTGATTGAAGATATAAAATTGGGTAAAAATCTGTCAATATAGTCAAATTCAATTGGCATTTTCTGTAATGAGATGAAGATTATCGAATGTTGAGAGAAATAAATATAAAAAGTCAAAAATTCAATTTGTTACAGGATATTTGTTTCACTTTGTTTTAAATAATGAGAAATGGTAAGATTGGAGGAAAAAAGACTATAACAATTCTCATCACATTTTATTTTGTAATGTTACAAACTTATTTCTATCAAACGAAAATTGTGGCATTTTGTTTAAAAATCCATTGATGGGAAAATATAATCAATTTTGTGAGTATTTTTCTCTTCAGTTCACCTCTAATTTTCTCAGTTTGCGACATTGCAATATTGAAAAATCTAATTCTGGTTCTTTATTGCTGTTATCATTCTCATTTTGTGACTCACCTCATAGGGAGATATATCGCAAATGTGGTTTTCTCAAAAATTCGTTTCATTTGTCATAAAAATATCAGTAATTGCAAGATCCTGCCGGATTTTTCTCTCAAGAAAAATACAAATATACAGGGTGTATTTAAATAACACCGAAAAAATTAAGGGGTGATTCTGTGATGAAAATTAATGTGAGTGTTTGATATAAAAATTTTTGAAAAAACCCTCCCCGGAAAAGTTACACCCCTTTGAAAATAAAAAAAAAAATGGTTTTTCTTTTTTATTTTCCCTGTATATCAAGCTAAAGACACGAAACTTGGTAAACATTATCTGTCAATAAGAGTACATTTTTAAAAATTTTTTCAACCCTGAAGTATGCTTAGAAGGGGTTGAATATTTCAACCCCAAAGATATTTTTTCTTACAACTTTTTTTTAGATGAAAATTTTTTCTTTAAAAAAGTATGACTGAAAAGCAAAATTCATTGACTAACTTTTTTAACTCTACAAGTTTTTTTCGAAAACTTAAGCATTTATGAGAAAAAAATAAATAAGCTCATGTAAAATAGCATTTTATTAAACAACAGCCAACCAAATTATGGTTATGATTATGAGACTTCTACAACTAAAAACAAAAGTGAACAAACAATGAACAATATCGACAATACAATTATAATAAATGTTGAAAATGACCGCCTTCCGCTTCAATACAAGCATCTACCCTTTACCTCATAGAATTGCGTATACGATGAAATATTCCTGGAGAATTTCTTATAGACACCCTGCTACAATGCGGTTTCGCAGATCATCGATATTTTCAACTGGGTTTGTGTATATAAAAAATTTCAGATATCCCCATATGCAAAAATCCAAAGGATTAAGGTCAGGGGAGCGGGCTGGCCAGTTTACAGGTCCTCCTCGATCTATCCATTGATTGGCATACACCTCATCCAGGTGAGTTTTTGCACGTATACTAAAATGAGCTGGTGCACCATCGTGCATAAACCATGAATGTTGCCTAATTTGAATGGGAACCTCTTCAAGAAGAACAGGTAATTCTTCAAGGAGATGACAATATGCTTCACCATTTAATCGTAGCGGAAGAAAATGGGGACCAATTAAATGATTATCAATAATTCCGAGCCACACGTTTAATGAAAATTGATACTGATGATTTCCTTCAAAAAAGCCATGAGGATTTTCGTCAGCCCAAAGGTGATTGTTGTGAAAATTTCTAATACAGTCTCTTGAGAAACTCGCCTCGTCAGTAAATAAAATATTACCTAAGAACTGTGGTGCTTGGCCAATCATATTAATAAGCCACTGACAAAAAATCACACGGGGTAAAAAATTTCGAATCATTAACGCCTGCACCCGTTGAAGATGATAGGGATACAACATTTGTTCTTTTAAAATTCTAAAAACAATGGAATGGCTTACATGTAGGACACGAGCTATTCTCCTGGTACTAGTTTCTGGGAATTCTTCAATTGAATTAAGTACGGCTTCTTCTACAGCTGCAGTTCTAACTTCTCTAGTACGACCAGAATCATAACTTCTTTTTTCAAAATTACCACGATCCCGCAAGCGTCGGTGAATAGTTGTGAACGTAGTATGATGGGGTAGTCTACGCTGTGGGTACTGTTCAGCATAAAGTCTTTGCGCTTCCAATGAATTACCGTTAGCACGACCGTATGTAAAATGCATATCTGCCATTTCCAAATTCGAATATGCATTCATATTTTCAATCAACTAATATTTCCTACAATACACAATCATAAAACTTGTGAAACAATAAGATGGGTGACAGAAAATGACACTACACAATCCTAGTGTCAGTATTAATGTTTTTATGCAAAGCACAGGCCACTAGACTTGACGCAAAATACACTCGCGTTAGCTCATCTTTTTGAAAATGCATTGCATTAGATTTTTTTTCTCAATGCTCAAGTTTTAGAAAAAACTTGTAGAGTTAAAAAAGTTAGTCAATGAATTGGACTTTTCAGTCATACTTTTTTAAAGAAAAAAATTTCATCTAAAAAAAAAGTTGCAAGAAAAAATATCTTAGGGGTTGAAATAATCAACCCCTTCTAAGCATACTTCAGGGTTGAAAAAATTCCAAAAAGTGTACTCTTATTGACAGATAATGTTTACCAAGTTTCGTGTCTTTAGCTTGATATACAGGGAAAATAAAAAAGAAAAACCATTTTTTTTTAATATTCGAAGGGGTGTAACTTTTCCGGGGAGGATTTTTTCAAAAAAATGTATACCAAACACTCACATTAATTTTCATCACAGAATCACCCCTTTTATTTTTTCGGTGTTATTTAGATACACCCTGTATATCAGTTTGTGGTGGCCTTATGAGACCACATCTATTTTTTCTATTCAATAATTTAAAGTTTTCTGCATCTGCAGAAGATTATGTGCTGTCTTCAAGAGTAGATATACTCTATACATTTGATAATTTTTTTTATAGATTTAATGACAAATCCTGATATATGTGTAACCACATTTTCAGTTAGAGCACTCAGAGAAGGGTGAAATGAAACTAAATGGTAAAATTCCCCATCTTCGATTAACATGTCGTTGATATTGATGTAAATTTTTTTTATAATCCAGATTCAAGTCCGCATATATTTTTTTTGCCTCTGTGTCGTTGTCAATATATTGGTGTTATCCTGATTCACATAGTTTTCCTGAACAACAACTGCTAAAACCAAGCAATAGCAGAACTCAGAAGCCGACACTGTTATCTTTCTTCGCTTCATACGTCACGATAGGATTTCAAGGCGGTGTTGCCAAGTTTACTGGACTTCCCACAATCACCTGCCACAACCACAAATGATATTCCGAACTTCATATGATACACGAAAAAAAAACAAAAAAATTGGCAACAACGTGACTAGGAATAGCAATAATGCGCAAGTGCAAAGGTTGGTCATCATTCCCTCTGAGGGGCCATTTAACTGAATATCGGACAGCGTGTTTGGCGTTCTAGTGATAATTATATTTCTATGATTCGATCCAAAGATGCACTGAATAAGTCAAAAAAATAATATTCTGTTGGTTGGAATCAAAATCTAATTAAAAAAACTGAAAAGGTAATGTTGAAATATCAAATCAGATTATCATCGAACCGAAACATTTCGATTCGAAAGTTCCTTTTTTTCAGTGACATATATTCGAAAAGAAATTCAAAATTTCAAGAAGCACTTCATATTCATTTCATCGCCAAAAATCTAAAAAATGTGGAAGCTATTTTTCAAAATAACTCTAACTGGATTAACAATAAATTTGAATGACTGTCACCAAAACTTCATAAAAATATAGATTTCCAACAGAAGTTTAAAATCATTGAAATTCGGATGAAGTTATCGAATATTTCAGAGAATCATCCTGTAAATCACATATCAGTACTTTAATTTGCAAACCCGCCAACTCAACTTTTTATTCATGGATTTGGATGGTTTGCGAATAAGGTCTAGAGCTCTTTTAGACCGCCATCGGTTTGAATTATACACATTTGTCAATCAAGAGTTAGTGTCAATCCTTGTTTCCTCTAAGCACATCTCAGGCACAGATCAATATTGATAAAATAATTTTTTCATAGCAGACTTCGAAACTAATAATGCTACAGATCACAATCCCGCTGAACACAAAGCGGAATCAGTCAAATTTGTGGTAATCGAACATATTTTGCTAGGAGATTGAAATTGAGAAAAGTCTCTTAATCATGATTTTCTCAATATTTTCAATTATTTTCGACTGACATAATTATTTTTATAACAAAAAGAGTTCATATTGAATTATTCATGATAAAATATTGGAAAACATAATCACACTGCAAACTTAATTTAATAATGTCACTTTTATTCTTTTCTTCAACAATTGAAAATCATTAAAAATATTGAGAAAATCATGATTCAGCGAGACTTGTCGGTTTTTCTCTATTCTAAGCGGCTTAACAATAAATAAACAACTAAGTTATAGTTGTCGTCAAACATATAAGATAAATAAAAAAAGGCGCAAAAAGTGTTCTTATCTTGTCCATCTCTGCCTGGAAAGGGCCACATAATATTGGGGGCAAGTGGTGCAAGAGTTTGAAATAGCTAGTGCATTATAGGTAAATTCGCAATGGGTAAATAATTTTTCAATTGCATCTAATTCATTATTGAGAGAGGAATAATTAATTCTTTTTGTTTAGATAAACGAGTATACTAGAGATCGATACTAAGGACAAAGATGTAATTTAAAAAATATATGCAGTATAATGATTCGATTTATCATTCATTAAAAAGTTATTCAACAAAAAGAATAACAAGCAAAAAAATTTACAACATTCTCGTATATACAGAGTGTTCATTCAGTACTGCATTCTTCACGGTAAAATACAGAGGCTCGCCTGTCTGTGTATCACGAGTAGTATGAACCAACCGCTGCTATGGAAATTATCCTAAACCTCCCACCTTTAGACATTACAGTCATGGGGGAGGCGAGGATGAGTGCATACAGACTTAAACAAAAAGGTAATTGGATAACCCAACCACAAACTGGGCACACCAAAATCATTCATGAAGTCAACATTACCGAACTGGAAATTATATTAGACTACATGCTACCAGAATACTCGTACGAAAAACCATTCAAAACGCAGCTCAAGTGGAACGAATGGGACTCGGGAGAAGAATCACTATCATCTGGAAACATTATCTGGTACACAGATGGTTCAAAAACAGATGAAGGAACAGGAGCAGGAATATACGGGGTGAGGCCAAAAAGGAACGCAATAGTCCCACTTGGTAACAACAACACAGTATTCCAAGCAGAGACACATGCCATAAGGACATGAACACAGATGAATCTAGACCGTGGGTATGAAAGAAAACACATCTACATTCTATCTGACGGCCAGAGCGCTATAAAAGCTCTGAACTCAATACTGATAAAGTCTAAGCAAGTCTGGGAATGTCTTCAGAGCCTCAATGAACTGTCGAAACGCAACAAGGTTACACTTGTGTGGGTGCCCGGGCATAGGGGAATTGATGGCAATGAAAAAAAGACCAACTTGCAAAGAAAGCATCTGAATCACCATTCACAGGTCCAGAACCAGCGGCCTTAGAAAACACCTAC
The DNA here is from genome assembly GCA_944452925.2 of Chrysolina oricalcia. Taxonomy (NCBI): domain Eukaryota; kingdom Metazoa; phylum Arthropoda; class Insecta; order Coleoptera; family Chrysomelidae; genus Chrysolina; species Chrysolina oricalcia. The sequence goes on from OX101826.2 coordinate 11,376,768, forward strand.
ACACCATGGGAATAAATAGAGAAACCGAGGACTGTAGACTCTGTGGTGACGAGGAGGAAATAATACTTTCGCGGTTGAAGAATTTCTAATAGATGATTTGCGGCCTGTGTGAATTTTTCTGATGGAAGCCCTCAGCATGGTATGTCAATGATCAATTGTGCTAAAATTCAAAAATTATATTTATCATATGGGTGACTTGAACGAACTTTTCGTCCGAAACAATTACATTAAATTTTGGTGCCGAATATGGTTTTCTCGTTTTTTGTCGGTGATTTCTGTCAAGTTTTAGTGCAATCATATTTGAAGGGTCCAGTGGAAACGCGGTGAGGTTCCATTTGTTCCGAAATAGAGATTTTAGCGGCATCTGTTAGCTTACAGTATTAACATACCAAATTTTAATGGGGACAAACAATGACATTCCATAAAAAACTGCAGTCGAAAGTAGGCAGTACAGTGTAAAAACGATGACACTCCCACATTAGATTTCGCTTTTTTCAACTTTTTAAAAAGTGGAACCTCATCGTTTTTCCACTGGACCATTCATTTATTTCTTGCATAAAATTGAATGTTCTTTCATATCCTAAAATCAAATTCGGGAATATAATCAACATTGGACACTGGCATTCTGTTTCGTAATATCATGTTTTTATTCATCTGCTCTTGGGCATTTGTGATCCTCCAGTAATAAAAGTAAATTCAATATTAATTTTCAACTTTAACGCCCTGCATTTCGAAAACGAATTGTTGTCTTTCACAAGTTCACCTATAGATATTATTATCCTTGCAATGTGAGAAATTAATGAACGGACCGGTCCACCTTAGGAATCATCCTGTTTAAGCAAATATTATGCTAGTCCTCACATTTCCATAAAAAATTAAGCATGTTATTAATAAAAAATTGCAATAAATCAATAACTAAAATTATTGATATCTCTAACTTTATTCAAATTATTCCACCTATCGCCCCCACGTAACACTTGGCGCGGAAGATAAAGGCCCGCACAGCAATTAGGTATGTTTTTTCCATACAGGGTCGGGCGTAGTTATAATAGAAATCACAGCTGTATGCGGTACGTGCAGCTATTAGCAAATTAGATTTCGACGGGCAGTTGTTTACCTAATCTAAAGATATTAATAATTATAAAAGTGGATCATTTTGGATACGAAAGTTAAAGTGCTTTTGTTAAATTAACTTGATTAATCTGCACGCATCACAATATTTAGTGGCATATGTACTAGTCCGACCCTGGTTGGCGGCATGGGAATCAATTTCGTGCTAATCGACCATTTTTTGCGCATTTTTTTATTTATCTTATGTGTTTGACTACAACTATACATAGGCCATTTGAAAGCAGACATATCAGTTATTGAAATGATCACTTGTACACCTTGGAGATACAGAAAAACACCAGAACAATTGTTAGTGGAAAATAGGGTATTTTTTACGAAAAATGTATCTCACTCAAAAACTAGTCGTCTTCTGAATTACGAAAAGTTCATATACTTATTTGACACCAAAAAAGACATATTTCTACAAATTTTCATCTAGATTAAATAATTTATCCGCGAGAAAAAAATTAAATACTGAAAAATCAGTTTTTTCGTCATTTTGACATTTAATTTGAGGTTTCGTCGAAAAGTGTTGCCTAAAAAAGTTTTAAATTATTTCATTACTTAAAACTTTTACGTCAATTATTTTCTGCTAAGAGGTCACGTTTCGCTGCAAATCGCAAAAAACCGCTTTCAACCCCTAAACTGCATCCACATTTCACCATTTTCAGTGTTTTCGTGTTTAAATTTTTTTTTCCTAAAAGTTGGAACCTCAACAAAATTTTTCACCTGGTCCCTGTCTGTTTTGGAAGAGAATCAACTGATTCAATTGTATTACGCAGAAGTCGAAAGTAGGTTAAGGTATGGAGTATGCCTTTGGGGAGACTCATCATTTTCTCAAAACGTTTTTGTCAAACAAAAAAAAATTCGAAGAATTATAGCTGGCCTGAAAAAAGATCAGTCATGTCGAGATTCTTTTAAAAATTTGGGAATTCTCAGCTTGACTGCAGTTTATACAGGGTGTCAATTTGAAAACTTCCCACCCTTAATATCTTCCTTTCAGTAAACAATATGAGTAATCGAAAAAACAGGTCAATTTTATTGTCAAGGGGAACACTTTCACGGACTATTTGTAGCCCTCGTGGTTCAACCCCCTAGGAGGGGTAGATGTTACCCTTAGAATTTTAAATGGGAAGGGGGGTCAAGTGGCACATCATTTTGATGGGCGTTCAATTCTTGGTCCAATGGTACCCTAACTTATTATTTTGTGATGAGCATTTTCCGAAAAATTGCGTTCTAAACTAACAGAAGTAATTATTAGAACGCCTATACTGAGATGCATTATTGTATTGACTCCCTTTAATAAAAATGGTTAGAAGAATAGGTGGCACCGCTCCAACCCTTGAATGACAGGAATACATTTATTACGCATGGGATTTTTTATTTGGTGGTTATTTTCCTTCTACACAATAAAATTTAATTTGCGAGAAAGACATTTCCAACATAAAATCTACTTACGCTTATCTTATTAGCTGTTCGAAATGTTGTCTATTTTGCTCTAAACAGTAATACAGTCTGTTTTCGAACTCCCCTCTAACATTACGGAAAACTTCACTAGGAATTGACCGGCATGCTGCTGTAATTCGTCTTTTAAGTTCGTCAATATCAGAAGGTTGTGTTTTATAAACAACGGATTTAAGATGCCCCCAAAGAAAGAAATCTAAGGGTGTTAAATCCGGTGATCTTGGAGGCCATTCAACTGCTCCCCTTCTGCCAATCCATCTACCCGGAAATCTCTCGTTTAACCACTGTCGAACGGGAAGAAAATAATGAGGTGGAGCACCGTCCTGCTGGAAATGTAACAGATCCTCCTGCAAAAGTTCATTACCTTCTGCATCAATTTGAGTTTCTAGCTCGTGAGTTATAAGAGGATCGATAGTCTCTTCAAGCATATCAAGGTACAGATTGCCAGTCAAGTTTTCTTCCAGAAATAATGGACCAAGAATGGCATTTCCAAGAATACCAGCCCAAACATTAACTTTTTGTGGGTGTTGTGTATGCCCTTCCCGAAAAATATGTGGGTTTTCGTCACTCCAATAGCGACAATTTTGTCTATTAACATTGCCATTCAGAAAAAATGAACACTCATCGCTGAAACAGATGTTTAACAGAAGATTAGGGATGGTATACAAAACTCTATTCTTCTATCATAATCATCCTCGTGGAGCTCTTGAAGAATCTGAATTTTATATGGATGAAATTTATGCATTTTCAATGCTTTTCTTATAGTCTCGCGTGATATTCCCGTCTGTTCTGATACTGATCGTAAGGAGCTCGTGGGCTCCTCAGCAAATGTTCCCAAAACTTCAATTTGAGCTGCTTCATTTAGTACTCTGGGGTTATTTCTTTTTTTATTTGTCACTGAACCAGTTTCGTAAAACTTATTCACCAAATCAAGCACATACCGGTGACTTACATTACAATTTGGATGTCTTTCGTTAAAAAGACATGCCGCCCTTGGTGCGCACTTTCCAACTTCGCCATAAATTACAGTCATTTCAATTCTGTCTTGAAAAATGTAAACCATTTTTACACTTTTATACACTTATTAAAGTAATTCCTAAACAGCCCAACAGGTACAACGGTATTCACAATACTACCACATAGTTCAAATTTGCTAACCAATTTTTTGCCGGAAAACAGAAACTTTTTACAGCAGAAGTAGCAAAAAAGGAAGGCTATCTGTACAATTTCTGCGATGACACTTAAAAATTCAGCATTTAATAAACACAACTTTACTACCATCTACGTTTTACTATTAGACTACTTTTTTATGTAAAGTGTTTGGAGCTAATGGCTAATGTTACCCCTAATAAAGGGTTGGAACGGTACCACCTAATATTCTAACCAGTTCTGGCCAAACCATGCATCTCAGTATGGGCGTTCTAATAATTACTTCTGTTAGTTTAGAACGCAATTTTTCGGAAAATGCTCATCAAAAAATAATAAGTCAGGGTACCATTGGAACAAGAATTGAACGCCCATCAAAATGATGTGCCACTTGACCCCCCTTCCCATTTAAAATTCTAAGGGTAACATCTACCCCTCCTAGGGGGTTGAACCACGAGGGCTACAAATAGTCCTTGAAAGTGTCCCCCTTGACAATAAAATTGACCTGTTTTTTCGATTACTCATATTGTTTACTGGAAGGAAGATATTAAGGGTGGGAAGTTTTCAAATTGACATCCTGTATATTTGAGGTATGTGTGTTCGTCAGGAAAAATGAAAATATGTTCTTTAAAAATAAAGATTTACACCATTACTATACCCGTAATAGAAATGATCTACATTTGCCTTTGAGCAGGGTAAACGCCACATATAGCGCTCCAGGAAGAATCGGAACAAAAATTTTTAATCACATACCATCTATACAAAATATAGAACGTGAAAAGACGTTCAAATATCAACTGAAAAGACATCTAACAAACTTATGTCCGTATAACATGAATGAATTTTTCAATGGAATGCAGTAAACTCTTCGTTCAACTCATCGTTCAATTTTGGAGCCTGCTTCACCTTTTAAACTGTTTTTATTATATGATTTTATTTACATGTATATTCTATTGAATTTTAGAGCATATACTTTATTCGTTTTTGTATACACTTTTACACTGACCTTTTCTTATACAATGTATGTTGTCCAACAAGAAATAAATAAACCTTTGAAACTTTGTTACTCCATTTTTTCACAAAAATTAAAGGCACCAGTCTAAAATACGAACATTCAATCTGAAAAATACATAAAAATGCGTTACGATTTGAATGGGGTATTTTTTTTGTCCGACAATTACCTATAATAATTATCGAAGTAAGTAGAACTCCTATCGTTCCAACTTTGTTATTCAGAAGTTGTTATGTTTATATAATATTCAAAGTCACCTTCGGAATAAGGTACTATCGTTCCAATTACCACATATCACGAAAAATCTAGCAAATTGAAAAAATTATCGAATTAACTCATTATCGTTTTTTTGCTGCTAGAGAACTCCAAACATCGCAGTTAACTTGTTGACATCCTTTAGCTCATGCACGTAGGTAACAGTGATTCACTACATAATAAGTTAATTTTGTCTGTTTTTGAAACCTATTGTTTTATGTCCATTTTCACAAAGGACCCCGCACATTTAGTACGTAAAATGGCTTTCGGCTAATTTTGCTCAAATTTCGATATATTGTAGATCTTGGCATCCTCATTACGTAGTCCAATTTACAGATCGATTCTATGACCAGTTTTCGAGGTACAGGGTGTCAAAAATTCGATTTTCGCTATTTTGGGTATTATGCATCGATTTGATTTTTGTTCTGTAATTCGAAATTGAACTGTCTTAGAAATGATCTTAATGTATCTAAGTTGTAGCTAATGAGTCCCTCCATACAAATGAAAAATAATATCTAACAAAGGGTGTTGCATTACAGCATGACAAGACAATGTTCATTGAAATAGATAAAAATCAATACCATAATCGTTTTGATTTTCACTCAATCCGTTAAAATTAGAAAACAAACGGCTAGAATTTGACAATTTTTTAAAAAGTATGGGTCTTGATCAACTACATGAGGATTCATATGATTGCTTGTCCAACAGAATATAGTTTTCCAGGTACAGGGTGACGATTTGAATGCTTTCAAATGCTACAGCTCATGAATAAAATTATATCATTACGAATTGTCCATAACTGTTACTAGGATATGAAAGTTAAACTGACTCATTAAATAATTCTTCCTATCACCCCCCCCCCCCATTATGAACCGCTTGCCTGAAATAGACAGTGTTAGTGATAGGAAATCTCCTTGTGTAAATATAACAAAAAGTGATCTAACCTTGCAATATCTACTTCCTCTTCAGAGGTAGGCCACCCGCTGAGAAGGAAACAAAAATGGACTCCAGTGAAGAGCCCAACACAATTCTCCCTGCAAGCTCCACAAATAATGGGAGTGTGGTGAAATCACTTTCTAGGAAGCGGTCATGCAGAATTGTAATAAATTTGAATCTAAAGATTCTAATAATTGTATGTAGAATATAAAAACCACTGTTTCGCAGGTTTTGTAAGTTCATTTATCTAATATATATTTTTATAACTAACTACTTAGAGTATGAAAATACCTATTCAGGTATATAAAATATTAAATTGATGGATGTAGCCGTTACTACGTGGTAGGAAATCATCACGAAAAATGAGAAATAAAACTTTCTATGTTTTTATACCACTTCTATTTGTAACCAACGTTACTGTAGTTTCGACCTATATGGACATTATCAAACAATACAATAATCTGAAATAATAACACTTCTTAAATACCCTCAATTCTACCCGAGGCCTGTCTTAATGACTAACGGTCATTAATGACTTTTACCTGTACCTTGTTTATTTGCGACAATGTGACTGCGCTGCCTTAAAAACCGGTGAATAGACCAAATCCAGTTGATAATTCAGTAGGTTACATCCACAATATTTGTGTTTATGAATTTCTAGGGATTCTAAATAATTCAGTTTCCAACCCTTGCTTGCATAGTGCAAAATTTCCGTATCGTTCAGACTCGGAAATTTTTGGTTGCATTCCAAGGAATGGTTTGAAAACGTCGAATCAATTTTTCCTAGTCTGAAGGACCTTTCATGTTCAGCGTTGTCCCACATAAACACCGTTACACTCTGGACACTTAAGCTTATAAACTCCAGATTTTTCCATTTTTGCTATTCTATCTTTGGCATTGAAAAAAAAATTAGACAACCTGGCATGCGGCCTGTATGCTACTTCTATATTATTCTTTCTAAAGAATCCTGCAATAGCCTCTGTTCTTCTCCCGAAGTACGTTAAAGTAACAAATTTCTTAGTTTCTGATTGTTTGACCTGGGGGTATATTAATTTGTGCGAAAATTTAAGACGATGTTTTCTGACTAACTTTTGAATTGTGGCCGCTTGGAAACCATTATTTTGTCCTATCTGTATGATTGTTTTAATTTCTGTATCTAGATTATTAGCAGACAAAGGTAACGAGAACGCTCTATGTAACATTGAATTATATACTGCTAATTTTTGACTATCGGGATGGAAAGAATGGAATGGAAGATTCTTTCCATCCCGATAGTCAAAAATTAGCAGCATATAATTCAATGTTACATAGAGCGTTCTCGTTACCTTTGTCTGCTAATAATCTAGATACAGAAATTAGAACAATCATACAGATAGGACAAAATAATGGTTTCCAAGCGGCCACAATTCAAAAGTTAGTCAGAAAACATCGTCTTAAATTTTCGCACAAATTAATATACCCCCAGGTCAAACAATCAGAAACTAAGAAATTTGTAACTTTAACGTACTTCGTGAGAAGAACAGAGGCTATCGCGGGATTCTTTAGAAAGAATAATATAGAAGTAGCATACAGGCCGCATGCCAGGTTGTCTAATTTTCTTTTCAATGCCAAAGATAGAATAGCAAAAATGGAAAAATCTGGAGCTTATAAGCTCAAGTGTCCAGAGTGTAACGGTGTTTATGTGGGACAAAGTGGACGTAATTTTTCAAAAAGATACGCTGAACATGAAAGGTCCTTCAGACTAGGAAAAAATGATTCAACGTTTTCAAACCATTCCTTGGAATGCAACCACAAATTTTCGAGTCTGAACGATACGGAAATTTTGCACTATGCAAGCAAGGGTTGGAAACTGAATTATTTGGAATCCCTAGAAATTAATAAACACAAATATTGTGTATGTAACCTACTGAATGATCAACTGGATTTTGTCTATTCACCGGTTTTTAAGGCAGCGCAGTCACATTGTCGCAAATAAACAAGGTACAGGTAAAAGTCATTAATGACCGTTAGTCATTAAGACAGGCCTCGGGTAGAATTAAGGGTATTTAAGAAGTGTTATTATTTCAGATTATTGTATTGTTTGATAATGTCCATATAGGAAGAAACTGCAGTAACGTTGGTTACAAATAGAAGTGGTATAAAACATAGAAAGTTTCATTTCTCATTTTTCGATATAAAATATTTTTGATGTGTTTTTTCATTTCATTCTCATAAGCAGAGATGTTCACAAAAATAATATTTAATAAATTTTTTGATGAGAAGGGAGAATAGATCAATTTTAACCATCTATTCAATGAGTTATTACAAGTAGAGATTTCTATTGACAATATTGGAATGCATGTGGCTGTAAATCAAGGGGGTGATGAGGGTTGGCTATAATGGGGTGGGGGCATATGAAGGATTATTCCATGGGTCAGTTTAACTTTCATATCCTAGTAACAGTTATGGACAATTCGTAGCATTTGAAATCATTCAAATCGTCACCCTGTACCTGGAAAACTATTTTCTGTTGGACAAGCAATCATATGAATCCTGATGTAGTTGATCAAGACCCATACTTTATAAAAAAAATTGTCAAATTCTAGCTGTTTGTTTTCTAATTTTAACGGATTGAGTGAAAATCAAAACGATTATGGTATTGATTTTTATCTATTTCTATGAACATTGTCTTGTCATGCTGTAATGCAGCACCCTCTGTTAGATATTATTTTTTATTTGTATGGAGGGACTCATTAGCTACAACTTAGATATATTGAGATCATTTCTAAGACAGTTCAATTTCGAATTAGAGCACAACAATCAAATCGATGCATAATACCCAAAATAGCGAAAATCGCATTTTTGTCACCCTGTACCTCGAAAACTGGTCATAGGACCGATCTGTAAATTGGACTACGTAATGAGTATGCCAAGATCTACAGTATATCGAAATTTCAGCAAAATTAGCCGAAAGCCATTTTACGTACTAAATGTGCGGGGTCCTTTGAAGCTCATAATTCGGTAGAATGTTTTGTAGTTTCTGAAAATATAGTCTTTAACTTCGGTAAGTGTTGAAAGGAAGTAGTTCCTGCCAAGTCTGTCAGCCTCTCTATCTGTATCAGTCAGTGCAAGCGGGACTCACATCACCCGCTTTAAGAGCTATTTTCGCCTCTGTATTAAAATTCTAAATATTGGTTGTAGAGTTCCGGTAGATAGGACCATTTTTCAAGAAATTTCCTCCTCTTTCAGCATCTTTTTTCAAATTTTGGATTTCTTCAATAGTTTCCGAGATATTTGCAAAAATCCAACCCCCCATTTTTTTACTAAATTGTTTGTAACTTTTGCAATTTTTGTCGGCGCACCATCAAATGTTTCAAAATGTTTCTAGAGGTCATTCTGAATCAAATGAGCCCTGTATCATAATTTTCGGTGTCCTTTTAGAGAAATTCACCAAAATAGTTCTCATAGATAGATAGATAGATAGATAATTTTATTTAACTACGTACAAATGCAATGTATATTTGTAGCAGGTCCAGGAAAAAATGTTTAAAATTGAATTAAAATTAAAAAAACATTGAATCTGTCACATAAACATGTATATAACGTGAATCTACTACTACACATATACAGGGTGGGGCACCGAAAACGAAACAGATCGAATATCTTCAAAACGCATGTGTTGTGAATAAAATGCAAAAACACGTCGAATTTTAATCCAAGCAGGACATCTTCCTATCATAACTTCAACTAATGAATTTCTAGTAATTGATGGAATATATGAAGAGCAGGTAGTGTCAGAACTTCAAATTTCTGGAATAAAGGTTGACAATGGTCCCTGAAGGCAACATTAGCAATCATTCGGATACTTTTTTTGAAGCATAAATACTTTTACAGAATCAGATGCATTACCCCATAGACTAGACTATGGGTAGCAAACATAAGCATGCTTCTAACATAGCAAACTTTGGGCAATAGGTGCACCTATTAACAGGTAATTAAACAAATTTCAATGCTTAAATGTACAAAATGAAACAAACGTAAAAGAGCTCTTCAGAACAGTATTTTATTTATAAATTAGTGGAAGAAAAAGTAAAAAATAATATTTGATATATGACAACCAAAAAACTTTTGAAAATAAAGAAAAATATTTTTTCAAAAGCTTGATGCTTGGAACGTCATTACACTTGAAATAAAGCCACAGCTTCTGAGAAAATATCAAAATTTTCAAACAAAAAAAAAGATTTTTCGTTGATTTCTTGAATTACCAACAATGTGACGTGGACAGTGTTTTCAATTTATATTAACTATCATTGATATTTATTTCAGCTGACGATTTTAAAATCTGCCAAACAAATGACAGCACTCTGTCTGAATGTATGCTCAGTGCTCTACGTGATGCTTTACCAAAGCTAGCAAATCCAGGTGAGTTATTATACATTATTTGTAAAACAAATTGAAAATCGATATGGGAGATCTTGATACCAACTTCTATCAAATATTTAGTCCAATCAATAGAGGATTTTTTGGAAAAAAAATACTAGTAGGAAACCGACTGTGCCATCCATGGACGTATAATATCGTATAAATACAGATGGACTCGGCATTGCCATACCTACAACACGGAGTAATTTGAAGTTGCTCTGTATTTAGGCACGCGGGCTGCGGGGAAGAGAGAAGGTAGCGATAGACTGTGACCTTCCCACAACCAGCAGGAGCGCACGCATTTGTTAAAAATAGGGTTCAGTCACAAGAAAAAAATTCTGAATTCGAAATAATGATGAAAATATCAACGAAAGTGATAGAATATACATCCGATGGGACTTGGTGAGATAGAAAAACTCATTTGACATACCTGATGTTATAAAATACTTCATTGACTCGGATAGTATCGATCCTTAGAAAATTAGGCTAACAAATTTTTCAAAAAAAATAAGACTTTTAAGACTTTCGTTTTCAATTGATGGAAAGCTGGAGACAGGTCGACTGAAAAAAAATGCATATACTGAAAAATGGTAACTTATATATTCAATAAATACATGTTCTTATATACATATTAAAATAAATGAATATTGTGAATAATAAATATTCCAAAGAAATTTTCAGCGCATATTATTCAAATTCAGAAATACGAAATTTTAAGGTATTTACGACAATATGCAAACAAAATTCACAATATAGATAATCGAAGTAACATTTATTTCTAGAAGATATCAAAAATCAAGTACACACAGAGTTTCACAAGAACCACAGTAAAATTAAATTGAAGAATTTGTTGAAAATGATTTGCTGATTTCTTGAGTTTCCACCTCGAGCAATGATAATCGCCTGTTATACTCAATATCAAAATCCTTATTCAATTATGTCTCCCAAATTCACTAAACTGTCCCTCAGCTCATTCAAAGTAACTTTGGGCTGCTGCAGGGCTCTAATTTATCTCCCAAGAATAACATATACCTATACGTTCGATGGGGTTCATATCAGGACTTCTCACGGGCAAAATCATTGTAACAAGATCGCCAGGAAATACTGGCGGGCCGTGTGGTCTCGTATGGTCGTGCAATCATATGAATGCTTCACCAATGAATGGAGCAAATGAACATGGGGTTCAGGCATTTCGAATACATACTGTCGTCAAATTCGCTTCATAAATGACTACCAGTTTCATACTCCAAATTCATACAACTCCAAATCATTACCGATCCTCCTCCAAAAGCAATCAATCAATCAATTTACAGAGAGTTACATTGATTGTAGCGTTCTCCTAAACGTCTGTAGACCCGCATTCGTATGTTATTGGTCATGGAACAGAATATTGACTCATCAGTGAAGAGCACTCGACATCATTCAGCTTCCTGCCAATGAAGGCGTGCACGAGCAAACTCAAGCGGTGATATGCAGTGTTATGCAGTCAATAAAGGCCCTGTTGCTGCCCTGCATGTCATCAAGTTGTGTTCCCTTAAACTTTGCTTGAAAATATCTTCACTAAATTAGATTAACTTGGATTCATTTGTGGCTTCCGCGCTGAAAGCCTTTACACTGCGACCATTTCAGACATATTGTGTGAGCCCTTCGAAATCGTTTAGAGCCCTTGGAGTGACAAAGTACGTGTACTGATGTAAAGCAGCATTTGAAAATTCTCATCACTATAATTATTATCACATTGATATTGGATGGAATCCTCGTATAGTTAGTTCTTGATGTGTGCGCCAAATTTAAGATTATTCAGACTATTGGAAGTGGGTGAAAATTGAGTTTAGAGATTCTCATTATTATTATTATCAATAAAACATTAATCCTTATATTATCGTCGGTCCTTGGTATGTATGACAAATTTTAAAATTTTAGGATGATTAGAAGTGGGTGAATATTGAATTAAAAAATTCACTTCATTATCATTATTGTCATTATCATTAAATTTTTATATTAAGTCCCTGTATTGCTATCGTTTTATGTGTGCCCAATTTCAGATTATACGGATGATTGAAATCGTATTAGAAAATTATCATCATTATTATTAGGTACATTATTATCATAAAATTCATGTATTGTCGTTGGTTCTGGAAATTTTTGAAAAATTTTAGATTAATCGTAGGATTAGTAAAGGGTGAAAGTTGAATTTGAAATTCCAATTATTATTATTATCATTATTATTATTACATTAATAGTAGGAAATTCTTGTATTATTTATAGTCAGTCCTTGATATGTGGTCAAATTTCAGATTATGATAATTGAAAATAGAATTTAAAAATTCACATCATTATTATTTTTAATAGTGAAATAGAATTTCTTCAGGAAAGATGCCTGTATGGAGAAACTTAAAAACTAAAACCTTAACTGAATAAAAAATTTGATCCAAATCGTTAAAGCTGTTTCCGAGATAGCCAAAATAGATATATCAATATACAAGAATTACTTGTGCAAAGATAGATTAGATAGATTTGATACTGCTACCAACTATTACTACTCACTTTTTCTTTAGAAAAATCACTGGATTCTGTCCTGTTTTTCGAACCAGAAAATATGAAATTGACTTAAATAATATTATCTGTCAGATCGTCAGTATTTCAAAGCCAAATAACCTGAAGTGGATGAAAACTGAGTTGCGAAATTTGAGTTAACAATTTTTACTATTCTCAATTTGTCTTCACCTTTTCAGTGGGGGACTTGAGTTATCAACAATTTCCTCAAAATCTGTACCTGGTGCTGTTTCAGTGGAATCAGTTGACGATTTTCTCTTGCTGAAATCGTTCAATCTGAAAATATGTAATATATTGTTTTTTTTATTCAAATCTGTTATTATTTGAAATAACTGATAGAAAATAACTATTCTGACGGCTGATAATTATTACCCTGAAGTTGAAGCAGTTGAATTTCTTGGGATATACCATTCATCATAAAATATAGGAAGAGCCCCTCTCTTCAAAAATTTTCTCCACTTGGTTTAATCTCGAGTGCTGCGTCTCTGAAATGAATGGAACAAATCCTAACAGACTTTGGAACACATTCAGTTGAACATTTCATCCCCAATTCTTTCAACCAAGCCGCTTTTACTGTGACATCTGGAAACCTAAAGATAAATCAAATTTTGTTGGACTTTTTGGCAACCTTTTTGTTCTAATGCATCATCGAAAGAACTAATGAAGTTAAATGTTTCGGAGGTATCTATTTCATTATCTCCACATGTAAAGGTTTGAATTTCATTTTGTTCGGCGAACACAGATTGATACCCGCTGTAACGCCTATGGTACTTACGAATGGAATCTGATATTCGGGTTCGAACACATGGATTGTTTGCAAACCCAACAAGATTGCACCATTATGAGTCTCTTACTATTGTTGTTAAGTACACAGAATTATTTGAATTATATTTTTTCTATAAGCATATCAAATCACATCAGATTTCTGTTAATTGAATTTTCGCGCTTCGAAAGCACCTCACTCGGAAATTCTGCGCATGCGAATGGTCAGGACACATTCCGGCAGTCAAGCCATGAGAAGTGACACGCTAACAGGTTTGAATGGTACTGTTCGATAGTGCGCGCTTGAACGTTTTCACGCTACTTATACAATCCGCTTCGTTTCGTAACCCGCTTCGTTTCGTAACCCGCTTATTATAACGACCAAGAGGTTCCCGCCGGCCGGCTCCGCTTGATCCAACTCCAACAACCACATACAGAATCACACCAAAGGTGAGTGAAGGGCATTCTCGAAATTTTGTTAAGAGTTTTGTTGATCTATGTGATGCGAATTCTGCCTATAGTTTTACCGTCCACGTAAAAAACAGACATTTTTTGCTCCTTCGAACCTAGATTATTTGAAATTCATTTCATAAATTTCGTAGGTATTCACCCACCATTTTATATTTCTTGCCGAGAAAGTTCCCTGTTCATTGCTGAAGAGACATACAGGACCGGATTCAGTAAAATTATTTCAGTTAACATATTAATTTATTTTCTTTAATATGCCGCCAGATGATAATAAAATCAAGACTGCTAAAGCTCATAGAGAAGTTGAAATATCTCGACTGAAGGAGCTAGCTGCAATTGCCAGCAAGGCTGTAAAGGAAACTTCAGTTCGTTCAGAGTTCATACAACGTTTCAAACTGATTGAATCTATAAATTCAAATTTTCTTAAGCAGCACTACACAATCGTAACATTACTTTCAGCCACAAACGAGGCTGAACTGCCTGCTCAAGACTCAATAAGACTTGATTTTGAAAATACATATTTTTCCATTGGAACCATTCATTATGATTTATTCGAATCAAAGACTGGCATACTGGAAGACAGTGTACCTCGCGTCAAACTCCCTGAACTAAAGCTTTCTAAATTCAATGGTGACATCAAAAACTTCATTTCATTCATCGATATTTTCAACGCCCTCATACACAATAATACCGCTTTGACCAAAATAGAGGAATTTTCTCATTTACTTGCCGCTCTTGAAGGTCCCGCTAAATCGCTGATACAGTGTACCCCCATTACCTCAGATAATTATTTAATTGCCTACAATACTTCAACTGAACGATATTCCAACGAGAGAATGCTCGCAACCTCACACTGGAATGAGGTTGAAAATTGTCCCCGCTCAGAGAATCCACAAATGCTTAGGAAAATATTAGATACCTTCACTGAAAATACCGCTGCTCTCAATAACATGAAATATCCCGTCAGGCATTGGGATTTTATTCTTGTACAAATGCTTTTGAAAAAACTTGATTCAACCGTCATAACGCGATTTGAGCTTGAACATAAGTCCAACTCTGTGCCTACTTATAAAGAATTGACCGATTTTTTGAGAAAACAATGTTTGGCTTTCGAAACTATCGATAACAACTCTGCTTCTACGTCACGACAAAGATCTAAAAATATTTCTTTTACTCAACACTCTTCAAATCGTAATAGTGCAAAATTTTTTACGAAATCTATCGATAGATGCAATTTTTGCAAAAATGATCATTTAATTTATAAGTGTCCTACGTTTTTAGCAAAAACGCCTCAAGAACGTTACGATATCGTCAAGCAAGAAAATCTATGTTCTAATTGTCTCAGTCATTCACATTTATTCAGCAAATGTAACTCTCAATCAACTTGCAGATATTGTCAGTCACGTCATCATAGCACTCTTCATTTCAACAATCGCCAAAGTGGCCATACTAATACGGATAATGTCAATCACCCGAGTTCGAATTCATCAAATTCAGAACATTCCTATAATTCAACTTCTGCTTTAACAAGTATACCTAGAGCCGACCCTGTAAACATTTCTTCGAACTACGTTGTTGATCGACAAAAACTCGCAAATGTGCAAAGCGCTACTGTTTTGCTAGCTACTGTGAGAGTTCACATTCGTGATATTCATAATAATTTACATTTCGCCCGACAGTGGATCCGAGTGTTCTTATATTTCGAAAAAATTTGTCTACCGAAACACCACCAGTCTCTTACTGTTTACGGTCTCAATAATATGAGTACTAGTGCCTCTTATGGTGCGACACATTGTGCAATTCAGCCATTGGAAGGTTCCTCACATGAAATAATTTTTGAGGCAACCATTTTAGATATTATTTTTTCCAGCATACCCAACTCACGAGTTGATTCTGAAAAGTGGTCTCATATTTCAAATTTGAATCTTGCCGATCCAGATTTTGATAAACCTGGACCAATAGATATTCTATTAGGTGCTGATGTCTTCAGGCAAGTCATTTTGAATGGTAAAATAACGGGTGATGTTAATCAACCCACCGCATTTAACACCATTTTTGGTTGGATTTTGATGGGAACCGCTAGTAAACAAGAGCATTCACATGTTAACGCATTTTTTGCTACTAGAGTGATAAATGACACCATAAAAAGGCTCTGGGAGATTGAGGAAGTACCCCAAAGGGAAATTCTTTCACCAGACGATATTTTATCTGAAAAAATTTATAATGAAACCTATTTTCGTGACAGCGAGGGCCGCTATACGGTTTCCTTGCCATTTCGAAATTTTGAATCGCCGCCAATTTTTGTTGATTCAAAACCGCATGCCTTACGTCGTTTCTATTCGTTGGAACGCCGACTTCTTGCGAATCCCAACTTATACCGTGAATATTCGGATTTTATGAAAAAATATTCAGACAATAAACACATGGAGATAGTCTTTTCGACAACTGCCAATGCTTATTATATTCCTCACCACTATATTTTGAAACCTGAGAGCACGACAACAAAATTGAGAGTCGTATTCGATGCTAGTGCCAAAGATGCCACCGGTACTTCACTGAATGATACTCTACTGGTTGGGCCAAAACTCCAACAAAACATTGTTGCTGTTTTATTAAAATTTCGACAACATTCAATTGTTTTTACGGCAGACATCAAAAGCATGTTTTTGCAAATTCGATTTAATCCCAAACATAGAGATTATCAAAGATTATTATGGAGAGGTTCGGTTGACGAACCGCTGAAAGAGTATCGGTTGAATACAGTTACTTTCGGGGTTAGTTCATCCCCATTTTTGGCCCTCAGGACCCTGAGGCAACTTGCTGAAGATGAAATACAGACCTATCTGCAGGCTTCAAATATTTTACTCAACGATATTTTCGTAGATGACGTTGTTACAGGGTGTCACAATGTTGAAGAAGCGCTTTCACTACAAAATGATTTAATTTCTTTGTTAAAATTGGGCCGCTTCGAGTTACGAAAATGGGCAAGTAATTCTCCTGAATTGCTCGAACATTTATCGAAGGATCATTTACACAATAATGCAGTTTCTTTCGATTCCGATTCAACCCTCAAGGTTCTTGGACTGAGATGGAATTCTTCATCGGACTATTTCTGCTATTCAGTGATTCCACTTGACAAGGAATGTACTAAACGTAACATGTTGAGTGAACTCGCACGAATTTATGATCCGATAGGGTTTTTGACACCTGTCATTATGTTCGCCAAGTTAATGATTAAAAAACTCTGGACAATAGTTCTGGATTGGGATAATCATCCCCCAGAAAATATTTTGAAGGAGTGGGAAAACTATAAGTCCCAATTAACACAATTATCTTTCATAAAAATTCCCCGCTTAGTTACTTCGTTCGACTCGTTATATGAACTTCATGGTTTTTGTGATGGGTCAGATAAAGGTTATGCTGCTTGCGTTTATATAAGAATTATTTCAAAAAATAAGATTGACACTGTTTTGCTTTGTGCAAAATCTAAAGTAACACCTTTAAAAAAATTATCTACCCCTAAAATTGAGTTATGTGCTGCACTTCTTCTTTCAAAATTGATGAGTTTTGTTATTGAAACGTATTCTCATTCAATTGATTTTCGTATTATAGTTTGTTGGTCAGACTCAATGATTGTTCTTCACTGGATTAATAGCAGCCCTCATAGATTCAAACCGTTTGTAGCCAACAGAATATCTCTTATCCAAGAAAATTTAAGAAATATGTGCTGGTGTCATGTTTCTTCTGCAGACAATCCTGCCGATTGTGGATCTAGAGGTAGCCTTCCGTCCGAACTTGTGACGCACCCCTTATGGTGGGTAGGCCCGCCTTGGTTACGTGAATCAAGCTATGCTTTACCAAAGGTTTCTGGTGATTGTCGATTTCCAGAAAATATTAATATCGAAGAAAGAAAAGTTGCTTTAACAAGTTTTCTGACATTCGACTCTTTAGATTATCTGTTAGATAAATTTTCTTCACTGAGAAAAATAAAAACGATAGTAGCGTTCGTACTTCGTTTCACATA
This sequence comes from Chrysolina oricalcia, assembly GCA_944452925.2. Lineage (NCBI taxonomy): Eukaryota > Metazoa > Arthropoda > Insecta > Coleoptera > Chrysomelidae > Chrysolina > Chrysolina oricalcia. The sequence continues at coordinate 11,394,902 of OX101826.2, forward strand.
CAACATACAAAATTCAAAAAACCGCAAAGTTGATGATTTTTCTGATAATGATTTGAAATCTGCTCTATTGATTCTTATCAAGCGGGTGCAACATCAATTTTTTCCTGACGTTATATCTGATTTGCAACGTCAGAAATTACTTCCTAAACAATTTAGAAAATTAAGTGTGTTTCTAGATGAACAAAGTACTCTACGAGTTGGTGGTAGATTAAAAAATTCTACACTGCATTACGATCAAATGCACCCAATATTATTGCCCCGTTCATGTCGACTTACCGAATTAATTATACAAGAAACACATGTTAAAAATGCCACCCAGGATTACAAACACTTCATTATTTATTGGTACAAAATTACTGGATATTATCTCCCCGCAGAGCTATACGTAAAGTATTATCGCCAAAACGCCGGGGAGCAAAAACCCAAAAGGCTTATATCTGTGTGTTCGTCTGCTTTGCTACTAAGGCGATACATATTGAACTTGTCTCAGACCTAAGTTCCGAGGCCTTTTGTTATGCTTTGAGACGTTTCATTGCCAGACGTGGCCAAGTAACTAGAATTTATAGTGACTGCGCTACAAACTTTGTGGCTACAAATAAATACCTACTACAAATAATGGAACATGCTTCCAAATCAGAAAAAATTTCTTGGCCATTTTCACCTCCCGCGGGCAGTCATTTTTCTGGATTAGTTGAGGTTGGCATAAAGTCAGTAAAAACTCATTTATCGCGCGTAATTGGTACACAAATTTTAACATTTGAGGAATTATACACTGTGCTTACTCAGGTTGAGGCTTTGTTGAACTCGCTACCCTTGTGTCCCATGAGCTCGGACCCAAATGATCTTTCGGCATTAACTCCAGGTCATTTTTTGACATTAAATCCTGTGTCAGTAATTCCGGACCCAGACTTGTCCCATTTGAAATTGAACAGACTTTCTCGGTGGCAATTGCTCCAGCACTTGCATAACAGTTTCTGGCAAAGATGGCATTTTGAATACCTGCACACGTTGCAACAAAGGCATAAATGGACTCTTCCGGACAACCCTCCACGGCTGGGGGATCTGGTTTTGATTAAATACGAAAATGCCCCTCCGCTGAAATGGAAACTCGCTCGAATCATAGAACTTCACAAAGGTGGTGATTCAGTTGCTCGGGTCGCCACTGTTCGCACTGAACAGGGAACTTATAAACGGCCCCTCGTAAAGTTATGTCCGTTGCCTGTGGCATAACTATTATTATTATTTTTATTATTTTCCTTTTCCTTTTTTTTCTTCTCTTTCTCATAATTTTTTTTTATGTTAAATCACTATTTAACATAAAGGTGGGTAGTAAATGTTGAGTACACAGAATTATTTGAATTATATTTTTTCTATAAGCATATCAAATCACATCAGATTTCTGTTAATTGAATTTTCGCGCTTCGAAAGCACCTCACTCGGAAATTCTGCGCATGCGAATGGTCAGGACACATTCCGGCAGTCAAGCCATGAGAACTGACACGCTAACAGGTTTGAATGGTACTGTTCGATAGTGCGCGCTTGAACGTTTTCACGCTACTTATGCAATCCGCTTCGTTTCGTAACCCGCTTATAACGACCAAGAGGTTCCCGCCGGCCGGCTCCGCTTGACGCAACTCCAACAACCACATACAGAATCACACCAAAGGTGAGTGAAGGGCTTTCTCGAAATTTTGTTAAGAGTTTTGTTGATCTATGTGATGCGAATTCTGCCTATAGTTTTACCGTCCACGTAAAAAACAAACAATTGTACTGCCACTATATATCACGAATGAGTTCAAAAACCACTATTTCAGCAATAATCTCACAAAAAATCAATAACAGAACATGACTGAACTGTCAGAAGTTTACTTTGTGGAAAACGTAAACATTGATATTCAACAGCGTTGACAAACGTCCAGACACAACAATTTATACACAGCCATTTGAAGACGCAAGTAATGATTTTTTTCGATAGTTTGGATTTTTAAACTTGTAAGTAATACAGGTTTGAGTTGCGTGATAATATCACCATCACCATTCTTCATTCTTCGATTGTAATAGAATGGAATACGTATAGTAATACAATTTTGTCTATGATAAAGACTTATTACCTACACGATGTGACAACGCCCAACTCAATATCACGACTACAGATTGTGGCCATTCACGACTTCAAACCAGGATGTAAACAGCTAGGTACAGTACAATACTTTATAGGTCCATGGTGCCATCACATGAAAGACAGTTCGTAGTTATATTATGTTATGTTTCAAAGTCACAACTGTCATTTATTAATTTGTTATAAACATTCAATCACAGTAAACATGTTTTAAGTATTTCACTGACAAAATGAAAACTAAGACTACTATCTGGTTGCTCCGATATTAATGATGGTAGAGAATTGAAATAGAAACAAAATAAGATTTTTGTCCACGACTATTGTATGAAATATTCATAATGCATGTGTTTCTTCAAGAATTACGATATTCATTAATCACTAGTGATTAATGAAATTATTATTCACTACTATCAATATGACAATAGCTTGTGTGTTTAGAGCGCAAAGTGAATGATTGCCGCTCGACAAAAAAAGTTGCGACAATCTTTAGAGAGCGGCAATGTCACTTTGTACTCGAAACACATACATGATTTTTTCTACAAACGCAGCTCTTAGATATAAAAACGATCGACACTTCATTTAACATAGACACATATTACCTATGCGAAAATCCCAAATTCAAAAGATATCCAAATATCCAATAATTTACATCTCTAACAAAAGGAAAAAAGGGAAATAAATTGCCTGAAAAAAAAAAAAAACAAAATAACCGTACTCCGAGATCGAAGCCAGTTTGGTAGGCCGAATCTCTAACCTTGACACCACCGCAGTTCCTAAGAAAGCTCGTTTATGAATAACAAAAACATCAATAAAAGTTCAGACTTATTGCCTTCAATCAATTTCGAACATTGTGTTACTACAAAATATTACTATTAATATTAATGAATAGTTGAATTTGTTTTCAATTAGTTATAATACAAATTCTCGTGCCGCACAGTGGGCCAGGGATCCCCTAAACATTGAAAAAGTCAGTTTTGAATAATAAAAGCTCACTAATTCTCCTCATGCTGAAAACAGTCAAGTAGGCCATAAACCTTGTAAAAACAATATAATTATTTATTTCTGTCAGCTTTCATGGTGACATGCTGGTTTGGCAAATGTCGGTAAATTAAATTATTGCCCGCTTTATTTTGTTCAAACAAATGGCTCAAGTTTGAGACGATACAATTCGAGGTGGATTAAGTATTTGACATACGCAATGGATGGACTAGATTCAGGTAAGCTTAAGGTTTTATTCCACATAAATTATGTAGTTTTTTTTTGCGAAGTTACTGAAAAATTTATTCATTTAGTGAATGCGTGTAAAAGCAAAAATGAAATATAACTTCGATATTTCACGAGAGATATCTCCAGAGCAACACGTTTTTGTTGATTTAATTAAAATTAACAATTCTAAGGCTTCTAAGCACACGCGTGTGGATATACACAGTAACATTAATGAAATTTTCCATTACAATTTCATGCAAAATATCGTATACTTATCGGCAATGAATGAAAAGGTAATTAGTAGGTACGAAATTAACAGTTTTGACAGTATATTTTCGAAATGTCATATTTAAAAGTAGTTTTTTTCCCGTTCAGTCGTTGCTTTGGTATAACTTGGTAGAGTAATTTCAAATGATACATGATGAGAACTGTTCCTAAACTGCATCAAGCAAAAAAGTGTAGAGTTACAACTTTTTTAATAAAAGAATATTAATTTTTTATTTTAGATCGAAGAGTCCACAGGATTCAGATCAGATCATTATTTGATGGTGGGATGAAACGAAATGAAATAAAAGAAACTCTGTTAACTGTGGTATGCCAAAAGTGTAGCCAGCAAAATCAAAAAACAATTCAAGATTTAGCTAAGAATTACGCTATTCAGATCCGTAGAAGATGGATCGCAGTAAATAGGACTAAGCATGTTTTTTTGAGAAAAAATGAGAACTGGTTGAAAAACTCTCTACTTTTTAATTGCATGTCTGCCAAAAAAGCAGATGGTGCAGGAAGACCAAAATTAGAATTTGGCCAACTCACCTACAGCGGAAAATTTCGTAGAACTAAACATTTAAGAAATTCAGATAGTAACGAACTTCTGTTTGCAGCTCAGATGAATCTATAATCCAATGGAAGAAAAACGACCTCCAAATGTATACGCAACATTATATATGAAAATGATATTGTAAACGAATCTGAGTACAGTAGAAGTCAATTGGGCAGTGAAAGATCCTTGGCTTTAATAGTGGATGCTAGATTATCTAAAAGGCAGTACCAAGAGTTGAGGAATGTAGCAAAGGAAAATAACTCCAATCTCTATCCTCCATATAATCAAATTAGAGAGGCCAAAAAGTTGTGCTATCCCAACAACATTACAGCCACTGAACATTCTGCTTCCGTGGAACTTCAGTCATTACTTGACCATACGACTCGTAGATTGCTTTCAACTCTAGAATTGGATGCTTTTGAAGGCCTAAAGCAACGTGAATTATTCATGATTTCCAAATGGGGTATGGATGGTAGTTCTGGACAAAAGGAATATAAGCAGGCGTTTGAAGGTAATTATTCAGATACGAATTTACTTACGACATGTTTGGTTCCACTGCAGCTATACACTCATAATAAAAAAAAAAGAAAAGATTTTAATTTGGAATAATCCTTCACCTTCATCTACCAGATACTGCCGACCTTGTAAAATTCAATTTGTGAAAGAAAATATTGAAGTATCAAATATCGAATATGCCGTTATGCAAGCCGAAATTGACAACTTAATTCCAACGAAGTTCCTGATAAATGAAAACCATTTTGACATAAAACATGAACTTTACATGACAATGATCGACACAAAAATGATAAATTCTTTAACTGGTACTTCGTCGCAAGTATGCTATTTATGTGGGGCTTCCCTAAATGAAATGAACGACATTAAAAAGGTCTCTAAAAAACCTATAAAAGATGAATATCTGAAATTCGGGATCACATCCCTCCACATCTGGATAAGATCGTTTGAATGCCTCCTAAAAATTGCGTATCGTTTATCACTTAAAAAGTGGCAGGCACGTGGTGGAGATAAGCTTATCATTAAAAAACAAAAACTTAAAATTCAAAACGAATTTAAATCTCGTCATCTTACAAGTCATTGATAGTGGATTTAATGTGAAGAAGAATGAATTTGATACATATGCAATGGAAACTGCTGAATATTTGGTAACAAAATATCCCTGGTATAAAATGCCAGCAGGCATTCACAAAATGCTAATACATGGTTCAGTCATTGTACAATCAGCACCCGTGCCAATAGGACAGTTGTCCGAAGAAGCCCAAGAGGCACGCAACAAGGAATACAGGAGATATAGGGAACATCACTCCAGAAAGTTCAATAGAGTTGCCTCAAATATTGATGTCTTTAATAACATGCTCGTTTCCTCTGATCCAAAAATCACTAGCTTAAGAAAAAGAATTTCAATTAAAAAAAGAAAATTTTGCCCAGATGCACTGAACCTATTGCAGCCAGCTGCAGTCAACGGTTGTTTTGACAGCGATGCAAGCTCTGATAGTGACTCGGAATAAGTAAAAATTATATGTTTTCCGTAGTTGTTTAATCAAATGTTTTTATTTTTTGTAATGTTTCTAATGTTGAAATCAAAACAAAAACAAATGTTTTGAAATGTTGAAAGCCATTGTATTTTTTGAATTTGTTATTGTGTTTTCTGTAGTTTGCCATTAAATTAAAACAGTTTTAATAAATGTTTCGCATAACTCTGCTTTTTCAATCGTGCACCAATCAGCTACGAAAAGAGCAAAATTTGGATGTTTGTGTCGATAACGATAACATGTTTAGGGAAAAATATAAATGTATATATGTACAGAATGACCCACTTTGAAGCTCTAAAACTGTTAATTATTATCCGATTCAGAAGTTTTTTTTTTCAATAAAGATGGACGCATTCCCACGTAATTTTTACATAAACCAATTGAAAAAATCGCTAGTATGTTTTTTGACCATGAAAAAAAATTCGAAGTAGGCCTTGAAATATTTATTTTTATTTTGAATTTATGATACCTAACTAGAATTATTGATGCTCTATCTATTGGAAAAAGAAACTTGTGAATCGGATAATAAATAACAGTTTTAGAGAGGTGGCCCGCTTTCAAATTGGTCACTCTGTATGTTTTAACAAAATTGTTCTTTATTTGAAAGGTTAATTACTTTTTGAAATATAGCTATCAAAATTAAAGTTGGGATGTTTTCTCATGTTTTCCTATACCTTAAATTTCAAATGCAAGATCTTCAATAAGTTTTACAATTTTGCCCGTAGAAATGATGAATAATTTAATTGTGGTATTATTTATATCGTTATGCTGGGTACTTTGAGCTGTATATAAGTGAAATTAACTCACTTTTCTTAGTTTTAAATGATTACACGATAAAATTTAATAAAATTGTTTTGTTGGATATTTTTCAATGTTTTACGAAATTCTGGCCCACTGTGTGCCGTAAACTTCATCCACGTGAATAATAGCCACCATAATGTGCTCGTTGAATAATATACTATCAACTACCCGATCGGATCATTAGTAACGGAAAAAACTGGAAAAATCGACAAATTTTGCGATTTTTAGAAAAAATCTCAAGTCTGTCATTTTTCAAGTTGTAGGATTGATCCTTCTCACGGAAGTATTGAATCATGTGTAGTTTATGTGTGTACAAAACAAGTGCTCTCGGAAATGAAAACAATAAGCAGTACAATATTTTACTCGTTGATAGCATAATATCATATCAGGATATTAATGAAACACTCAAAAAATAATTTTGCTTGAGACAATGATATCCTATCCAGAATAGAAATAAAATTATTGAAACTCGAGTTAGGTCATTATACACTTGACAGCGATCGGAGATACCATACCAATTCGGACATTGGAAGTCCAAAATATAAGTAATTCATTCATCATCATCGTCGTTTAAAACTTTCGAACATAATACTCCGTCTTTAAATGTTTTCTATTCGGATGGATCCAGTTTTACATAGTGATCTTGGTGTTCACCAGTAAGCATCCCGCACTTTTGAAATCCCTTGAAAGTTATCCAGATGACTATGAATACATGTTGCTGATCAAACTTCATGTTGTGGATCAAAAGCCTTCAGGAAGTGTGTTATGTGTGATTTCTGAAATCTAACAGAATCAGAATTTGGAATTTGGGCACATACCTGTTATTGCGTTGAAAAGAAATATCAGTATGGAATGTTTCTAATATAAGAAAGGGTCAGTTCAGAAAAATATTTCAATATTAATGAAAAAGCTGAAATTGTAATGTGGAACAGATCCATGATATTGTATTTTCCACATAAGTGAGCCTTGACGAATTGTTTGAATGTTTCGAATAAAGGACCCCGCAAACTCCTTATGGAATTTGGGTCCCGGCGGATTTTTTTAAATTTTTGGTATGATGTAGTCCATTATAATTCTCAACTAATGTTGCCATTGCGCCAACTCATATAGGCCAAAACAATATCTCTACGTATTTTAGTTTAGATTATTATAATAAATGTGAAACCTACCCCTTACCCCCAACCCCTACTATAAAAGAAGAAAAGAATCAATCCAGACACCAACTGAGAATTCAAATTGTTGATGTCTAATTTCTGTTTGTTTTCAAGATTTTTGTCCAATTATTGATATTCAAATAACATGAACTACGCCCTACTGAAAAGTCAGTGAAATCCACCAATATTTTTTTGAAGGGAGGGAATGGTGATATTAAACAACTGTTGGATTTCCTTAATTTGAGCTGATTGAAACATTCACAAGTAGTCGAAAATATTTTTTTTTGTGTTTTAAAACAAGGTTGGGGGTTTTTATATTTTTTTATGAAAAATTATACAATTATTCAGCATAATCTAAACTAAAATACGTAGAGATATTGTTTCCGCCTATAATAATGAATGGTCTTTTCTGAGCAAGGAAAGATTTCAACGCCCCCTGGCATCAAAACCATTCAATTTTGGGGTTTGTCACCCAATTAATTTCTATTCAAAATCGCTTGAACTGCATCATATTAAAAATTCATAGAAATCCACCGAATTTTTTTCGTTTTTGTGCCTTTTGGAGGGAGGGAGGATGATCATAAAAAACTGCTACGATACATTTAAAGGCACTTCAAAAATATTTTTGTTGCGTTTCGTAATAGGAGTTGGGGGGAAGAAGAGGGGGTAAGATTTTTTATTATAAAACAGCATAATATTGTACAACATTAGCAACAATGAAACAAATGAAAATATTGTTACCGGATTCAAATATAAATAGTGTAATCTGAGCAAAAGGTGATTTCAACGCCCCCTAGTAGCAGAACTGTTGATTTTTTTGGGTTGGCGCAGTGATAACATTGGTTGAGAATTACATGGACTACATCATACCAAAAATTCAAAAAAATCCACTCATATTCCATAAAGAGTTTGCGGTGTCCTTTGTCGATGAACGTTAATATCATATTTCGAGATCAGTGTGTCAGAGGTGATCAGTATTCTTAGGTTTCTCTTGATGTTCCAGCTTTTTTTTGACTATCTTGTATCGTGCTTGGATGCTCTAGTGATAGTCCGATTACAATTTCTCGAACAGATTTCGAAAGTGGAAATATAGTGCCACGAAATGGGTGAAAAATGCTTGCAAACATGACTGAAAACGGCCGAGCCCGCGTAAGCGGTCGAGTAGTAGGAGAGACCGGGAGATGACCAGTATTTTTCAGTGATTCTTTTCCATTCTAGGTATTTCTTCTCCAATAACTATTAAAACCGAGCCGTTGCTATCTCCCTACTGTGAATACCACCCCAACAACGTTATCTACACTTTTGATGAGTACTTCTTCAACCTGTCCCATACTGGATTCAACAATTCCACCGTAGAGAGTGCAAGGTGAGTTGAGAACATATTCTCCAGAAGAATAATCATGTAAAGACCAGAGACCAAAATTTGTTGATTTTTATTCTGGCCAAAGAACTCAGAAACGAAACTTTTGTACCATCATAACGAAAACGTGTCATGAGATATTTTAGAAGTCACGTTCGATAACCAAATTTTAGTGATATAAATTTAAAAAAATGGACCATTTCATCTTTGTGTTATTGAATAAGAGGTGCGTTTTTTAAATAAAACATTTGACTAGAATATGACTCCAATACATAAAACATACATAAAACACTGTTTTATAATAATAGATATTTATGATATAAGGATCATGATGATATAGGTACTAGCTGTGTTATCAGACTCGGCTGATGCCAGTAGAAGAACTATACCAGAACTGGAGCATTCTCGTTAAAGCTAACCGAAACACCAGGATGGACATCCTAGCAAATTTTTGATACTCCACTGTGAATCTGCCGCAATTTGGGGGACCCTAACCCCCCGGATACCTCAAAGAGAACATCCTAGCAAATTTTTGATACTCCACTGTGAATCTGCCGCAATTTAGGGGACCCTAATCCACCAGGTACCTCATAGAGAACATCCTAGCAAATTTTTGATACGCCACTGTGAATCTGCCGTAATTTGAGGGGTCCTAACCCACCAGGTACCTCATAGAGAACATCCTTGCAAATTTTTGATACTCCACTGTGAATCTGCCGCAATTTGGGGGACCCTAACCCACCGGGTACCTCATAGAGAACATCTTAGCAAATTTTTTCCACTGTGAATCAGCTGCAATTTGGGGACCCCCGGTACACATCTCTAACGAATTTTTGACACCCAGCTGAGATTCACTGATATGGATTCATGTTATAGAAAAAATGTAGGCTTCATTATTCTTTTCCCAGCTCACCATTGTGAACATCCTATCAAATTTTCAATAATGTTCATCACTCGACCACTAACCTAACCAGCCTTTATTTTATAAGTAAAATTGCAGAAGAAATGAAAAAAGAATGTTGGAGAGGGCCCTGTACATCATTCGAAATGAATATTTGACAGTACGTCCCTTATTAGTGAAGAGTATATCAATCAATAACTAATAGATGAGTATTTTTGGCGATATGCCATCTTATTAGTAATTTGGGAATAACAAATCGATTCAAAGTAATTTTGGAAGCTCCTTGTATACATTTTTGAGAATAAACAATTTTCTGTGGATCAACTAAATTTTAGAGTGAGTCCTGTACTACAATAAGGCATTTGAAATGAATATTTGACAGTCCGTCCCTTATTAGTGAAGAGTAAATCAATCAATAACTAATAGATGAGTATTTTTGGCGCTATGCCATCTTATTAGTAATTTGGGAATAACAAATCGATTCAAAGTAATTTTGGAAGCTCCTTGTATACATTTTTGAGAATAAACAATTTTCTGTGGATCAACTAAATTTTAGAGTGAGTCCTGTACTTCAATAAGGCATTCGAAATGAATATTTGACAGTCCGTCCCTTATTAGTGAAGAGTAAATCAATCAATAACTAATAGATGAGTATTTTTGGCTGTTCGCTATGCAATCTTATTAGTAATTTGGGTATAACAATTCGATTCAAAGTAATTTTGGAAGCTCCTTGTATACTTTTTTGATAATAAACAATTTTCTGTGGTTCAACTAAATTTTGGAGAAGACCCTGTTTATCAATGGGGAATTCGAAACAAATATTTGGCAGTCCGTCCCTCATTAGTGAAGAGTAAATCAATCAATAACTAATAGATGAGTATTTTTGGCGCTATGCCATCTTATTAGTAATTTGGGAATAACAAATCGATTCAAAGTAATTTTGGAAGCTCCTTGTATACATTTTTGACAATAAACAATTTTCTGTGGTTGAACTAAAATTTGGAGAGGGCCCTGTTCGTCAATGGGGAATTCGAAACAAATATTTGGCAGTCCGTCCCTCATTAGTGAAGAGTAAATCAATCAATAACTAATAGATGGGTATTTTTGGCGCTGTGCAATCTTAGTAATTTGGGAATAACAAATCGATTCAAAGTAATTTTGGAAGCTCCTTGTATATATTTTTGACAATAAACAATTTTCTGTGGTTAAACTAAAATTTGGAGAGGGCCCTGTTCGTCAATGGGGAATTCGAAACAAATATTTGGCAGTACGTCCCTTATTAGTGAAGAGTAAATCAATCAATAACTAATAGATGAGTATTTTTGGATGTTCGCTATGCAATCTTAGTAATTTAGGTATAACAAATCGATTCAAAGTAATTTTGGAAGCTCCTTGTATACATTTTTGACAATGAACAATTTTCTGTGGTTAAACTAAATTTTGTAGAGTGCCCTGTTCATCAATGGGGAATTCGAAACAAATATTTGGCAGTCCGTCCCTCATTAGTGAAGAGTAAATCAATCAATAACTAATGGATGAGTATTTTTGGCGCTATGCAATCTTAGTAATTTAGGTATAACAAATCGATTCAAAGTAATTTTGGAAGCTCCTTGTATACATTTTTGACAATGAACAATTTTCTGTTGTTAAACTAAATTTTGGAGAGGGCCCTGTTCATCAATGGGGAATTCGAAACAAATATTTGGCAGTCCGTCCCTCATTAGTGAAGAGTAAATCAATCAATAACTAATGGATGAGTATTTTTGGCGCTATGCAATCTTAGTAATTTAGGTATAACAAATCGATTCAAAGTAATTTTGGAAGCTCCTTGTATACATTTTTGACAATGAACAATTTTCTGTGGTTAAACTAAATTTTGGAGAGTGCCCTGTTCATCAATGGGGAAGTCGAAACAAATATTTGGCAGTCCGTCCCTCATTAGTGAAGAGTAAATCAATCAATAACTAATAGATGAGTATTTTTGGCTGTTCGCTATGCAATCTTAGTAATTTAGGTATAACAAATCGATTCATTGGAAGCTCCTTGTATTCATTTTTGATAATAAACCCCTAATATTTCAACGTGCGATACAGTCTACTGATATAAGAGACACGGTTTTAAAGTGTGATACTATGCATTAATTCAACTATTTTTTTGCTTGGTGTTTTGGCATCGACTGCTATGGTCTTTAGCCATGCTGGATAGGCCTTACGCCACTTCAGGAGCAGCAATGTACATTTTTAACGCAACAGTGAATTGTGAAGTAATTCAACTATTATAGGAGACATAGTCTTTTTATTTCAACGTGCGATACCCTTCATTCAGTCATATGTCTTTCATTTCCAGGTGTAATGCCCTGCATTTTATTTTTGTAGACCTTCATTTTTAAGGTGCAATATCATACATTCTGTCAACTATCCTAAGAAGGTTACAATCTCAAATTCAGCTGTTTGAAGAGACGAGGGGCCCTAGCTTTCAACGTGCGATGACAGACGCATTGTTTATTGACTCAGTCCTGTGAGACGTGAACCTAATTTTTTGAAGTGTGATGAATTCAGTCAACTGTTATAAGTGACGTAGACCTTAGATTTCAAAGTGCAATGCCAGGCGCTCTGCCATAAGATACGTAGGCCTAACATTTCAAAGTGCATTCAGAGATTTAACATTTTCATTTTGACGTGCGATGCCATGTATTCAGTCATAAGCGACGTAGGCATAACATTTTAGACTGCTATGTCAGACACTTGTATTTCAAATCTCAGAAGTCGGTTCAGTTTTCGAACAAACTATGAGGTTCGTTGAGAAGCATAAGTATTTATCGTATTCAATATCCGTCATGGTAATAGCTAGGAGAGTAATTGTCCTGATATCCATCAATATCCGTCGTAGTATCAGCCATGAGATTACTTGTTTCAATATCAGTAGTGGTACTAGCCAAGAGAGCATTGTTTCCCATATCTGTCATGGTATCAGCTAGGAAAGTAGTTGTTTCAATATACGTCATGGTATTAGCCAGGAGGGTAGTTGTTCCAATATCTATCGTACTATCAGCCAGGGAAGTAGTTATCTCGATATCCGTCATGTTATCAGCCAGGAAAATAGTTGTTTCAATATCCGTCATGGTATAAGCCAGGAGAGTAGTTGTTTAAATAGCTATCGTACTATTAGCCAGGGAAGTAGTTTTTTCGATATTTGTCGTGCTATTAGCCAGGAAAGTAGTTGACGAAGTAGTTCTTGCAATACCCGTTGTGGTATTAGCTAGGAAAGTAGTTTTCTGACAGGTATTAGTCAAATTGTAGGAGTTCTCTAAGACGCTCTCTAAGACGCTTAAGGTCTGGTTCCCGAAAATTTCTAAAAAACAACAATATCGCGGGTATTTGAATGTATAATTGAACGTCAATTGATTATTTAAAAATGAGTATTGCCAATTTTAATTTGGGTCAAGAAAATTGCAAGTCTAGTATTATTTTGATGTAGGTCATAAAGGAATTTAATAAATGGATTTACGAATTTTTTGGTTTCAAATGACCGATATGCAATCGAAATTGTTACCGAAATCAGTCTGTATGCATTACCTTAATAATAAACTAACCCTATGATCATTCCCCAATATCTTGTTATCATTGCAATTCTCTAAATTAGTAATTTCCATTAGAATCGTTCATAATTATTACTCTGTTCAAAATAGGTAAAATCATTCAGTATGTAACATTAGAAAGTCAATGACAAAAGAGAATGTCCCAGCGGTGTTTAAGCGCGGTCGTCTTCGATTGCAGTGGGTATAATTCTAATTCTACTAAAACATTCTTTTGAATTTTATTTCAATGTTGTTTGCCGCAAGGATGAGATCTCTAAGCATTTTTAATATAATTATTACATAGACAAAAACAATCAGACATCAAATTTGACATGGAGATGAAGAAGTTCGACAGAAGATAATATCAAATTAACTTGGAAGAATTCTTTCCGAACTCAGTGTTTGATTCAAATAGGCAGATGTGGACCCGTTGCGAGGGATAATGTATACCCCTTGGAAGTTGTAGGCAATTATTTGTGAATATGAGACAAAACTTGTCTTTTAGTGAAAAACAAAGTGAAATGTCCGATATAATTCAATAATTATGAAAGATAGAAAATGTGCGATGGTTTCATCAAAGATTCTTTTAACATCAAACAAGTCAATTTTTCATTGAGAATGTTTCTCTTTTCAACATTAAATAAGTCACTTGTGCTATGTTTCAGTAAGCAAGTTCGTGAGAGAGATTTCACCGGATGATAATGTCGAGCTGTTTTTTTTTTGTCAACAAACACCCTTCATAACCTGCTCCAAAAATATAAGAATCATTTTGAGTTTATGGACCGTTTCAATACCTAGTATCTCAACATGTTTTTGTGTATTCTTCCACAACTCTCGAACAGTTTTTTGAGAAAGAGGTACCTATTTAGACGTTCACAAGAAAACAATGAAGTTTTATTTTCAGACTCGTATGTTTACAAATAATATGTATCATTTTTGTTCAAGACGTCTTCCGTAGATTTTTTTATCTATTTTTTTAAATTACGTATCAACTGGGGAGGTATAGCCACTTGAGGTTCGTAAGATTTCCCATCTTGAGTTTTGTGAAAAAATGGGTAACTCTCAAATGAAATGGGAAATGTTACCATTTATTTATTCAAACGGTTCTTGAGATAAACATCTTGAACCCGTTCTCAAAAACCCATATGTTTAGTAAACGTAAACTTTTTTAAAATTCGCTACAGTCATTAGTTATCTTCAATTTTATATCAAGACCATCTATGCTAACACATAACAGAGCAAAATTATAATCTCAACGAAATGTGCTTCATGGGTCGGTAAATCTCCACGATTGTGGGTATTGTCTTGGCAATAACAATGTTCCCGTAGAAATTAAAAGGATGGTTTTCAAATTTCTGGACTTTTCAGTATATTAACACATATTTTTATCTCCTTAGTGCTCCTAAACGAACACTATCTTCGTGGAAGATTGACACAAAAACGTCCTGTGGACATATTTCAGACATATTTTTGTGGTATTTCTTGAGGAACCTAACATTTTGGCTAACAATTTTTTGTGGTGTAAAACTGCTATGAGATATGATGATTCGAAGCTGAATCTTGATTCATAAATATTGTTCTGCGCTTTTCATTCAGAATGGGTCAAAGAAATATTTTGATACTTTGTACTTTGATAATTTTTTCACTGATCTAAACATATTTTATAACTCAGAACTTTTAAAAAAATTCCACTGAGTCAGAAATTATTTTGATACCTGAAACTTTGAATTTTTTTCTCATCAAAATCACTAATTTCCAAAAAGTTTACTGATTGCAGGCTGAATGGGTGGTTCCTTCTAACAGAAAAACGAGAATTTACAAGTTTAAATGAAAAAATAGAAAATTTTCAAGTGAAATTCTATGAATATAAAAATAATCAATTGAAAAAAATAAATATCAAAATATTATTTAGGATATGAGAATTCAAGTCAAAATGAACATGCAACAATTTGACATTCATAGATTCTTATCACAACGAGATATCTAAAAAAAATTAAGAGTTTTGGCAAAATATACAAAAAGTTGATAGTAGAATAGTTTTAGAATTGACAAATCAACCAAGAAAAATTCATTGTGCCACTTGTAATTAATATGAGTAAAAAGGAACCGAGCGAGTTAAAATCACTATCAACCAATCGGCTGAAGTTGAAGTTCCAGATCAAGAAACTCCGTAGAGAAGGAAGGTGTCTGACAAAAAATGTGGAAGGTTGAAAGTATCTAAAAAAATTCTTCAAATAGAATATCTAATTTGATCAGTATTTGGAGCAAAATTCGAGAGTTGTATCATCACCAATGTTACGGCTTCAAGTTTATCAATCGTACAAAGACAAAAATCGAATTTTTGAGTGAAGAAGACTCACGTTGAAAATACAGGAATGACAATTAATTTTTATTTCAAATGCTAAAGTTTGCAAAATAACAAAAACTTAAACAAATAAGCAAGTTTGAGAAATTGAAATTATTGTTTGAACAAGATGCTTTGAATAGATGTCTCATTCCGTCATTGGAAGCAAAACAACGGCTGACGAATAAAATTGAAACTAGTATTAAAATGATTAACAAAGAAAAACAACCTTGAATACCAATAATACTCGGGATGTATCATCTTTAAATCCTGCTGAGGTGATACAATTCATTTATAATTATAACAATTTCAGAAATATTTCCATCAATTGGTAGTTATGAGCAAATTGATGCAAAATTGTCAATGGAAAAAATTATTAATTATTTTTATTCAGATTTTGTTTAAATATGATATAACTGGAACTGCACTGAGCAAACACACCCAAAAATATATTTTTGATTAACTCAGTTCAAGTGTAATCTGGTCGAAAATGCATAGCACAAACTCGGTAACATGGATATGGTAGGATTATTTCAGTACAAATGGAAATGTTTCCAAAACTACACTGTGCAAACTAGTTCAAATAAATATCAGTGTACCTTCACACCGATAAAAAGAGGCTGATCAAGAGGAGGCAGGACGATGTAGAAAAAATTATATACAAAATTATTTTATTTTCCTCAAATCATCATTGTCGTCAAAACCTTTGAAAAGTTTCTATTTTTGAATAATACCTCTTGGTATAAATATTTCATTAGACCATATGTTATAATTTTTTCATAGAATTGAGATGTGATCAAAAGTCTTTCAATGAATGTAAACATCATAACGATCATTATATTCTTTTTTCTTTTAGTTACCACAATTCCAACTCGTTTTCATCATAACAAATGTCAATATCATAACTTGTTTTAATATCAACAGCTTTGAGCCTATTTTCATTTTTTATACTCATATAATCGCCTACAATAAAATGTTATTTAATCAAGTTCTATCATGACCACGAAAAGATTTGAACTACCGATTCAATTTCGAAATATTGTGCTCAAAAGCAGTACGAAAAATATAAAAAAATGTAAATTTCGTAAAAAACTTGTTGGATTTGAAATTCCCAACGGGTAGTCAAAAAATTATCTCTTTATTGCAAATACTCAGATTCATGAAATAATATCCTTTGATGTGTTCAAGGTATCAACAAAATATTAGTGTTATTTTTCGAATAATTACCGTCGAGACAGCATTCTGTCATACTTTCAAACTGATAAAAAGAAATCAATCAACACGGAGCACAGAACTTTTGAAAAAAATTTATATGAAGTGGTTGGATGACTTTGAGAGGGAGACAAAATGACTATGTTTTTTCTGGTTACACCTGGCAACAACACCACAATATTTTAAACAAAATTGCTGTAAAATAAAAAAACACTATCATTATCAACAAATTGTAGCATTTGAATTCTAATAGAATTGATGATGATTTTATATGATTCTTGGTATTTGGTTAAGTGAAAATATTCATGTTAATTTGCATCAAATTAAATTTGGTGAATTTTGTTGACAAAGAACAAAAGCAATTTTTCATTGTCACTAATACGAGTCATGTCATTTTTCGAATAGATGAAATCATGACCTAAATTATTTTTTGGTTGTATGGAAGAGCAACTATGTTGAATACCGCCCCCACGATATAAAATGTATTTTGATGTATTTTTCATGAAAATAAAGTCACATATCATTATTATTATTATTTCATCGTAGGGATGATAGACGATTATCAATTTTAGTTTCTCATAGCTCATAAATCACAGTAAGCTTGAAATAACATACCGAGTGTTTGTTTCAGTATTTAAAAATAAACCATTTATTAGATTACTTCGTCGGTTGTATCACAATTCAAACAACAATTTTTGGTATTGTCCAACATTTTGTCCGTAAATATTGTATTGAATGACGTGGTAAAGAGTAGGTTCTCTCGTCGATGATTCCTCACAAACGTGCTTGCTTTTCTGAAACACTGCACAAAAGTTGTTTAATTGGAACCGATCTGATGAATTACACCTTCCCACCTGTTTTTTGTATATAAAATTTTAGTTTTCTGCTGGAATTTTACTGCAATTCTCCTATGCGACACCTTCAATACCACAAGTTGGTATCTAATTTTGATGGATGTCAATAGAAAAGTCTACGAAATGTATGTATCAAAGTTGATATTTTCCTGTATTTTTTTTTCAACCCAGCTCGAACACCGGTCTCATGCTTAGCATAACTCGTTAAAAGGTAAGGGACTCGTCTTCAGACATAAACATAAATAGCCGTACAATTTTTTTCAGAGGTTAGCTTCGGTTAGACATAGGGTATCGTTTTTAGGCGGTTTTAGGAGGGTTAGCCTAAACCCCCGGAAAACCGCCTAAAAACGATACCCTATGTCTAACCGAAGCTAACCTCTGAAAAAAAATTTATATGATGACGTTCGAACGGCTATTTATGTTTATGTCTGAAGACGAGTCCCTTACCTTTTAACGAGTTATGCTAAGCATGAGACTGGTGTTCGAGCTGGGTTGAAAAAAAAATACAGGAAAATATCAACTTTGATACATACATTTCGTAGACTTTTCTATTGACATCCATCAAAATTAGATACCAACTTGTGGTATTGAAGGTGTCGCATAGGAGAATTGCAGTAAAATTCCAGCAGAAAACTAAAATTTTATATACAAAAAACAGGTGGGAAGGTGTAATTCATCAGATCGGTTCCAATTAAACAACTTTTGTGCAGTGTTTCAGAAAAGCAAGCACGTTTGTGAGGAATCATCGACGAGAGAACCTACTCTTTACCACGTCATTCAATACAATATTTACGGACAAAATGTTGGACAATACCAAAAATTGTTGTTTGAATTGTGATACAACCGACGAAGTAATCTAATAAATGGTTTATTTTTAAATACTGAAACAAACACTCGGTATGTTATTTCAAGCTTACTGTGATTTATGAGCTATGAGAAACTAAAATTGATAATCGTCTATCATCCCTACGATGAAATAATAATAATAATGATATGTGACTTTATTTTCATGAAAAATACATCAAAATACATTTTATATCGTGGGGGCGGTATTCAACATAGTTGCTCTTCCATACAACCAAAAAATAATTTAGGTCATGATTTCATCTATTCGAAAAATGACATGACTCGTATTAGTGACAATGAAAAATTGCTTTTGTTCTTTGTCAACAAAATTCACCAAATTTAATTTGATGCAAATTAACATGAATATTTTCACTTAACCAAATACCAAGAATCATATAAAATCATCATCAATTCTATTAGAATTCAAATGCTACAATTTGTTGATAATGATAGTGTTTTTTTATTTTACAGCAATTTTGTTTAAAATATTGTGGTGTTGTTGCCAGGTGTAACCAGAAAAAACATAGTCATTTTGTCTCCCTCTCAAAGTCATCCAACCACTTCATATACATTTTTTTCAAAAGTTCTGTGCTCCGTGTTGATTGATTTCTTTTTATCAGTTTGAAAGTATGACAGAATGCTGTCTCGACGGTAATTATTCGAAAAATAACACTAATATTTTGTTGATACCTTGAACACATCAAAGGATATTATTTCATGAATCTGAGTATTTGCAATAAAGAGATAATTTTTTGACTACCCGTTGGGAATTTCAAATCCAACAAGTTTTTTACGAAATTTACATTTTTTTATATTTTTCGTACTGCTTTTGAGCACAATATTTCGAAATTGAATCGGTAGTTCAAATCTTTTCGTGGTCATGATAGAACTTGATTAAATAACATTTTATTGTAGGCGATTATATGAGTATAAAAAATGAAAATAGGCTCAAAGCTGTTGATATTAAAACAAGTTATGATATTGACATTTGTTATGATGAAAACGAGTTGGAATTGTGGTAACTAAAAGAAAAAAGAATATAATGATCGTTATGATGTTTACATTCATTGAAAGACTTTTGATCACATCTCAATTCTATGAAAAAATTATAACATATGGTCTAATGAAATATTTATACCAAGAGGTATTATTCAAAAATAGAAACTTTTCAAAGGTTTTGACGACAATGATGATTTGAGGAAAATAAAATAATTTTGTATATAATTTTTTCTACATCGTCCTGCCTCCTCTTGATCAGCCTCTTTTTATCGGTGTGAAGGTACACTGATATTTATTTGAACTAGTTTGCACAGTGTAGTTTTGGAAACATTTCCATTTGTACTGAAATAATCCTACCATATCCATGTTACCGAGTTTGTGCTATGCATTTTCGACCAGATTACACTTGAACTGAGTTAATCAAAAATATATTTTTGGGTGTGTTTGCTCAGTGCAGTTCCAGTTATATCATATTTAAACAAAATCTGAATAAAAATAATTAATAATTTTTTCCATTGACAATTTTGCATCAATTTGCTCATAACTACCAATTGATGGAAATATTTCTGAAATTGTTATAATTATAAATGAATTGTATCACCTCAGCAGGATTTAAAGATGATACATCCCGAGTATTATTGGTATTCAAGGTTGTTTTTCTTTGTTAATCATTTTAATACTAGTTTCAATTTTATTCGTCAGCCGTTGTTTTGCTTCCAATGACGGAATGAGACATCTATTCAAAGCATCTTGTTCAAACAATAATTTCAATTTCTCAAACTTGCTTATTTGTTTAAGTTTTTGTTATTTTGCAAACTTTAGCATTTGAAATAAAAATTAATTGTCATTCCTGTATTTTCAACGTGAGTCTTCTTCACTCAAAAATTCGATTTTTGTCTTTGTACGATTGATAAACTTGAAGCCGTAACATTGGTGATGATACAACTCTCGAATTTTGCTCCAAATACTGATCAAATTAGATATTCTATTTGAAGAATTTTTTTAGATACTTTCAACCTTCCACATTTTTTGTCAGACACCTTCCTTCTCTACGGAGTTTCTTGATCTGGAACTTCAACTTCAGCCGATTGGTTGATAGTGATTTTAACTCGCTCGGTTCCTTTTTACTCATATTAATTACAAGTGGCACAATGAATTTTTCTTGGTTGATTTGTCAATTCTAAAACTATTCTACTATCAACTTTTTGTATATTTTGCCAAAACTCTTAATTTTTTTTAGATATCTCGTTGTGATAAGAATCTATGAATGTCAAATTGTTGCATGTTCATTTTGACTTGAATTCTCATATCCTAAATAATATTTTGATATTTATTTTTTTCAATTGATTATTTTTATATTCATAGAATTTCACTTGAAAATTTTCTATTTTTTCATTTAAACTTGTAAATTCTCGTTTTTCTGTTAGAAGGAACCACCCATTCAGCCTGCAATCAGTAAACTTTTTGGAAATTAGTGATTTTGATGAGAAAAAAATTCAAAGTTTCAGGTATCAAAATAATTTCTGACTCAGTGGAATTTTTTTAAAAGTTCTGAGTTATAAAATATGTTTAGATCAGTGAAAAAATTATCAAAGTACAAAGTATCAAAATATTTCTTTGACCCATTCTGAATGAAAAGCGCAGAACAATATTTATGAATCAAGATTCAGCTTCGAATCATCATATCTCATAGCAGTTTTACACCACAAAAAATTGTTAGCCAAAATGTTAGGTTCCTCAAGAAATACCACAAAAATATGTCTGAAATATGTCCACAGGACGTTTTTGTGTCAATCTTCCACGAAGATAGTGTTCGTTTAGGAGCACTAAGGAGATAAAAATATGTGTTAATATACTGAAAAGTCCAGAAATTTGAAAACCATCCTTTTAATTTCTACGGGAACATTGTTATTGCCAAGACAATACCCACAATCGTGGAGATTTACCGACCCATGAAGCACATTTCGTTGAGATTATAATTTTGCTCTGTTATGTGTTAGCATAGATGGTCTTGATATAAAATTGAAGATAACTAATGACTGTAGCGAATTTTAAAAAAGTTTACGTTTACTAAACATATGGGTTTTTGAGAACGGGTTCAAGATGTTTATCTCAAGAACCGTTTGAATAAATAAATGGTAACATTTCCCATTTCATTTGAGAGTTACCCATTTTTTCACAAAACTCAAGATGGGAAATCTTACGAACCTCAAGTGGCTATACCTCCCCAGTTGATACGTAATTTAAAAAAATAGATAAAAAAATCTACGGAAGACGTCTTGAACAAAAATGATACATATTATTTGTAAACATACGAGTCTGAAAATAAAACTTCATTGTTTTCTTGTGAACGTCTAAATAGGTACCTCTTTCTCAAAAAACTGTTCGAGAGTTGTGGAAGAATACACAAAAACATGTTGAGATACTAGGTATTGAAACGGTCCATAAACTCAAAATGATTCTTATATTTTTGGAGCAGGTTATGAAGGGTGTTTGTTGACAAAAAAAAAACAGCTCGACATTATCATCCGGTGAAATCTCTCTCACGAACTTGCTTACTGAAACATAGCACAAGTGACTTATTTAATGTAGAAAAGAGAAACATTCTCAATGAAAAATTGACTTGTTTGATGTTAAAAGAATCTTTGATGAAACCATCGCACATTTTCTATCTTTCATAATTATTGAATTATATCGGACATTTCACTTTGTTTTTCACTAAAAGACAAGTTTTGTCTCATATTCACAAATAATTGCCTACAACTTCCAAGGGGTATACATTATCCCTCGCAACGGGTCCACATCTGCCTATTTGAATCAAACACTGAGTTCGGAAAGAATTCTTCCAAGTTAATTTGATATTATCTTCTGTCGAACTTCTTCATCTCCATGTCAAATTTGATGTCTGATTGTTTTTGTCTATGTAATAATTATATTAAAAATGCTTAGAGATCTCATCCTTGCGGCAAACAACATTGAAATAAAATTCAAAAGAATGTTTTAGTAGAATTAGAATTATACCCACTGCAATCGAAGACGACCGCGCTTAAACACCGCTGGGACATTCTCTTTTGTCATTGACTTTCTAATGTTACATACTGAATGATTTTACCTATTTTGAACAGAGTAATAATTATGAACGATTCTAATGGAAATTACTAATTTAGAGAATTGCAATGATAACAAGATATTGGGGAATGATCATAGGGTTAGTTTATTATTAAGGTAATGCATACAGACTGATTTCGGTAACAATTTCGATTGCATATCGGTCATTTGAAACCAAAAAATTCGTAAATCCATTTATTAAATTCCTTTATGACCTACATCAAAATAATACTAGACTTGCAATTTTCTTGACCCAAATTAAAATTGGCAATACTCATTTTTAAATAATCAATTGACGTTCAATTATACATTCAAATACCCGCGATATTGTTGTTTTTTAGAAATTTTCGGGAACCAGACCTTAAGCGTCTTAGAGAGCGTCTTAGAGAACTCCTACAATTTGACTAATACCTGTCAGAAAACTACTTTCCTAGCTAATACCACAACGGGTATTGCAAGAACTACTTCGTCAACTACTTTCCTGGCTAATAGCACGACAAATATCGAAAAAACTACTTCCCTGGCTAATAGTACGATAGCTATTTAAACAACTACTCTCCTGGCTTATACCATGACGGATATTGAAACAACTATTTTCCTGGCTGATAACATGACGGATA
Organism: Chrysolina oricalcia; assembly: GCA_944452925.2. Taxonomy (NCBI): domain Eukaryota; kingdom Metazoa; phylum Arthropoda; class Insecta; order Coleoptera; family Chrysomelidae; genus Chrysolina; species Chrysolina oricalcia. The sequence continues at coordinate 11,418,370 of OX101826.2, forward strand.
TCGAGATAACTACTTCCCTGGCTGATAGTACGATAGATATTGGAACAACTACCCTCCTGGCTAATACCATGACGTATATTGAAACAACTACTTTCCTAGCTGATACCATGACAGATATGGGAAACAATGCTCTCTTGGCTAGTACCACTACTGATATTGAAACAAGTAATCTCATGGCTGATACTACGACGGATATTGATGGATATCAGGACAATTACTCTCCTAGCTATTACCATGACGGATATTGAATACGATAAATACTTATGCTTCTCAACGAACCTCATAGTTTGTTCGAAAACTGAACCGACTTCTGAGATTTGAAATACAAGTGTCTGACATAGCAGTCTAAAATGTTATGCCTACGTCGCTTATGACTGAATACATGGCATCGCACGTCAAAATGAAAATGTTAAATCTCTGAATGCACTTTGAAATGTTAGGCCTACGTATCTTATGGCAGAGCGCCTGGCATTGCACTTTGAAATCTAAGGTCTACGTCACTTATAACAGTTGACTGAATTCATCACACTTCAAAAAATTAGGTTCACGTCTCACAGGACTGAGTCAATAAACAATGCGTCTGTCATCGCACGTTGAAAGCTAGGGCCCCTCGTCTCTTCAAACAGCTGAATTTGAGATTGTAACCTTCTTAGGATAGTTGACAGAATGTATGATATTGCACCTTAAAAATGAAGGTCTACAAAAATAAAATGCAGGGCATTACACCTGGAAATGAAAGACATATGACTGAATGAAGGGTATCGCACGTTGAAATAAAAAGACTATGTCTCCTATAATAGTTGAATTACTTCACAATTCACTGTTGCGTTAAAAATGTACATTGCTGCTCCTGAAGTGGCGTAAGGCCTATCCAGCATGGCTAAAGACCATAGCAGTCGATGCCAAAACACCAAGCAAAAAAATAGTTGAATTAATGCATAGTATCACACTTTAAAACCGTGTCTCTTATATCAGTAGACTGTATCGCACGTTGAAATATTAGGGGTTTATTATCAAAAATGAATACAAGGAGCTTCCAATGAATCGATTTGTTATACCTAAATTACTAAGATTGCATAGCGAACAGCCAAAAATACTCATCTATTAGTTATTGATTGATTTACTCTTCACTAATGAGGGACGGACTGTCAAATATTTGTTTCGACTTCCCCATTGATGAACAGGGCACTCTCCAAAATTTAGTTTAACCACAGAAAATTGTTCATTGTCAAAAATGTATACAAGGAGCTTCCAAAATTACTTTGAATCGATTTGTTATACCTAAATTACTAAGATTGCATAGCGCCAAAAATACTCATCCATTAGTTATTGATTGATTTACTCTTCACTAATGAGGGACGGACTGCCAAATATTTGTTTCGAATTCCCCATTGATGAACAGGGCCCTCTCCAAAATTTAGTTTAACAACAGAAAATTGTTCATTGTCAAAAATGTATACAAGGAGCTTCCAAAATTACTTTGAATCGATTTGTTATACCTAAATTACTAAGATTGCATAGCGCCAAAAATACTCATCCATTAGTTATTGATTGATTTACTCTTCACTAATGAGGGACGGACTGCCAAATATTTGTTTCGAATTCCCCATTGATGAACAGGGCCCTCTCCAAAATTTAGTTTAACAACAGAAAATTGTTCATTGTCAAAAATGTATACAAGGAGATTCCAAAATTACTTTGAATCGATTTGTTATACCTAAATTACTAAGATTGCATAGCGCCAAAAATTCTCATCCATTAGTTATTGATTGATTTACTCTTCACTAATGAGGGACGGACTGCCAAATATTTGTTTCGAATTCCCCATTGATGAACAGGGCACTCTACAAAATTTAGTTTAACCACAGAAAATTGTTCATTGTCAAAAATGTATACAAGGAGCTTCCAAAATTACTTTGAATCGATTTGTTATTCCCAAATTACTAAGATTGCATAGCGCCAAAAATACCCATCTATTAGTTATTGATTGATTTACTCTTCACTAATGAGGGACGGACTGCCAAATATTTGTTTCGAATTCCCCATTGACGAACAGGGCCCTCTCCAAATTTTAGTTCAACCACAGAAAATTGTTTATTGTCAAAAATGTATACAAGGAGCTTCCAAAATTACTTTGAATCGATTTGTTATTCCCAAATTACTAATAAGATGGCATAGCGCCAAAAATACTCATCTATTAGTTATTGATTGATTTACTCTTCACTAATAAGGGACGGACTGTCAAATATTCATTTCAAATGCCTTATTGTAGTACAGGACTCACTCTAAAATTTAGTTGATCCACAGAAAATTGTTTATTCTCAAAAATGTATACAAGGAGCTTCCAAAATTACTTTGAATCGATTTGTTATTCCCAAATTACTAATAAGATGACATGGCTCCAAAAATACTCATCTATTAGTTATTGATTGATTTACTCTTCACTAATAAGGGACGTACTGTCAAATATTCATTTCGAATGATGTACAGGGCCCTCTCCAACATTTCGTTAAACCAAAGAAAATTGTTTATTATCAAAAATACTCCTTTATTAAGAGACGCCCTATATGGCACAGCAGACAAAATACTCAATCATTAGTTATTGCTTGAATTACTCTTCACTAATAAGGTGCGGACTGCCAAATATTTATTTCGAATGTCCCATTGGGATATAGGACGGTCAAAATTACGCATCTATTTGTTCCAATCAGTTGATAATTAACTATACCTGATATAGATACACAGAATAACTCAGATTCACATTACAAAAAACAGATTGATGAAGTAACGACGCACCTCGCAGTTCGCCTTTCACATTCTCTTGTATGAACAACCATTTCATCTAAATATACAAACACGCTTCATAGCCGGATGGGTAGGATGGCTAAGCCATAGGTAGCTGGTTCAAGCCACAGCACTGGATCTTTTTTTTCATTTCTTCTGCAATTTTACTTATAAAATAAAGGCTGGTTAGGTTAGTGGTCGAGTGATGAACATTATTGAAAATTTGATAGGATGTTCACAATGGTGAGCTGGGAAAAGAATAATGAAGCCTACATTTTTTCTATAACATGAATCCATATCAGTGAATCTCTGCTGGGTTTCAAAAATTCGTTAGAGATGTGTACTTGGGGGTCCCCAAATTGCAGCTGATTCACAGTGGAAAAAATTTGCTAAGATGTTCTCTATGAGGTACCCGGTGGGTTAGGGTCCCGAAATTACAGCAGATTCACAGTGGAGTATCAAAAATTTGCAAGGATGTTCTCTATGAGGTACCTGGTGGGTTAGGACCCCTCAAATTACGGCAGATTCACAGTGGCGTATCAAAAATTTGCTAGGATGTTCTCTATGAGGTACCTGGTGGATTAGGGTCCCCTAAATTGCGGCAGATTCACAGTGGAGTATCAAAAATTTGCTAGGATGTTCTCTTTGAGGTATCCGGGGGGTTAGGGTCCCCCAAATTGCGGCAGATTCACAGTGGAGTATCAAAAATTTGCTAGGATGTCCATCCTGGTGTTTCGGTTAGCTTTAACGAGAATGCTCCAGTTCCGGTATAGTTCTTCTACTGATGCCTCGTCTGATAATCTTCACAGCTAGTACCATAATGATTGTTTATGATCCGAATTTCATATAAAATTCTATATTCCGACGATTTCTTTTAAAATAGATTTCTTGTTGCATTACAGTAAGTAATGTGAACGTAGCTTGGTTTCAGTAATGTGCGTAAAAACGTAAGGTAACAATGCATTTGTTTCTTTGAATCCTTATGTCATTGTCAAAGTTACATTTATTGAAAAGTTCATCAAGCATTTTTTTTAAATTTATAATTTAAACGTTTCAATATGGATATTTTACCATCCGATATCGAAGAATTAGCCAATGAAGCAGTTTTTGGTTTGTTGCTCGAAAAGTCTAGAGGCATATATACTTATGCCAATTACAAAACTTGGTGTTCCCAGAAATAGGTTGCCAATATCGCACACGAAATAGTATATGTATCTAGTAGTAAAAACAATACATTCCTGGACGACAATGTAAATTGTTGACCGAGGCGAAGCCAAGGCCAACAAGCATTGAAGTCTGGGAATGTGCTTTTACTACGAGGTACACATACTATTTTTTCTGAAATCACAATCAGCATTATCAAAAACTAAGGAATTCTACATATTGTTTGCGTGAATTCAATAACTGTCTAAAATGTAAACAAGCCTGCAATAAATATTCCAGTATCGTTTTCGATACGGGAATAGTATATTGTGTATCTAGTAGTAAAAGCAATACTTTCCCGGACGACAATGTAAATTGTTGGCCGAGGCGAGGCCAGCAAGCATTGAAGTCTGGGAATGTGCTTTTACTACGAGGTACACATACTATTTTTTCTGAAATCGCAATCAGCATTATCATAAATTGAGGATTCGAAATTACGTGCTTTCCTGAAACGTCAAAGTGACAACTATAAACCAAAGACCGATTTTGTTGGCCTATGCCGGCAAAGTACTTTCCCGTATCGTTTTCGATACGGGAAAGTCTTAAATGGTCCGGGAAAGTTCGTTGCTTAGCAACGGACTAAAATACTGGATTAGCGTATTTTGAGGCCTGCAGTTGCTCCGAGAAAGTGGGCATTCTAGAACGATTTCAGAAAAAGTACTTTTGACATATTACAGGGAAGAATCAATAAAGAAAAAGTCTTCGCGTTTATGGAGTGATTACTCTAAGTTAAGGTGTAAACTGTTAATTGAAAAAAAAAACGTAGTTTTGTGTTTATGTTTTTTTCATTATAGTCCTCAGTACTCTAATGAATCATTATAAAGAGTACTGTCCTATAGAGTATGTCATTTTGTCATTGAAAATGAAATCCATAATAATGTCATTATGACACGTTGGAATATAATAGCTATTTATGATACAAGTTTGTAAAGTAGGATTTTTTTGTATGAGCGTGAAGTTTGTTGAATGACGCGCAGCCGAGTTCAACAAACACGCGAGTACAAAAAAGCCCTTCACAAAAGTGTTTCATACAAAGTGTTTTCTTCGACAGTTATTATATTGCCAAATTGTAGCAATTATCACTGTCAGCAGTGCGTAAAAGCCTAGTTTACGCACTGTCGTAGAAAAAGTAATTTAACTCACTGATGGTTAGTTGTCTTTTTTACTTCCAGCCCAAATGATAAGAATCAGTGCCTTTTTTATAGGTACAAGATTTGTTGTTGGTAATAACCAATTCCTCACTATAACATCGCACAATTCCATGTCGATCATTTTCAACCTGGAGAAATTACTATCCCAGAAACTGTGGACCAAAAACATGCACATTATTGATATCAAAATTTCATGTTCCGTTCAAATCCACTAGAGCTGGGGGTTATGTTTAGAATAAAAGGCTTTAACGTCATAACTTCGTAACAGAAAGAGGTAGAAAAATGTAAATGTTTTTTTTGAATCAATAAAACTTTCAGAGCGTTTTTCGAAAATTCCTACAGGGAAGACAAAATCTTCTGGTTTCGAAACATCATAGGCGTGCTGCATATTGTGTTATGTATCTAAAACTTTTTTCCCCAACAGAGTCACGGTTTCATCATACAATTCCACAATATTTTGAGAACATCACCAACAAACGATGATGGCTTTGTATATTTCAGAGAATGCAGGCACTAATATTGACATTGTCTTTCAGTATCAATCCAGCAAACTTGGCACTCAATTTCACGACATTTACTCCACATATTGTACAAAAATCTGATTATTCTGGTAATGGAACCGTATGGTACAATGGAACCCGGGATTCAGAACCAATCTGGGGATTTGGTACAGCTGTGAAAGAATTATGTGAGTACCTTCTCTCAATGATCATATATTTCTTCAAGTCGTAGCAAAAACTTGAAGAATTAGTGTAAGATACCAATATGTTTCGAGGTATGAATGAGAACTGTTGAATTTCAGTTGCCAACGATGAAAAAATACCATTTCACTTACAGGTCATGCTATCTGTTTTCTCCCGGAGTAGTGTTTCTTCACTGATACATACATGCAGCGTTGATGAAAAAATAAAAATTGCTGCATTTGGAATACATTTTTCCATAGACGGAGACACTAGGCAGAGCCAGACAAAAATATACACAGACATGAAGTATAAATTTCCCATGAGGAATGACTAGGTCTCTCCTCATGGATGGCCCACCTCACTTTCGGTATGATGCTTCTGGTTCTACCGTCTATCTAGCGAAATCCCTGAAAAGAAAAACCCATCCCATCTTCCACTACTTCTGAAAATTAGTGGAGAATTTATTTATTCATATCTACATGGTTTCTAAAATCTATTTCTTAAATTGTATTCTATGGCTACGCCTTACAATTTCCAACTGGGTTGACTCTCATGAGAGTATTTTTTACTTAGTTGTCCTCGTCGTCTTGTATATTTATTGGCGACCGTGTCAGGACATTAGACACGGAGAATAATATATTAGCCAAGAAAGAACTCATGTTGTTACGCAAATTGTGTACCAACTCTAGTTAAAACTTGGAGAATGAGCTCAATTACCCCACAAGAGTTCGATACTAAACTATAACGGCTTTAGTGAATCAATTGAAAGATAAAGCCAATAGAATATTCGTACTTCCGATGATGACGCTGAAATTGAAGAAGAATTCATGACAGTCGAGACCTACAGGGAAATGATGATATAATACCGATCCAGATGCGATTATATATTAATGAATGTAACGAGAAATGAAGATATTCAAGAAGATGAGAGAAGTACAGCAAGTACCTATATTGTTGTTGTTGTTGTGGAAATTGTTATTTCCGTCAACCGATTGCACCCCTACGCGCAACCCTCGGAAGTCTTCAAGATACTTGTGTGTAGGGAAGACGTAGCCTTTACCTTTTAACGTGTAATGCCATGCACGAGACCGATGACCATGCGAGGCTTTGAACCCTCGTCCCTTCGCTCCAAAGGCGAACGTTCTACCAGCACGGCCACCACGGCCCATCAAATGTCAAAAGAAAATTTTTGTTACCAAAGTTGAAAAAATTCAATGTAGAAGTCTTGGATAGGATCAGACGAGACAGCGCACATTTATTTCGCCAAATGGCTGCCCAGATGACAAAATAAAAGCCCCAAAACGTCTCAGCATCGAAAACCAATACTCGAGCGGATGAGTAATGATATTGATTGTAAGGTACTCACGAAACGTGTATATAATGGTTGGTAATTCAGGACAGTAAAAGAAACTCAGAAGATCTATACTTAAATTTAATTTAATTTGATCTAAAAAATGGACATATATGATTGTTGACCACAGTAAGCCATAATGAAATTCATCTGGTATGAGAACAAAAATGAGCTGCAATAGCTATAAATTAAGTTTCGCAACACACTGTATAAATTTATAAGTTTAAAAAAATATTATATGAGACTCAAAACAATACATGTATATAATTGACGAACGGTAATCAAGTAATTTTCTTATTGATTCTAAAAATGAATCGGCAACTGTTTAACTGGAAATTTGTTTCGCACAACCCTGTACATTATAGTGACATAAAATAACTTGAGGGCTAAATTCTGCTTTTTTTCACTAATTGAAAAGAATCTCCAGTTACAGTTGCTAAACTTAACGGACTACAGAGACAAGCGTGCCTGGCGATTACTGGAAGCATTCGCTCCACGCCAACGACAGTAATGGAAGTCCTCCTTGGATTACTTCCTCTCCACATAGTTCTGGAGAGAGAGGCAAGATGGGCAACATACAGACTCTATCAAGCGGCCATTAGTCTACCGCAGGCATGTGTCATGAGAGGCAGCGGCATGTTGGAGGGCATAATAGCTCACAACATTCTAGGAATGCCCTCAGACATCATGCCTAAAACTATCAACCTTCACATGTCCTACACTGTGGTCTTTCCCGAAAGAGAAGACTGGGTCCGGAATGAAACCAACCTATGTAGGGCAAATAAACGTTGGTTCACCGATGGTTCCAAAACTCAGGAACGCTCGTTCAGTATGGGTAAACCAGCTACGATATTTCAGACAGAGGTATGTTCCATTGAAATGTGTGCCAGGTAGCTGGAAAATCGACACCACACACGAAAAACAATAAAAATATTTTCAGATAGTCAAGCAGCACTTAAAGCGCTTGAATCCAACTGCTTTTAATCTAGGGCAGTATGGAACTGCAGAGACACCTTAAACCGACTGGCGCAACGCAACAACGTCACCCTAGTCTGGATACCAGGTCACACAAGCCTAGAAGGAAACGAAATAGCGGACGCCCTAGCAAAAGGGGGGGCCGAAACAACGTTCACTGTACCAGAACCGGTAATCGGTTTAGCATATAGCACTGCCAAGTATGTCATAACAGCTTGGGCAGACAATAAAAGACTCGAGTACTGGCGTAGTCTACCGGGCCTAACCCATTCCAAAGCATTTAATGCTTGTACAAGGAAAAAACAGGACTCTGACAAACTGCTACAACTCAGCAGAGCGCATCTCATAGTTATAGTAGGTTTGCTTACTAGCCACTGCAAACTCAAACATCACATGCATAAAATCGGACTTGCAAAAGATGCAGAGTGCCGGCTATGCATGGAGGATGATGAAACGGCTAAACACATTCTGTGTACATGCCCTGCAGCGGCCAGAGCCAGATTTTCAATATTTGGCGATACGACAGTAGGGCCAAAAAACCTGGTAAATTGTTTTCCCAATACATTCCTCAAGTTCGTTGAGAGATTGGATACACTGGGAGAAATATAACCATAGGGTGAGCCATAATAGGCCATAGACCGCAGTGGAGGGCCTGATACGGGCCCACTCACGTTCAAACCTAACCTACAGTTATTAAAAGTATTCAAGAATGCATTCATAATTGATTCATGAAACAGTAAACCAGTATGTCCGAAATAAACTGTTCAATACAAATATAACTTTAAAATTTCTACGTCAGACCAGAATGTCAATTGAAATGAGTGGAAAATTTATCACTTACATGAGAGAAATATCTTGAGATAATACCCTCTTTCAGCTGTTAAATGCCGACGCGTGGCAAAGATGAACTTTATACTTGTTGAAAAACGGAAATACACATTGGTTCTCGAATACAGGCCCTTCTCTGAAGGGAAATTTATGGCGAAACCGGGGATTCGGGAACTTTCTTCATGACTATTGAAACGTACTTCCGAGTCTTGATAAAAATGGAGTATTTACTGGCTCGAAAAAACTAGTGGATTCGACTATAATTGCTGATTCGTTGCAGACTTTCTAACGAATATTCGGCAATGTTGAGTTATCTCTTAACGACTAGCACACTGCTACTTTTAATTAGACACACGAAAATGGACATCGTGAAACGTCGATTCTGATTGTTGTTCTTGAACTTGCACTAAAAACTCTCTGACTCAGGGCTGAACATCACGAACTATGGATAAGGGCCACAAACTATATGAACTGTTTCACGTTGATTTGAATGAGCTTAAATCGAGCTTCATCACCAAAAAGAGTCAAGAAGCGCGTATTAATTATAGATAGATAGATATATAGATAGATAGATAGATAGATAGATAGATAGATAGATAGATAGATAGATAGATAGATAGATAGATAGATAGATAGATAGGAGTCGAGATAGGAGTCGTCCTGCTCACGACATGGCGGTTGCCACTGCCTTGGATATTGGAGCAGGGATACTGATAGTTAGTGAGCCAAACAGAAATGCCTTGAAAAATAGAATGGACTGGGTATACGACACTGAATTGGACACTGCCATTAAGATTTTAGACTGCAACATTATAACGAAGGCGCTAGGTCATGGCCCAGGCTTTACGTACCTAACAACACCTGACTTCACCATTTATAGCTGCTATTCCTCTCCGAATGGAGATCTGCAAGAACTTGAAGAAACCCTTTTCAGAATTGGTAATAAAATCAGGCTCAACAAAGAGAACGCAATTGTTGCAGGAGACTTCAATGCAAAATCACCCCAGTGGGGCATGAACTGTACCGATCGAAGAGACCAAACTTTAACAGAGTGGATAGCTGCAAATGAGTTAGTAATCGCTAACTATGGAGAAGAACCTACGTTCCAGAGACAAAATCAATCATCAATACTGGACCTGACAATGATGACCGAAAGTGTCAGGAAAAATATGACACTCTAGGAAGTCAACAAAAGAGAATCTCTGAGCGATCATAACTACGTCGTATTCGACATCGACGTTAAAAATCCTCCTAACGCACCAACGCAAAAGAACGAAGGCTGGCAAGTGAGAAAACTAGATCGACAGAAACTCCAACTTTCAGTAGACGCAATCGAAGAAACTGATGAAAGGATATCTTCGAAAAGCTTTTCGAGAACACTTACCAGGATATCTGACAGCAGCATACCTAAAAGAAGAACCGCCGTAAGAAAGCAACCAGTATACTGGTGGACTGAAGAAATCGCAGAACTCCGCAAACAATGTATAAAGAAAAGAAGGGCTTATAGCAGAACTGTGAAAAGGTCCGACGCACAAACGAGTCGTCAACTGTGGGAGGAATACAAAGAGGTACAGAAAAAATTAAGAGACGCCATTAAAACATCTAAGAGAAATAGCTGGAAAGAATTATGCTCAAATATAGACGCCGATATCTGGGGTGACGGTTACAAAATCGTCATGAAAAGGCTATCTGGTTTCCCACCGAAACCGATACTAACAACGGACGCTATGGAACGAGTGGTTGGCCATCTATTTCCAAACCACGAACAGGTGATATTCGACTTGAATACTGAGAAAGAGCACATAGAATTCACATTAGAAGAACTAAGAGCAGCAAGTGAAAAGCTCAAGAACAACAAAGCACCTGGACCAGGGTAAATACCGCCGGAAATAGTGAAGCAGGTATCAATGAGTAAACCAAAATACACGCTGGCAGTCTACAATGACCTGGCAGCCAGAAAATACTTCCCAGCTGAGTAGAAACTAGCAAAACTGGTTCTTCTGAGGAAACCGGATAAACCGTTGGATGAACCTTCTTCCTTCAGACCAATATGTCTCTTGGACGTCGAAGGAAAGCTTTATGAACAGCTTATCCTCATAAGACTTAAGAGAGAAATCGAACGAACTGGAGGCCTATCCGAAAGACAGTTTGGATTCAGGGAAGGTCGACAAACAGTGGATGCCATTAATGAGGTGGTGAAGATCGCAAGGGAAGCAGCAGCATTCTCTGCTGCACACAGAAGACTCTGTGCAGCAATTACGATAGACGTCAAGAATGCCTTCAACAGCGCCTCATGGCAACTAATACTGGACGAACTGAGAAGACGTAATGTAGACGAAAGTCTGGTCTGCATTATAGCTTCTTACCTCTCAGAAAGAAATATAACCTTAATGGCAGAAAACACTACAAAAGTTGTAGGAATAAGCAGCGGTGTCCCACAGGGATCAGTGTTGGGGCCAACTCTCTGGAATGTCCTATATGATGGTCTTCTGAATATGGACCAACCGGAGGGTGTCACTCTCATAGGGTTTGCAGACGATGTTGCCCTTTTAGTGGTAGCAAAAAGCGAAGAATCTCTCATGAACAATGCTAATACGGCATTACTGAGGGTGTCAGGCTGGCTAGAAAAGAGAAAACTCCAACTGGCTCCACAAAAAACTGAAGCAGTCCTCTTGACAACAAAGAGAAAAATTGGCCCCATAATGTTCAATATCATGGGTTCCGTGATCAACCCCAGCAAAGCCATAAAATATCTTGGTGTATGGCTAGACACCAAGCTCACCTTTGCTGAGCATATGAATAAAGTCACGCAGAAGGCGGAAAAGACAATGACGGCCCTGTCAAATCTCATGCCGAATATCGGGGGACCTAGAGCCTCCAAAAGAAAAGTAATTTCAAGCGTTGTACACTCTCAGTTACTGTATGCAGCCCCTGTCTGGCAAATAAAAAATTGTTGGCTAGACTGACCAGGATCCAAAGATTCTTGTGTATAAGGGTATGTAGTGGGTACAGGACCATTTCAGCTGAGGGATTAGGTGTTATAGCGGGAATACCACCCGTAGAGCTCCTAATTATGGAAAGAACGGCGAAATATAATGGTACGAAAAAAACGGAGGTTAAAACACACATGATAACCCAATGGCAGGAAAAGTGGAGAACAGGTACATATGGACGATGGACATACGAACTGATACCGGATATTGAAACTTGGATCAAAAGACCATACGGGGAAGTCGATTACCACCTAACACAGGCACTCTCGGGACATGGCTGCTTCCGCAAGTATCTCTACACTCGGAAGATAGTAGAAACCGAAATATGTGTATACTGCGACGATGTAGATGACGCACGACATACATTATTCGTATGCCCTAGATGGGAAAACCGCAGAAATGAGTTCAGGTTAATTACGGGAACGGACTTCAATCAGGAATCCATGATGAGCTACCTAGTCACATCAGAAGAAAAGTGGAAAACATCGTATGGGGTGATCCGATATATTATAGAGACCAAAGAAAGAGAATCTAGAAGTTGATGAAGTTTTTTATTCTTATTACAGGATACGGCCCATCACACTGAAGGAATGCGAAGGCGATTTCCAGTGTGGTGAGGTAGGAACGGCGAAGGGGAAGTTTTTAGTCGGTAGGCGGTGTAGGGACCGAATCCGACACTGGCCAGCCGCTAGACCAACAGGCTGGTGCGTCTTTTGAAGATTCTTTTACCCCTTCAAGAAGAAAAAAAAAAAAAAAGATAGATAGATAGATAGATAGACATTTATTGATCATTTTCCAACGTGTACATCGGGTTGATATGTCAGAGTAGGATATAACCCAATTGATGGGTAAAAAAATGTATAAGTAACAAATTTTAAAAAAACTCTAAAGAGATACAAGTATAAAATACATTTCGTAAACATATTAGAATTAGATAAAGTAATGTCACAAATTAAATAGACCAGAATTGAATCCCATGTCAAAAGCGTTGGCCGGTCAATGAAAAGTTTACAGGCAATTAATTAAGTGCCTACATAATTATAATTATAGTTCATAGTAGTTGTGAGTGTTCATCTAAGAATATATCTAAGAATGCTGGAACAGAGCAGTAAATTCATTGATATTATAGAATACATTCGAGGTAAGGAAAGTTTTCAGTTGAGATTTGAACCTGAAGAGATTAGGCTGCTTTTTCAATTCATCAGGTAAAATATTGAACAGATAGGGCCCAGCATATCTTGGTGACTTTTTATGGCTTGTGTACTTAATCGTTTCTAAGCGAAAATTATTTTTCGCCCTCGTTGGGTATTTGTGAATGTCTGTATTTAGTGTTTATATGTGTAAGTGTGACAGAGAATTTTATATAAGTATATGTCTATGAATGTCAAGAGTTTATTTTGCTTAAAGGTATCTCTGCAAGACTCACGATAGTCAAGAGAAAACATTAGTGCTAGAAAATTTTTATTATTGTCATTCGCAAGACCGTAAAGTATGATATTATAACTTAATGTGGAATATACTAGAGCATAATAAGCAGTCAACATACTTTCAATGTTGAGACAGCTCTTAAAATTTTTCAGTGCAAAGTACTGTTTATTCAGCTTAGAACAGATCGTATTCACGCATTCTGACCAGTTGAGATTTTCATCCACAATGGTCCCTAGGAATTTGCAGCTGCTACTGAATGCAACAGTATTATTGTTTATTTTTAAATTATCAATATTCATCTTGGGGATAAATGATTTATGGAATTTTAGTGCCACTGTCTTAGTATAATTGATGATTAGTTGGTTCTTCCGGCACCAGGTATCAAATTGAAGAAGTACGTTGGCTACTTTTGCTCGCGTTTGATCGGCATTCGGGCTAGAAACTATGATGGAAATACCATCAGCAAACATATAAACTCTACCATCATTTATGTACTCAGGAAGATCGTTAATAAATAATAGGAAGAGTAAGGGGCCTAATCCCTGAGGAACTCCTGAATCAACCAAAAATTCCTCAGATGTTTGGTTTTTGACCTTTACAACCATTTTACGGTCCTTCAGGAATGAACCGATCCATTTTAATATATTGCACCGGAAACCTATTGTTTCTAATTTCAATAGGATGAAGTCGAAATTGAGGCTGTCGAATGCTCGAGAGAGGTCAAAGAACAACCCTACAATGTACTCTCGTTTTTCCATTATCTCATTAATAAACTGTATGAATTCTGTAGTGGCTGTTTCAGTGGAGTGCCTAATCCTGAAGACATGTTGGTTGGGGTTCAGTAAATTGTACTTCTCCAGATATTTATTTTTTCTTATAGCGAGGGCTTTCTCAAATATTTTTGAGAATATGCTGAGTAGTGCAATTGGTCTATAGTTCATAACTGAAAATCTGTCATCTTTTTTATAGATGGGGGAAACAGATGCAATTTTCAAGCGACATGGAAACTGTCCTTGCTCGATTGTTTGATTAAGTATAAATGCTAAGTAAGGTGCGATTTCTGAGGCGCATTTTTTCGAGAGGTATACCGGTATTTCATCCAACCCAGTAGATTTTTTATTTTTAAGGTTTTTGATTATATTTTCTATCTCACTTGACGTGAAGGGTTCGAAGAAAAATGAGTTAGATTGTTTTGTTTTTGTGCATTCGACAGAAGGGTTATCACAAAAATGAATTTTAAGTTGGTCGCTGACTACTGATACGAAGTAATGGCCGAAAATATTCGCTATTTCATTGTTATCTGAGATTCTCATTCCTTTGTGGTCTAGTTCGATGTCATTTTGGGTTTTGGTTTTATTTAATCGGGAGTTGACTATAGACCAGATGGTCTTGCTTTTATTATTCGAATCATCTATGAGATTGCTATAGTAGTTTTGTTTTGCCAACTTTATGTTTTGGTCATAGGCCTTTTTGGAGCGTTTGTATAAGTCGTTCAGTTCGTTCGATTCGATTCGTAGCTGTTGAGTATACCAGGGAGCTGGTGTTTTGAGTGAATTATTTATATGAATGTATTTAGGGAATATATAATATAAATATTTTTAATCGAATAAACATCCTACCACCCTTGTGGTCTGTATAAAAACAAGGAATACTAAATACAATAAAATAAGTTGATAGAATAAAAAAGAAAAAGGTAAAAACTAAGTAAACTAGTCAATAAACTTAAAATAAATAAATATTTTGTATATACACATATATACATATATATATATATACACATACACATATATACATATATACACATATATATGATTTAAAAAAAAAACTAAGTAAATTAATCAATAAATTATAAAATAAATAATTATTTGGTATATATATGATTTCTCAATATCTTCACAGAGTCTTTGAGTGCCTCTAATCCAATGAATTTAACTGTTTTCATTGGAATTCCGAAAGTCTTCGCAAAAACGACGAAAAATTTTGAAATGGTACCCCTAGCCCCGAAAATATCCCCGTCACTTGAATTTCACCATTAATTTTAAATTTTTCTCTGAAATATGGAATAGTGGGTTCATAAATCTCCTTTTTTTCATTGTTCACTTCTGTTGGCTGATTTTTATTGGTTTCAAAGCGTATTGTAGGATCGATTATGTAAGCTGTGTCATGTTTACGGTCTATTGCTATTATATCTATCCTTCGATTACTCTCGTTACCAGCAGTACATTTAATTTCTTCATGTACTCCAAATTTTGAAGCCAGCTCCATGGCAATTACATGACGAATTTTATTATGTCTCGTATTTCTGAGAAGTTGTCCAAAATGGCATGATCCCAAGACATGAGGAAGGGTTTCTTTCTCAGTGCAGTGTCTACACTGGGTACCATCATGGGATCTACCTGGACTTTCTCTCAGATTTACGACATGACCAGTCATTTCAATTGCTTCTTTCCATTCCGAAGGAGTGAGGCCTTCACTAGTTTTTACCCATGAATTTGCTGGAGTATATTCTTGGTATAATACAGCACCTGATCCTTTTTGGATGAGTGACTGCCATTTTTCAAATTCTCTACATCTCAAATGCGAAAGAGAAGTGTTCCCAGAAGATTTCTAAATATTCGTTGATGTTTGGGAGTAGTAGTTTACTAAGGTGGAGATGATTTAGTAAATATTTGAACTGTTGTATATTTAATTCAGTTATCCTTCTCCTGTATAGTAAATTTTTCTAACCATACTAAAACAATTATTACACCTATAAATATATCCTTATGACTTTTATAGTCTATAAATTCTAAACATCATTTCCATCTGGTTCACCACCTGCGATTTCGTGACTAATCAATTGAAATCTTTTGTGCATCTGGAATACAAGTATTTACGTTAGATTGATGTTATCTTGCATCTAATTGAGTGATTATATGATTCTACAGGGGATTAGCTGAAGATCTATCACATATGTGAGGCAGTTATTGAATTTTGTGTTGAAGCAAACAACCAGTAAGTAAGCCATTAACTGTTATATGTGATACTTTAGAGACACAGTTGAGGGCTTAAGGATCTTTGAGGGTAACTTGTTACAAATATGCTTCTCTGTTATATCCGTTAGCGGAATCTGCTCTGCCTGAAAGGAAATACTGAAATATTCTGGAGTAAACAGAATAAAATGGCGTTTCAATCCTCCTACTGCAGCTCGGTGGGTAGGATGGTGGAAGAGGATTGTTCGGATAAGAAATGAATGAGGTACTTCGGAAAAACTTAGGAAAATCGTATATATCGTAAGATGAGTTAGAGACTGTCGTATGTGATTGTGAAGCAATCATAAATTCAAGACCACTCACCTATACTTATGATCAGCCCGATGAATTGATTCCAATAACTACTTCTTCATTCATTCAACATATCCAAAGTACGGAGTCTAGATCTGGACATGATGAATAGAACCAGTTTGAAGGAACGTTACAGTCTCAATAAAATCAGAGATTTTCTCAGGCATCGCTTCAGAAACGAGTATTTGGCGAATCTAGTACATGTAGGTCAGAGAAAACATGACAAATTGAAAAGTAGTGATAAAGTATTTATTAATTGGTTCGGATAATCAAAACAAATTAGTTGGCCAATGACACACATTCTGGAGGTTTATCCAGGAAGACATTTCGAAAGTAGCTAAAATCAAATTCTTTAGGAGGACAAGTAGTTCGTCTATTCCAGAAAATATTCCCTCTCGAAATTCACAGCCCCACTGAAGATTGGATTATTTTGGAGCTCAGAAAATCTACAGAAGATACCAGCCCAACTGAACAGCGAGTGAAAATGCAGACGAGTGAAGATGCCAGCTTAACTGAACATCGATGGAAAATGCAGACGAATGAGAAGAATGCGCAAATAAAAAGATATGGTCGATTAGTCAAAGCTCCCAGCAGTTGGGTTATTAGTTTGTTTTGTTGAGGCAAAAGGTGGGAGTATGTTGAACACAGAACAACTGATTTATTTTCTGTTTATTTAAACTTTGTATTTTTGTTGCTGAATTGTCAGGTTCAGATTTTTTTAATATTGTCATTACATAATACTCAAACGCAAATTATATGATTAATTCTTGCTTGAGTTTACTTCGCAATATCAGTGTTTGTTTGTTTAGCTGTTTTCTGTATGCACTGTTGGTGGGTATGTCATGTTTTTGTCTTGTGTAACGATTTTGAGGCAGGACCTGTCACTACGAGTACGAGTGACAGGAGCCTCCATTACTGAGAGTATTAGGTCATCCTAACATAACAATCGTCAACGTTTCTAGAAAACTGCCCTATCCAGATGCGAATGGAAGTAGTTCCAGAACTATCTGGAGATGAACCCTTCGTCTATATAAACATCACTCCGCGCGGATAGTTAGTTCGATGCAGTGTGAGACAGAGTTCAGCACAAAAAGTCTAGTTGAAATAAATCAGTGTGATGATAATTAGATAAATTGGAATGTAGGTACTTATGTGATATGTGAAGTTTGGGATGTGTGATACCCCCAGCCAACCCCATGTAGAATCATTTAATCAGTTAATTAAATGCAGGATAACGTAGGGAAAATAATCAAAACAATAAAAATCCTATCGTAGAACAAACTACAGAAGGAGAAGATCTAACATAAATACTCGTATTCCAGATGCACAAAATGTTCCAATCGATTATTCATCGGAAGCACAGGTGGCCAAAGACAAAAGTTGTTATTGTCTCAGGAATTCACAGACTATGAAAGTCACGAGGATATATTTATAGGTGTAATAAATATAATTGCAACACGCGTTTTTGACATTTTTCTGTCGATAAATCTCAATTTTAACCCGTTAAGAATGTCAGAAAACCGAATATACACTGTGATATATGAGAAAATGACTATTAGAGTGTTATTAATAGCCGTAACTAATGTCACTATTGTGTTAGTTTATTATTCATTATATTAAAATTTATAGCTTCATGAGTGTATAAAATGACTCGTAAGCGTATGTACTTGCAGTATCCTTTCAGTATCAGTCCAGTATTCTTCGGTATCTAGTTAGTTCCGGGCAAAAGACTGAATGTTTCGCGAATTTTAATCATCAATTCGCAAGTCAGTTCCGAAGTTTTATTTCCTAGTCGTAGGAATGAATCGACGGTCTTCCATTGAAGTCGTCAACTAGGCGTTTCGTTCAGTGGTGTCCAGAATAAAATGTTTTTATTTCAATATGTAGTTTGAGACAGTTCGTTACGGAATGGCGTATTGTTGAGGCAAATCAGAGCCAGCAACAAGTTTAAGTAAAGTAGTTACGGCCATATGGATCTGTGTACCTAAGTATATAGTTTTCAATCTGTTAGTTCCTGTTAGTGCTCTTCGTACCTAAGTAAAGAAAGGTGAAGTTCTACGATCACAATATTAAGTACAGTATTTCTACGCCCTTCAATGAAAATTCGCAATCTCTCTGGAATACCTGAAGGCGCCGTCCCATCATAAATCGTGTTGAACCAGGGACACGCGACGTTCCCCCTCACATCTGGTGTATTACGTTTGATGATGGTTATCTTATGTGAGTAGGTCAATGCCCATATATTCCCGTGAAGAAATATTTGTCACAGCTGTTTGTACCCATTTTCGACTATATAATGAACTGAATATTCCTTTTATATTTGTCTCAGATATTTGTTTTTGTTTTACAATCAATTCTGTTTGCGTATTTCTGACGTTTTGAAAATGACTTTTGCTGTAGACTCTTTTTGTAAGAAATTCGTTTTTTCCATTTTCTTTTAATAATTGTTTTTGACCTGCACCGGGTGATACAAAACGAGTTCACAGTTATTTATCTATCACCAGATATTTCACTTTAAGATTAATTATGCCATTCTTTTTCTCGTTTTAAAACTCAGTAAGAAGGGCTAGTGTTTCATGTTTTTTATGTTGTCTTGTGTACCATTCACTGATTTTATAGTTTTAAACAAATATTGTTTTGATGCACTGTATACCTTTGCAGTGAGATTTGCATGTTGTTCACACTTTTAACGGTCTGTCTATATACAAAGTGAGATCCTGTGATTTGACACCGAGAATTTAAACCGATATTTATTGTTTTATCTTTAAATAAATTAATTTTAGTTATATCAGTGTTTGACTTTTCTTTCTCCTCTCATATTAACAAGCATTCTATACTACGTGTTGTGACGAACCATAAATAAATCAGTGAAGCTTTCTTCAGCCGCTCGAAGAAGGTTTTCCCGGTACGACGACGTAACAGCGATTCTCTTTTGTTTTCGACACCTGTTTTAGTCTAGTGTCAAAATAGGAGTGCGCTGTCTCGTCAACGTATCGTTTCGTGTGAAGCACCATATACAGGGTGTTCCACAGATGTCACGTTGCTAGGACACCGCGGAAGGAGATTACGTCAGCAAACTCCTGCAGATAATTGAGGACATCCACGAACGAGTCCGTTTGAACAGTCAGAGTGCCAGCAACAGAATGAAGGAGACGTATGACATCAAGGCCGATGCTGGAGGATTTCAGCTTGGTAACTGGTTTGGCTGTACAACCCCAAGCGTCGCCGAGGCCTGTCACCGAAGTTGCGGAATTCGTGGGAAGGTCCGTACAAGATCTTTAAGAAAATAAATGGCTTTCTCTATCGAATCCACAAGGCACCTCGAGGGAATCCCAGGGTATTTCATTTCAACAGATTGTCCCCTTATACTGGAAACCATGACCAAGTTCGCATCCTCAGACCACTGGAGGATGGGATAACGTTCCAGATGTTTGTCTTTGTACTCAAACGGACAGAGAGTGCTCCTAACTCAAGCCACGAAACCTTTTCAAGGCGTCTGCTGATTACGCATGAGCACACTGCATCGCAGAAGATCTTAGAATGTCTAGAGGCATCGCTGAGGTGTTCTCCAAGAAATTTGGTATACACTAAACACTACGAGAACAGAATCCAAAAGTTGTTGGCATGCTATAGTTCAAAAAGGGAAGTATTCCTAGGATAACCCATCGTATGAAGATATCTGGAAAAGTCTTAACCAAACTGAGAGATGCGATGGTCGACAAGAATCTAGTCGTTTATACTTTATATTCACTACTACACTTGTGTTATTGTGCATGAGTTGATGATATGTGTAGTTTCTTCTTGTTCCTGTCCGCGCTGGCAAGTACTGTTCTTGTCACTCAGGCAGAAACGTTTATAATATGTGTTTGTGTTTCCGTGTCCCGTGATTAGTTAGTAGTATTCGAGGATAGTGCTAAGCGTTTGATGTCGATGGTGGAGAAGATGTTGTGTGCTGTTCGACCTGTTTGGGTGTTGTTCCAGTGTGTTTGCCATATGTGTATTTTTTGTTTTTGCTTTATTTTTCTTTTTGTGTGTTCCATGTATTCCTTAACTACTGATTCCATTTTGATTAACTTTTTCGGAATTGATTTGCTTTGTTTGAAACAAAATGAAACTGCTTGAATGATTAAATATGTCTTTACTCTCAGAGAGCTTGTTACAGAATCGTTAAATGGTTAAACCCAAAACAGAGGGTTGAAGTGTCGCAGGTATAAAAACATTTTTATGTGACAGAATGCTAGGAATAGTTGATCGGATTGTACATTCTACTCACATTGAATTGTTTGTATTGATTACAAATGATGAGCACTGATCTGTCTTTTTGATGCCTGAGTATGTTCTGGATATGTTTTCCTATGATTTTGGTGTAATTAGTTCTAAAAATAAATAGCCCATTACCATTTTTTATGTTTGTTTCTTACGGAGATGAAAATCCTGTAGTGTTCAAAGAACATCGTGAGATCCGAGGCAAAGAAGGTAGGAATTGGTGTTGTCTTGAACAGGGGACACATCCCGATACAGAGAGTTCAATTGCTTTGCCGTTCGTTGGAAAAACGAGCATTGAGGTAGATAGAGATATTCGGCATGTATCCAAAGTGACGAAAGGGGGATGTGAAGACTGAGCTTGACAGATCAGTCTCGATGGAATAACGATGGAATGATTGATGATATTCCAAATGAGCATCGTCCATGAAAATATATTTAAAACACAGACAGAATGTCAATCTTTCTGCAGTATTCTAGAGAAGTGAGTGAGCTTGTAAGCTCAGCGTCACGGACGAGACTAATGGCTGTTTTTATGGCCAAAGCAAGAGATCTACGAATATGCTGTTCCGTGAAAATTTGAACTATTCTACATTTTTGCAAGAAAATGAATCTAGTGTTGAAGATCATTCATTAGAAACTCACCATAAAATTTATATTGAAGATTGAAAATTGGTAAACCCACTTGATAATAACTGGAAATTAGATTGTTATTAAAGTATTTCTGTTCACAAGAACAGTTTGGATTAACCTTTTCTCAGTAATGATAAAGGGCCATTGAATTCGAAATCAGTTGATTTCCTATTATCGGTATAGGTGAGTGAAATTACACCTGACCACATAAAGCAGATTTGATCAGTATTGATCGATATTATTGAATCATTTGTTTGAAATATACGACGGCGTAGAACGGACATGCGATATTTTTTTTCTTAATTTCGAGTTACAACTCGAAATTAAGCTAATTTCGAGTTGGAACTCGAAATTAAGCTAATTTCGAGTTATAACTCGAAATTAACATTAATTTCGAGTTACAACTCGAAATTAGCTTAATTTCGAGTTATAATTCGAAATTAGCTTAATTTCGAGTTGTAACTCGAAATTAGTGTTAATAGCTTAATTTCGAGTTGTAACTCGAAATTAAGCTTAATTTCCAGTTGTAACTCGAAATTAACACTAATTTCGAGTTATAACTCGAAATTAGCTTAATTTCGAGTTGTAACTCGAAATTAACACTAATTTCGAGTTACAACTCGAAATTAAGAAAAAAAATATCGCATGTCCGTTCTACGCCTTCGTAGAAATATGACTGGTTTGGATGATTACTGTTAGTTTAGTATTCTTACTGATGGAGATAACTTAATTATGAATTCAAAATAAGTATCTAGGAGTGATAATACTTTTGTGGTGATGTGGAAAGTACTTTTTTTTTTCATTCAAGTGACTAATTTTGAAGAGCGCTACATTTGTAACAGATGTCCAACATGCAAAAAGTCAAGTAGTCACTTATTTGAGAAGTGAAACACAGTTTTCTCGAAAATCTGGTTTTTCCAGAAATTTTACCTTTTTTTCTAAATTATCACTTAAACATAATATGATTTGATCATAAGCTTTCATGGGTAGTTCAATCATTAATTATTCACTATTTTGTAGACAACGCCACGATACTCCACCAGATACAATTGAAGAAAGTCGTCAAGAATGACGAAACATATCTCGAAGTAATTTCTTACAATGTTTCGGTCAGTCTGGAGTTCATCACGTTTGATTATCAAAATCTATACAATGGAACAAATCCCGAATTGGCAAAGAGGGCAGGAGGATATGTGACTGCCGCTGCACCATATATCACATCAACTCTGCAACCAGATATGGAGGAGTTCATTGCGGGCATGTTCGAGACCTACGCCAAAGCGATCATCAGCAGTGTTCCTCTCAGTGAAATCTTTCCATGGATCGGAAAATAATTATTTGAATCACACTGTTAAACACTCAATAAACAATGATAAGGTTTATTCAATTCAAAAACATTAACGACACCATTCATTTATGACATACATATGTACAAATTAAACTTTGAAATACAGTATAGGGGCGTTTGATTTTTTATTATAAGATCATGAACAGAAAAGAAAAAGAAAGGGAGACAAGTATTCCAATGTAAATTGACCCAGATATTACCGAAACTGATTCTGTAAAAATTCTTTGTTTTTTAACATTTCATTTACTTTGGTGAAAAGAAAAGAAATTTCAATTTTTAACTTTATTGCATTTGGAAATGTCACTTCATTTTTCCTTCCCTGTATATATGTATGTTTTAGTAGGTGAGTGATTGAAGAAACCGAGCTATACCAAACAAGATCAAGATATCTTCACTACAAATTGCTAATCACAGCGCACGACTCGTGGTTCTGCTTTTGTCTAGTGGCTGTCCACTGATGATTAACCACGGTGATTTGGATAAATGAATATTCCATGCCCAATTCAACTTGACCCTTCAATAGTGGTAAAAATAGATTTATCAATTATAACTTGGCAACGCCGCAATCGATTTAAATTTTTTTACAGCGATGTATAGGTTAACCTCAGTGGAATAGATTTCGAATAAAAAATACTGGGTGTTCTATTTTTAAAAACTTGCCTCCGAGTTGTCCCGCTTTTATAATACACCCAGTATTGTTGAAAATATTAACCATGCATATGATATTCATTTTTTTCTGAAAAATTCGACAGTTGAAGCACCACTCCGAAAAAATCATAACTCAGACACTAACAGTTGAAAATGTAAAATTTCACAGAATCACACCTTAACCATCAAGTAATGAACAGGTCCATCGAATTTTCGAAAATAATTTACAGGGTGGTTGAAATTTCCACCTAAAACATTACATCGAGAAAACTGATAAAACACGATTTTTTCAAGTGGAAACCATACACTATTCTATTATTTTTGGATACTACGAAAAAAAATATATCAAGTTCATGAAGAATGTCCTTTACCTAAAATACACCCCTGGCAAGATATATCCGATTTTGGAAAATATTTGAAATGTAAATCATTCGAAGCAATACCAAACCAAGCAAGAAAACAAACGAAGTTACAACAAATATGTCAAAATTTTATGTGATATAATTGACGTGTATTTCATAGTTTTCTACTTGTGTGCAAAATGTCTCGTTTGGGGTATTCTAATGAAGATTTCCTGAATTTAATAATCATTTATGGCGAATGCAATAAGATAATGGACAGTACTTGTCGTGTTTTTGCAGAAAGATTTCCAAATCTACACAGACCCAATAAAATTATTCTGAGAAGACTTCTAAGAAACTGCCGTGATTTCGGATCTTTTTCGTCTGACATCAACAAAAAAAAACCACTCGTAAACAATGAGGACATCGAAATTGTAGTTTTGGCTGTCTTCACAGCCTATCCAGAAAATTCGTTGAAAGACGCAGAAAAGTCACATAGAATTTCATGTTCGTCAATAAACCGGATTTTAATCAAACATAAGTGGCGTCTCTTTAAATATCACCAGGTTCAAAATCTGAAACCTCACGACTTACCTGCACGAGTGGAATTCTGCGAATGGTTCAAGATACAGGAGGACCCTGAGTTCATGAAGAACATTATATGGACAGATGAAGCCAAATTTGCCAAGAATGGTATGTACAACCGCCATAATAGTCATTTTTGGGCAGCAGAAAATCCAAAGCTCGTTCGCCAGCGGAACTTCCAGGATTCATGGAGTTTTAATGTTTTTTGCGCTATAAAGGAAGACCGAATTTTATGTTTATATCTTTATGATGAGAATTTGAATAGCGATAGATATTCGCATATAATTAGGTTGGTGAATCCATAAGGCATGTTTCTGAACAATACCGTTCCAAGTTATGGTATCAGATGGATGGAGCCCCTACACATACCGTTGCTGGCTTGTTGTATGGGATTTTCGAAGATCAGTGGCTTTGCTACAATGGGCCATTTAAATTTCCTCCTCGCTCTCCAGACCTGACGCCACTGGACTTCTTCATCTGGAGATATATCAAAGAAAATGTTTATGCGGATTCTGTGAGTGATAAAGAAAACATGAAACGAAGGCCGAAGTGTTCCGAGAACTTTCAATAATTTGATTACTGACTCCTTACAGAAAGCTACAAATAGTGATATGCAAAAAAGAATATAATCTTGTATAGAACAAAACGGCAATGTCTTCGAACATCTGTTGAAATGAACCACAATATTATTTGAATTTAAAGAAATTAAGTTAAATTCTAAAATCTAACCTTAAAATATATAAACAAAATAAAATTACCGTATTCGATATCAATAAACAAAGATATAATTCATCTCTCTGATAGTATTTTATTTCAATCCATCCATTTTCATGTTGAGTTACCTTTTACCAACGACAGAGTCAATATTAGTTCATTTAATTTCAACGCTTTCTTGGTTTGGTATTGCTTCGAATGATTTACATTTCAAATATTTCCCAAAATCGGATATATCTCGCCAGGGGTGTATTTTAGGTATGGGACTTTCTTCGTGAATTCTTTTTTTTCGTAGTATCCAAAAATAATAGAATGGTGTATGGTTCCCATTTGAAAAAATCGTGTTTCATCAGTTTTCTCGATGTTATGTTTTAGGTGGAAATTTCGACCACACTGTAAATTATTTTAGAAAATTCGATGGACCTGTTCATGACTTGATGCTTAAGGTGTGATTCTGTGGAATTTCACATTTTCAACTGTTACTGTCTATGAGTTATGATTTTTTCGGGGTGGTGCTGTAAATGTCAAATTTTTCACAAAAAAATCAATATCTCGAAAACTAACAAATTTGGGTATAGGTATACAAAGTGGGCCTAAAATGGGCTGAGAAATTCAAAAATATAATAAAATACAGGGTGTTTCAATTGAAATAAGGAAGTTGCTCTCAACTTCCCTTATAACGGAAAGAGAACGGAAGTTGAAAATATTTTAGTTGAGAAGGCCATTTTTTAACACCCACTACCACAAAATATCAAGTTTTTATTTTGAATCGTTCTCCATATATTCCTAACGAACGCTCGTCGTGAAAGACCCTGTATTATGAATGCTTAATGAATAATAAAATGCCCTAGATCGATATTACCCCACTTGTAAATCTGGTGCTAGGAAGTGTCGATACCTTCCACATAACGATAATTTCGTATGCTTTTTGTGGTATGCATCAACATTTTTAATTCACTAGTCTCCCATGTGAAAGCGAAAGCTGCATCATCATGCCGTTGACCAGGATCCGTATAATATGGAACAAATAGACATAAATATTGACAATTTTCATTCAATTTTCTACTTTATGATTAATTTGTATACACACGTTCCTAAAAAAATACATCTAAAAAGGAGAATTTTGGTTGACCCTGTATGATATTAATCTCAGATCACCCAATATCAAAATCAAATGATATTTACCTATTTTGCAGGTCTACAAGCTTTTGCGTTTGACTGATTTTGTTCAAAGAATTACATAAACATTATGTAATTATTATTAACCCTGTATACGGAGTCTTAGAATTTTTCATTATAACTCGTGTCGACAATATTGAGATTGCAATCATCATTCTTATCTGTTTGTTACAAAATAATTGCCCCATTATTGATCTGAAGGCAAGTAACAACGCTGCCTCTTCATGTTTGACACCCTGTATCTCAAAAACTGTCCATTAGATCTCGTTGTGCCTATGGAGACATTTGATCAAGACATCACAAACTACATTATACTAAATTTTCAGCCAATTCGACGGGGACCCATTTTCCAAAAGAACCGTGCAGGGTCCTTCGAATAGGGAAAAGGGGTCGTGCCATACCTCTTTTTGAAGGTCTTACTGAGTTCTTCAAGACCCCATGATTTTGCCTTATGATTTTCATTGACAACGAAATGACAGCTTGTCAAAATCTTGGAAATAGACTACTATCTTCTTAATAAAAATAGCTAATAATAATAGTTACAAGTTCAATAATCAGGTGGACACGTCAAAGGATCCCGCACACCTTATATGGGAAAATGCCTCTACGTGTAATTCTTTGAATTTTTGATATGTTGTAGAATTGATCATTCTGATGAAATGTTTCAATGGGCTCAACACCATCCTATGACTAGTTCTCGAGATACTGGGTGTTGAATATGAGAAATATTTATTTTTCATCACTCCATATCTCCCAAGTTATGATTATGTTCGGATTTATCTTTTGTGGTATTGTCATCAAATGCTTGTATGACAAATTCATGAGAAATTTATTTCCAAATCTTTTCGTAGTACAGGGCGATTTCAATTGATAATAATGATATTTTGAGACTTTTATAATTCTGTTGTTTTATGAAGAGAAAATGCGAAAAAATGTGCAATTATCACATAATATCATAAATTCGTCTTATATCACAGTTGATACACTTTATACAAGGTGATTCACGAATATGGAAAAATAACGAATTTTTGTTTTTGGGACACCTTGCAGTAATAAACCCACCTAAAATGACAACATTCTCGTGAAGAATATTAAATAACGTGTTTCGTCATATACAGTGTCGAATAGCCAATTTGAAAAATTAGTTATACTTTAATAAATAAAAATCTTGATTTTTTTCATCACCCTATAGCTCATAAGGGAGTCCATAAAGGTAGCGATATTTTTCGATGGTAGAACTTGAAGTACTTTCATCCATATCGTAAAAAATTTTCAACGGAATTCCTTGACGGGTTTTTCATATAAAAGGCGAAAAATTGGTGAAAAAGTCCATTTATTTTCATTATTTTACGCTAATAAATGACCAATTGACTTCACTGGATTGTAGGTGTGGATCTTAGATGTGTAGACTAACCAATCCCTTAAATCTCCTGATGTGAATGAGAAGATACCTATGTTAGATATTTATTCAAAACGTAAAAGTAAGGAATTCAGTGAAGTGAAATCAACATTATATCAATTCATTTCCACACCACCTCAGAGGTAAAGTTTTCGGCGCGTTTTTTTCTATAGTGGTGTCCCTGCATGAGGCCTACTCCGCTAGAAATATGGATAATTAACCAATAACAACTTGAACGGCCTTGCTAGATGGCACACACATATCCCATGACTATAATAAAGATGTCCGTCATGGATAATGCAGGATTCTCAATAAATCTGGGACATAGATATCAGAATCAACAAAAATATCCTCTCTACATTCTGAATATTTTGACGAGCATTACAAATAATACACCCACGACTTGATACGCGGGACAACACATTGAGACGAAGGCAATTCGAGTTATTTTCCAAGGCAATAATATCAGTCATCACTGTGTTATTACAATTGAAACATATTTTTGTACCATCTTGAATATCAATAGGTGGATTTCCCGCAGCTTGTCTACGATATGTCGCAATTTGCAAAACATCAATATTATTTCCTCTAATCAAACGCATTGAGAGTCTAAGAATAACATTTCGGCCAGAAACACGGCAACTCACTCTATTTGCGAATGCCATATTGTCAGCAAGTACTGATTGAAATTTTTTTGTACAGTTCAAGTTTGTTGAACTTGCTGACAATATGGCATTCGCAAATAGAGTGAGTTGCCGTGGTTCTGGCCGAAATGTTATTCTTAGACTCTCAATGCGTTTGATTAGAGGAAATAATATTGATGTTTTGCAAATTGCGACATATCGTAGACAAGCTGCGGGAAATCCACCTATTGATATTCAGGATGGTACAAAAATATGTTTCAATTATAATAACACAGTGATGACTGATATTATTGATACGATTGATACACATTTTTATGTCATACTAGTTCATTATTGTGTTTTTATTGCTTAGTTACCAACTATCTAATGTCGTACTTTATGCCCGTGCGGGCATAAAGTTCACTTTATGGCCTGCGCGGGCATAAAGAGAAATAATTTTTTGTTCAACTTATTTAGTAACTTTCGTTCATTTTGACTTCTAACTTTGACACATATAAAAATTATTGTGATTTTATGACATTTACGTGTGTCAACATTCACCTAGCAACGATAGTGTCTACTATGAGAAAATGGCAATGGTATTAATTCAAACCGGATTTTTCAAAATACTGATTTGTATCGAGATTTGATTGCAATAACGAACTAGTATGACATGAAGTTATGTATGTACCGCGGGCATAAACAGATGTGTATACTATCGGGCGACTTACAAACCCTCAGGCCAGAGGCCCTTGAGTTCGTAAAACGTTGCCAATAGGTGGATTTCTCGCAGCTTGTCTTCGATATGTCGCAATTTACAAAACATCAATATTATTTCCTCTATTCAAACGCATTGACAGTCTAGGAATAACATTTCGGTCACAAACAGCAACTCACTCTATTTGCGAGGGCCATATTGTTCAGCAAAGTTCGACAAACACTAATAATCACATAAACTTGAACAGTACAAAAAAAAACTTCAATTAGTCCAATAATCCAAAAAAAGAGTTTGAGCTTTATGAAACGAGAAAACGACTATTGACATTAGAATTTTGTTGATTTTACCCTCTTTGAATTGTTCTCCATGCCTACTACGAGATAACAATAAGTGGTGCTATGTAGGTATTCGAAGATGATTCAGATAATGTTTCAAATACAAGAAAAAAAAGAGAAACGTTCTCGAAAAGGTGGTATATTATATACAAACATAATATGTACGATTAGAAGATACAAAAACATTATTGATAAATGAAACGTTCGTTTGGTGTGAAAATTTGCCGAAAATTTGAATGAATATACTCGATATTAACCGATGGAAATACTTACAAACAAATTATGATTTTATTCTGATTTATTCTATGTGGTATTTTCCTTGTGTGACGAATTCGTGGGAAATTCATGTACAAATCATTTTGTAGTACAGGGCGATAATAACGCTATTTTGAGACTTATAATAATTATATTGTTTTATAGAGTGAAAATTCGAAAAAGGGAATTTCTGCGAATGAAACAAGTATAATATGACTTCTGAGAGACACCGAGTATAAAAAAATAACTTCTTCATTGAATCGCCTACTAGACGATGCTGCAGATAATAATTCGTTTCATGACATTCTTTCGAGAGAGACGGTACGCAATTGTACTATCACTATTTTATGGAAAAATCAAAATCTTGAATAAAAGAGGCCCGATGAGAAAGAACTATAGCAAACCCGCCGAAAACTGGAGTGAAAATATAGCAATGGGGAAATGTACAGATCTTAGATTTTTTCACACATTATTCGTCTTGTATATAAAATTCCCGTCATAGGATTCCGATGAATCTTTGCTACAATACGAATGAAAGTATTTCAAGTTCTCCGATGAAATAATATTATTAATTTTTTGGACTCCCTTATGACCTGTAGGGTGATGAAAAAAATCAAGGATTTTATTTATTAAAGTATAACTAATTTTTCAAATCAACATCATTCGACTCTGTATACGATGAAACACATCATTCAACATTCCTCACGAGAATTTTGTCATTTCAGGCGAGTTTATTACTACAAGGTGTCCCAAGAATCAATATTTGTTATTTTTCCATATTCGTGAATCACCTTGTATAAAGAGTATCAACTGTGATGATAGATAAGATGAATTTATGATATTATGTGATAATTCTCTTATTTCGCAATTTCTCTTTATAAAACAACAGCAATATTATCAAGTGAAATCGCCCTGTACTACGAAAAGATTTGGAACTGAATTTCTCATGAATTTGTCATACAACGTTGTGATGATAAAACCATAAAAGATAAACTAGAACTAAATCATAACTTGGGGAATACGGAGTGATGAAAGGTGAATATTTTTCATATTCAACACCCTGTATCTCAAAAACTAGTCATAGGATCGTGTTGCGCCCATGGAAACGTTTCATCAGAATGATCAATTCTACAACATATCAAAAATTGAAGGAATTTTACGAAGAGCCTTTTTCCCATATGAGGTGTTCGGGGACCTTTATAATAAAATAAATTTGACGTATACACCTGATTATTAAACTTGAAAATTTAATTCTTTGATATTTTTATTACGAAAACAATAGTCTCTTTCCAAGATTTTGACACCCTGTCATTTTGTTATCGATAAAAATAATAAGGAGTAAATTATAGGGTCATGAAGAACTCAATGAGACCTTCAGAAAAAGGTTTGGCACGACCTCTTTTCCCTATTAAAAGTTTGAGGGTTGTTATCCCCAGCCACAGGGTTGAAGCTACGTGGGTGAAAAATACTGAAAATTAGTTCCCACTCAAATCAAATATCGACGTGTTCGAGCGTTTCCAAAATTTTTATTTTAAATCCTACAAATTAGGGTGGAGAGTTTCCATTGGCCGCCCTGTATATAAATAATCAAGAATTTGTGAATTTGTCATCATATAACTAACACCCTACATGAGATATCCAGCTGCAACTTGGTATATAGGTGTTCAAAATATGCCCAAATCGAATACGCTATCCACTTTTCCTGAAAAAAAATGCCATATGGTCCTTGTCAAAATTACAACCCATTTAGCAGAGCCTTGAAAGTACGAATAATTGATATCTGTCAACATCCTTGAAATTTTCATTTTTCAAAATCGGTCCATGGGTTCCAGAATAACAGGCTATTGCTGTTTCAAATCACACAGACTGTATATTTAAATATGTCTATCTCACTATAGTTGAACTCAGAAAGAAAGTTTCTATCATGATTTGAAAACAAAGTTGACTTGTAAATCTTCGACAGGTGGCAAAACAAGTATAACTGGAATAAATCAATCAGTTTCTTTCAATCAACCATTCAAATACTATATTAGGAAAGTTATGATTTTTTTGTTCACATAAGAAAGGTTTGAAACCACGAATACCTGGCTGAATTGATCACCGGTATTATGCCGTCGAAAAAAAAAATTGAAGAGACTAACTCTCAGTAAAGTTGAATATCATAATAAATGAACAAATCAATAATTTTACCTTACAGCATTAATCACTTATTTTTTTCATTCCAATCCTTTCCACGAACTCCATTAACACCTCTACAATTATAGTAGTTCATAACTATAAGATCTCAAAATAAGAAAATGTTCATTGCTCAGTTTTTTTAATTTTATTGAAATTAAATATATTTACTGTACATTCATTAATTTACTTACACAACTGACATCAACTTAACGAATACAAATAAATCGGGTGCTCCAACTATCATTTCAAAATGTCTGTCAAGTCCTAAAACGTCCCGAGAAAAGTGTTCACTTTCCAATAGGGACCGGAGAGTTTACTTGACGAAATGTTAAGGATTTGTCAAACACTTTTGTGCTCAGAATAGCTTGACACATGAATTCTCTAAGTTATTTCTACATCAAATCTAATACATAAATCTCGAAAAAGAAAACTTTAGGAACTTCAAAGCCAGGTCGGCAGGAGTATTTAATTCCACATTTCTTAATGTTTGAAAAAAAAATCACAGTAATATTTAAAATTAATTCTAGATGAGCATTTCATGGAATATTTGGTAAATAATTAAGTCAGTTCCTTCTCTCAACCTAAGCAAATCTTATAAAAATAGACAACAAATATACTTAAGAAAAATAACAACAAGTTCAAAATAGAAACAAAAAATGAGAAGAATTGCCTACTGAAGGATTCAAATTGAATGTTTGCACTGTTTCATGGAATGTGAGAGGAATTTGAAAATAAAATCAGTTTTTCAAGATTATTTGGCAAATTTTGATTATTTCAATAATGATTCCATAATATATGAACATTAGGAAATCATTGCAGCGTATCAAATCTAAAAATATTTTCCATATTATCATAGATGGCGGTGTTTCCTCGTATACTATCTTTCACACATTCTGATCGTTAGGGCACAACTCTGAACTTTTCGAAATCATTCAGTTTGTTCTATAATTCTTTCGTTTTAAAATTTACTCATATGATGAGGCGTGAATTACATAAAATTAGTATAACGATAGCGCCCAAAAATTAAAACAAACGAAATTCACTTAACCTATGGAATATTTGAAGTGCAAAATACATATTCATATCGTGGAAAATATCTACACAACTGAATTACTGGAAAACTCAACTTCGAAATAAAAACAACACAGTTTTCGAATATGTTGGGGCATTTTCAATTAACACTTGAGTACACAGAAAAGAGCTCCCTGGATTCTACAAATTTTGTCTCACTTCAAGTATTTCCCTCTAAAAATAAGTGTGCACGCGTAATTGTGTTTATTCTGATGTGAACAAATATGTCTCTGTAATTGAATGTATGTGTTCATCTGGTTACATTTCAGAGGTACAAGTTATTAGAAAAAAGTTCCGTTCCACAATTTTTTTGATGGGAATTTGAAGATTACAATTATCATAATCATAATTATTTTATCATTCAATTCCTAGGAAACGAGTTTCATCAAAAGTGAAAATGTGAAATTTTTATAAATAAAAATTAAAGCAAATATTTTGTAAAGAAGTGTTTATATTCTATATTTATTGCAAAGCGCTTTCGAATTCCGTCATCTTCAGTGCTTACCTGAAAGTAAATACTCTGAGAAAAAATTGAGAAGTAAAAAGTTTGAGGTTATGAAATTGAGAAATTGATAATGGGTACTTTCTAGTTAGGCAACAGGAAGTATCGAAATTTGTAAAATATTGTGCGCTAAAACAAAACTGATTTAGAAGAACCAACGAAAAGACATGTTAGAGGCTGGAGACCATGTGAGTATGTTGGGTAAATGAAAGACAACTTGTGACAGAATGTGTCAAGTCAAGTCTCATAGAGAAAATAATGGTACCAACTTGAAGAGTGATACAATATGAATTGTAGAAATTATTGAAAGATTGCTAAAATACACTTTACTTTAAGTTAGTGATGCTTTGATTAAGGGGAAAGAAATCTCTATATAAGTTTACTTAAGTATTCAGGCATTGATCATTGTTAGCAAGTTCATTGAAAATTTCCAGTTCTTCAAACAAATTCATCTGCGGAAATTCTTCTTGTTGATTTTACGTAGAATTTTGGAACTTCTGTTGGGGCTGAAGTTGTGTTTGCATATTTAAAAATGGTTACCAAATGCAGATTCATCTGGGCTACCAATGTAAGAGCCAGAGCAATCAGAACAGTCAAGCTTATATCATCCGCTTCTTTTCAACTTGTTAATTTTGCCTTTAGAATTGACTGAATAGTTGCTTGGATTGTTGTAAAGATTTTGGGGAAACTTTAGTACCAAGTTTCGAGTATTTTTTGATTTTGGAAATGTCATTATACATGTTTTGATCAAAATATAGAAGAGATAAAGATTTTACTAAAGGTGAATTATCCAGGGCAATTCGGTTAAAGGCCAGTCTTTGGTCTGTCCTGTATTTGAATCTATCAATTCATTTATGGATGATAAAAGGTTGATACCCATTGTCGACATCAATCTGTATCAATGAAATCAATTCTGTGTTATGATTGATAGGAGTTTTCTGTAGATGAAGCAGTCTAATATATTATTACTTTTTGATATCGTAAGATCTAAGAACAAGAAGTTCAATTAATTATCTGTTTCAATTCCAAGCGTAAATTTAATTTTGGGGTTTATATTATTTAAATATTCAAGAACATCATGGGCGACGTTGTTGTTACCTTCAATGAATACCAGGCAATCATCTATACAATACGGTACCAACTAATAATGCAATTGAATTTATTAATGATGAATAAATTTTCCAATTTTTCCATATAAACATCAGCTAGAGAAGGTGAAAGGGGGTTAGCTATTGCCAGGCCTTCAAGTTAGTTATAGAATTTATCATTGAAAACGAAATAATATTGAGAAATGCAAAAATTACGTAGAGTTGATATGTTAGTTTTTGTCGAATTAGAAACTGTGTGTTGTGAAAGTAAGTTGAACACTAAAGGCAAGGTTTCAGATTCAGGTTGAGAGGTGAACAGGTTGCTGATATCAAAGGATATTATGAGTGTATTAATATCAGCTCGAAATTTTTTTATTTCATTAATTAAACCTAAAGTGTTACAAACCAGCTAATTCGGTAACTTTGGATTTATTTGATGATATAAAAAAAGGTTTAACCTGAAATCGATATTCTCATGTTATCACTTGATGCCACCAACCTGTTAACCTCTACACCTTACTTTCAGTGTCCAACTTGTCTCAACACTTAGTTTCTAATCCGATAAAAACTGACATACTAACCGACCTGACCTAGCAATGGGTCACCCTATTTCACCTTTTCTAACTGATATTTTTATGGATAACTTGGAAAAGTCATTCATCTTTAATGAATTTGATAACATTATTAGTTGGTACCGTTATTTAGATGATTGCCTGGTATTCATTGAAGGTAACAACAACGTTGGCCATGATGTTCTTGGATCTTTTAATAATTTACACCCCCAAAATTAAAATTACACTTGAAATTGAAACAGAAAGTAAATTGAACTCTTTAGATCCTACTATAACAGAGAGTAACAATAAATTGACTTCCCCATCTTCAGAAAAACGACATGGACTGATCACGGCACTCCATTTAACTCTTATCACCACTGGCAACAAAAATAGCATCCTTCAACTGTTACGTTAACAGGCTTTTGAAAATTCCTCTTAATCCAAATAATTATAACACAGAATTGAATATACTGAAACATATTGCTGTCAACAATGGCCACCAACCTTAAATAATCCATATATTGATTAATAAATACTGGAATTTAACTTAATTGCCATGGATAACTCACCTTCAGTGAAATATTTATCTTTGCCATATTTTGATCAAAACATGTGTAATGACTTTTACAAATTTATAGAAGACACCATACGTGATACTGAAGTTTCCTTTCAATCTTACATAAATCTAAGCAACTATTTAGTCAATTCTTAAGACAGCATTAATAAGTTAAAAAAGGCGGAGTCTTAAGCTTGACTGATCTGATTGCTCTGCCACTTACATTGATAGAACTGGTTAATTCCTCATTATCCGAATAAGGGCCGGTCTTTTCACCTTTAGATAAGTCCCAGATAACTCTATCTATCAGATAAGGATAGGTAAACCTGTGAAGTTTATCCGATAGATAGCTATCAGAGACTTTATTGTGAGGTGAAAAGACCGGCCCTAAATGAACAAAAAACAGATAAATCTGTATTTGTTAGTCATTTTAAAATATGCAAACACAACATCAGCCCCATCAAAAATTCCACAAAAACTCATCCAAGCCGCCATCCACAATCTCGAACATTGGTCCAAACAAAACGGAATCAAAATGCATGCTATTCACTAAAACATCTAATATTCAACACCCCACCATAACACTGGACAACCATCAGCTGGAATTCGTAAAAGATATAAAATTTCTTGGTCTCACCTTCGATACAAGACTTCAGTGGGGAAAACATGTGAAGAACTTGAAACAATCATGTCAAAATGGTCTTAACCTGATCAAAATATTAGCGAGTATCTCCTGGGGGGCAGATTACACAACACTCATGTCCATATACCGAACAACAATAAGATCAAAACTGGACTATGGATCGGTGGTATTCTCTAGTGCTCGGAAAGCAATACTCAAACAACTCGACAGTATCCATCATGATGGTATCAGAACTGCCCTTGGCGCATATCGAACTAGTCCAGTTGACAGCTTGCATATCGAATCAGGAGAACCTCCTCTGGAAGTAAGAAGGCAATATCTCTGCCTCACATACGCTGCAAGAATCTCGTCCAATCAAAACGAATGTTTCCTAACCAACCCACTCAAATCCATCAAAATTCCGATACAGCAAATTCCCTGCAAGCACGGATCCAAAAATTGTCGAGTACTATCGATCTAAACTCCACATATCCTATAAATCCGGATATTCCTCCTCCCTGGACAATAGCTATACCCTCCTGCAACACAGAACTCTTACAGCCGTATGCATAGTCAATTCCAGCGACTCGCCAGAGTTTCGCCGCTCGCTGCACAAGAACTATAATGCACAGTCGAGCTCCAAAAAAGTGGTACATCGCCAGCGTTTCGCCAAAAAGTTTTCACTTTTTTGGAGCTCGACTGTGCATTATAATCCTTGTGTGGCGAACGGTGAAACTCTGGCGAGTCGCTGGCGATTGACTATGCATACGGATGTTAAAATTTCCGAAAAATGATACTACCACCAATCTCATTCAGAATTCATTCAATATGATCTTATCCAAGTACTCCAACTTCAACCACATATACACCGACGCATCAAAATCCGAAGAAGGCGTAGGAACAGCAGTGATTAGTGACCAGGGCAGTGAATGCTACAAATTACCAGGAAATAGTAGCGAGTACACTGGAGAGGTTCATGCAATAGCACAGGCAATTCAAAAAGCAAAGCAGATGAATGGCAATTCTGTGATTTTTACAGCTACTTTGAGTGCTATAGAAGGATCCCGACAGCTTTACCCTAAGCATCCCTTATTGCAACAAATCAAGACGAACCTGTGTGAATTGTATGAAGATGGTAAACATATCGAATTGGTGTGGGTTCCTTCACATACTGGTATTCCTGGTAATGAGAGAGCCGACGCTTTGGCTCGCAACACTTTTGCAAATCCGGAGGCGAAAATAATCAAGAGAACACCACATGAAGACATACAACGAAATAAAAACTCACACCAATAAAATATGGAAAGAGAGATGGCAGACACTAATTAACAACAAATTGTTCAAAATAAACAACAACATGGCAAAACCAAACTATTTTGGACTCAGTCGAAGACATCAAACCATCCTAACCCGCCTAAGAATTGGACACACCAAACTTACCCACCAGCATATAATGAAAAGAGAAACCCCGAAAAGCTGTGAATACTGCGATTCTAGCATATCAGTGGAACATATATTCGCCTGCCCAAACTATGAACAAGAAAGAAATAACCTCAGACTTACCGGTGACTTAACTTTGGCTCTGAATGGTGATTTCGCAAGTGTCATTCTTTATATCAAGATCAATTTATTTAACTCAATATGATGACTTTGTACTGTTTTTATCTGTTTTTCGTATGTTCCACCGCGAATGAGGTCGATGCGGATTAAGAAATAATGATAAAAAAAAAATTCCACATAAAATCGACAAGTACAATTACCTCAGATTGGATTTGTTGAAGAACTGGAAATTTCCGAACAAGTTTCACTGCCTGAATACTCGTACAGAGTTTTCTCTCCCCTTTATCAAAGTTTTACTAAGTTTAATTAAATTTAATGTTGGCAATCATTCAATAATGTCTTAAATTCATATTGGATCACTCTTCGAATACCATTATTTTTTATGACGCTTTACTTGACACACTCTGTCAAAGGTTGTCTTTCATTCACTTGACAAATGGCCTGAATTTCTAACATGCCTTTTTGTTGGTTATCAGGCTAAATTAGGTTTATTTAAACGTACAAAGTTTTTACAAATTACTATACTTCCTGTTGTCTGACTAGTAAGTACTCATTAATAATTTCTGAATTTCACAACCCCAAACTTCTCACTTCTCAATTTCCTTCAGAGTATTCAGTTTCATGTGAGCACTGAAGATGACATATGTTGAAAGCGCTTTGTAATAAATATAAATTTTTTAAATTTCTATACAAAATCTTTGCTTCAATTTTTATTTATGAAAATTTCACACTTTTATTTTTGGTGAAACTCTTTACTTTGAAAGCAAAAAACAATTTTTGACTTTTTACTTGTCTTTCTATAAAAAAAAATAGTATTCAAAAGAGATACTTGATATATGAAACATTCGCATTCAGCACATAGAAAACAAACAAGAAATGTTGATGGTAACAAGTAGAATGAATTCTTGAAACTGTGGAAATGCTCATGTCGATGTGGCTCAAGACTGCATCATCAGGAGGTTGATTAATGAGGGGCTATTTTGTGGAACATCTTATGCTTCGTCATCATCGCTCCTGCGTCTTCGTCCAGGGCCTCCTGCGAAATTGG
Organism: Chrysolina oricalcia; assembly: GCA_944452925.2. Taxonomy (NCBI): domain Eukaryota; kingdom Metazoa; phylum Arthropoda; class Insecta; order Coleoptera; family Chrysomelidae; genus Chrysolina; species Chrysolina oricalcia. The sequence continues at coordinate 11,457,309 of OX101826.2, forward strand.
CGGCTGCGAGTCCCATCAAGTGCTTGGCCGCCTGTGAGCCAGAGAAGCCACGACCGAGTCCCAAGTCCAGGCCTCGTTTTGAGCTGAAAAAATATTTTTATATTGATGAAACTGTTAGAAATTGTAGGTATAAGGACAATTTATAAATCTGCCAACGCCGAAAACCCACCCCTAGCTCAGAGTTTTGTGGTTTCCGTAACAACCTGACAACTTTTTTGATTCAGTAGATTCAAGAATCAAAGATTTTATTTATACATAATATGGCTAACATTTTCCTATCCTTAACTAGGTGCATTCCCAAGTAACAATTTAAATGTTATTTGATTTATGCAGGTTATATATTATTCCTAATACGCTACCAGAGCAAACAGATTTATGAATCAGTTTCAAAACACTCCTGAAGGCTATAAGATAAAACCATTAAGCATTAATTGTTATTTAAGTAACAAGGAATGTAAAGACGTGTTAACATTCGAGGTGAGCGAGTACGAGCCGAGGCAAAGCCGAGGCTTGTCGCTTGCCGAGGATGATAACAGTCGATACATTCCGTGTTACCTACTTATTACGTTTTTTCCGCTGCTTGTTGACATTTCTCAAAATTTGCCTGAATTGAAGTTTGTTTTCTTACCATCCGTTCATGATTATTCGTTCGCTATTTCATTCTAAGTTGCTTGTGCGTGTAACTAAGTTACCGAATAAGCAGACAACAATAATATTCAAAAGGTCTCATAACCTAAAAATTGATATGAATGAAACTGAAGGTATTACTTGTCAAAGGCAAAGTCATTATTACCCTAGGCATGTAAATGACACTATTTACATTCCGTTGTCAAGATGAATTAGTAAACGAATGATATAGGCCATTTACCTGTTTTGTTGCTAAGCATGTATGGACTATTTACAGTGTCGGCAGCAGGAAAAGTATATTTGTTTTTATGATGGTTTTACAATGGCTTATACACATACACGATAAATCTTTTTGGTATTAAAATAATCCACTTAGAAACTTAGTTTTGTTATGGTTTTATAGCACTCCTCAAGTCCATGCAATGGTTCTGTAATAAAACTAACGATGAGGTTTTATCAAGGTTTTGAGATGTACTCTCGAGAACCGCTATAAAATCAAAGCATAAAACTATTTCTACTTAAATGCTAGTAGCTCCCCCTAACCAGTAATAAATAAATCACATTGGGTAAAGATAACTGGAAAAAATAATTAGTAATTAAACGTTTCACAAGACTAAGACACCAAATACTTATCACGGGAGTATAGACACTGAGTATACTGACCACGTCGATCACGAAAAGACGAATGTCAGGCGGGATTGACAATTGACAGTCGAAATATTTTGGAAATTGGATTAAATAATACCAAACGTACTTTTTTAGGATAAAATGGTTTTAAAATGGTTTATTTTGAGGAGAAACGACTTTATGACGGCAATATGTGCAGCTAAATAGAATAAAGGTAGGGTAGCCATATTTTATTACAACCAGAGGGAACAACTAAAGAGATCCTAATTTCAATTCATGTTTCTTGCAATTTGGTGTGTATGACGGAAAGGAAATACACAATTATTGGTATTCATTTGTATTTAGATATAGTACAAATCATTCCGGGAAAGATTTGAGTCAAAATATTTTTTTAATTTTATGTGGTATTTTGTTTATTTTCTTAATTTCGCGTTGTTATTGGGGCGCGTTGCAGATTTACCACCTAACTGATGTCATTTTGTCAAAAAAAATTCATTCGCAGATGATATTAGACATTTCACGTTGTTGAATACCAATATATTCTTCATATATCACTGCCAGGACGCCATCATTATATTTTTGCTTGTAAATTAGTCGCCCTATTTTCGCAACTGAAGAATTAGATTAATTTAAGTCCGTTTTGGCTGTAGTTATTTATGGAATATTTTCTAACCTCAATTAATGACATACAGGTTTATAACAGCCTCATGATTTGATTTTATAATGATCCTCAGGAGGTTATTAAGAATCCTGCGAATAAGGCAAGCAGGTTTTATGCTTGCATTTCAAAATAGCCCTGAGAACCTTCATAGGAGTGGGCCCTCGTAGATTTATAGCAGCTTTAAGGAGGTTTTATGGATGTCGTTACAGCAAAACAGTTTTATCGATGCTGTGATTGTTACGGTCTACAGAACCTTCTGAGGGCTATCACAAAACTGAAATTGTTACTTGGGTTAGGTTCTTCTTTCTCCTTCTGGGAAGAGGAAGGAATAAGGACAGCTGTCTCCAGCCACCACTCGGTTTCAACGTCAAGTCGAATCCTGGACCCCTTGCGGGAGACTCTTGAAACGGCCCCCACGGTCTTGTGGGCAGATCCGTGACTACTCAGAGAATGGATAGATATTGTGCAGAATTCACGCCTCCTGCAGAGCTTAGGCGCGACTTTTGTTTGTATTTTAAACAGAGAATCAAGTTTCGAAAGCCAAGAACGAACCCAATGCCTTACCCACAACGCTGCCGTATAGTTGCAAGACTGCTTTGAATTCATTACCTGTAGTTTCCATCATACAAGAATTGGTTCATTTTCAACGAATGCGTTGGAGATGCGAGCGTTTTTTTCAGTATTGTCGCTATAGAGCGAAAAATCTGCCACAAAGTGATATCTGAAAGCGTCAAAGGCTACTTTGGTAAGCAGTTGTAGAAAATAGCTATTTGTATAACAAGGGAGGGAAGATTTGAAGTTTACTGCCTGACGCGTATCGGAGGGCAGTAATCATCAAAGGGAGGAGAAGACACTTTATTCCCATGTTATATGTATGATTTTTCCGCTTCCCTCAAATAACAAGTCATTTTTCAATAATTTATTTATGAAACTAACAAACAAAATTTATTAAAGAACTGATAGTAAGAAGTAGGTGCAGTATAACTCATAGGCAAGTTATTTTCATTCTTGCATCCTACATATTTTCAATTAGTGGTATAGTAATTATTTATACTAATGTTAAACGTGCAGTTTTGAGCAGCGTTCATTTGAATACCACTAGAAGTGAGAGCTGGAGCCAACGCAGTTTTCCTGATATTTATGATAACAACATTATCATACAGCTGGTATCCCCCGGAGGTATTCGTACTTGGCTGATTACAATCAATTTCGTCAACTTCAGTGACTTCCAAATTTGGTTCGAATTTTTTTGCTTGTTTGCAACAGATTGCTGCACATATCCTTCAGCGATATTCGTAGACTTCCAACCTCCTTATTGCTTCAAAGCAAGAATATCTCCTCCAGAATTTGCAAATAAACTTGCCGAAGTTTTTCTGAAACTATGCCTGGTATAATTTATGGCATTAGACAGTTTTAAAAATTCTGCAATTTTTTTTAGTAATTCTAACAATAGTATTTTTTCCAACTATTTGGTCGACACATTTTCCTGCTCTATAGCAGACAAATGGCTTAACCAAGCCCAAACATTTACTGAAAATCTAACGGATTTTCCTGAATTATGAACAAATTCTTAATTTAACTTTGTTTCTCTAGACCTGTACACTCTTATATATCCACGGAAGCACAACTGGAGCTTTTTCATCGGTAAATACTACACTATTCCAGTTTTCGCATAAAGTGTTATTCAAAGCGAAAATAACTCTTGCCTGTTTATGTTTATTTCCCATGATAACCTTTTTGGCAGCAGCATAGTTTTTTTGGTGCGATTTTTTTTATTTTAGGACTTGCTCTAGATCTTGATACAGGAAATGCTTGTATGTCGAATAGAATTTCGCGCTACTTCAAAGGGGTTTACCTGCAAATACAGCAAGAGTGCATTATCTTATTCTTGCGAGCTGTCTTGTGTCTCCCAGTTGGCGTTTTTCTGTTCTGTACGTTTTGTACGGTCTTCTTATTCACATTTATAACATGGGATATATCTCTCATGGGCATACCATCTTGTAAATAAAGAATTATTTGGCCTCTTTTAAAATTATCTAGCTGAGGCATTGCACTAATTGCACTAGAAATATTTTAAAAGCGCGTGTTACTAACAAAAATAGTTCGAAATTTGACACTACTTGTGAAAGTCGATAAGTAGTTTATTAATTAAGATTGACAAGCTTGACTAACAGTAGCATATAAGTGCTGTAAGACTTTTTTATGCACACAACTGTACCTGAGTTGGTTTGAAAACTTATTTAATATTCGGATATCTAAAATATAAAATTGTAAATGGAAATATCAGATGGGGTACATAAATATTTAATATCACTTTTAGGGCCCTTTTCCAACAACTATAAATAAGACTAATAGGTTATGAAAACGTTCTATGATGATACACTTTTACACGAAATGTTGATAATACAAAATTGATCACTGCATATTTCTCTTTTATAACATGTTACGTTACTACGAACATATTGATATCTCATAAAATATTTATGTTTGTGATATGATTATATTGCATACAGCTAGTATACAGAGCCATTCACTTATTGCACTTCTATAGAGTTTTCATCTGGTTAACCTCAAATTGATCAAGTAGGCCCAACCTTCGTATCACTTTTCATCGTTTCAAAATTGAAGTTAATACCTGTAATAAATAAACTGTTTTCGAACAAACAATTCTATGCCCAGAAACAAATATATATACCTAATAACCTTACGAACAGCAACAATGATACTACATCAACTAATCCTAGTTTTCTGAGTTACTACTGCTCAACACTTTCCATTGGTCTTCAATTTTCTTTAAGTGAACAACATTTCTACGTCTTTCTAACATGACAATCCCCACCATTTTTCTCCATAATGGTATGTGGAATTGGGTTATAGTTTGGTGTCAATTTGTTGGTTTTCTCCATGTTCCTCAAATACACTTTATCGCCTCTTTCCAGACTCTTTTCCGCTGCGTTCCTCCTCTTATCCGCGTATTCCTTAACCTTTTCCTTTTCAATTTTATCTTTGTCTTTAATTTTCCCATCGATAATTTGTTGTTCAATGTCTTGGAATCGTGGAATCTTGTCTCTGAACTGTCGGTGGAAAAATAGTTCCGACGGAGATTTTCCCGTTACGGAATGTGTGTACTGTTGTACATCGTTAAGTAATCCAACAATTCCTGTTTCCAACGAATTTCCCATTGCGTGACTCATCCTAAGCCTTTTTAAGATATCCCTATTTTGTCTCTCTACTTCACCGTTTTGTTGTGGCCAATATGGGATTGTATAATGAAGGGTAATGCCCCTTTCTGTACAGAAATTTTTTGTTTCATGCCGCCCATTATCTAAGGTAATTGATAACGGGTTTCCTCCTGGAGAATATTTCTTGCAATATTTTTACTGTCTCTGCTGCTGTTATAGTTTTCATTATTTTGATTTCTTCATATCGACTGTAATAGTCGATTATAACAAATAAAAATTCGCCAGTTGGTAGGGGCCCTAAAAAATCCAATGGGTTCAATGGGCAAGGTTCTTCGCTTGAGAGGGTTTGGTGGATTAGGATTGCTCACTAAAACGCAACCTTTTCAAAGTTTTTCGATATTAACATTTTTTGATAATTTGACTTTCATGAAGCGTCTGAAAGGTTCATTCAGTGTAGCTAGGTTTGCCACTCATTTCCCGATATAGTTCACCCAAGACCCAAAAACTCTGTAATTCGTTCAATGTTTTGGGCGTTCGGAAAGATTTTGTACAATCAATATAGCTACTCAAAGGCCTGATACCATTAGATGATAACGCGTGTCCCAAAAACATTTTTGAGCTTGAAAACACACTTGTTCTCATTTAACAAAACACCATTTTCTTTGAGAGTTCGAAGTGTTTTGTCCATCCACTTATCATGTTCACTTTCATCAGAGGCAAAGATTAAGATGTAATCAATAAAATTCAATGTGCCGTCACAGTTCATCAAGATCATTTCCAGAGTTTTCTGACAAATTTCAGAAGTACATGAAATTCCGAACATTAACCTCTTATAACGAAATAACCCTTTGCTGCTAATAAATGTCGTACTGAAACGGGACTCGGGGGATATTATGATCTAATGAAACGCATTTTTTATATCGGGCATTTCTGAGTTTTGTGATTAGTGAATTCATTGTCGGTAACGGGCAGTTTTCACGTATTATTCCCGAATTTGCCCTTCTCATATCAATACATATACGAATATCACCATTTCCCTTCAAAATGGGGACCATAGGTGAAATCCATCTGGACAGTTCGTTGACTTCTTCGATTATATCGGATTCAACTAGCTCCTTCAGTTTTGCTAAAATTTTTTGTTCCAGGGGAATTGGTACTCTTCGATAAGGTTGACAGATTGGTGTTACAGAGTTATCTATCGGAATATCAACGATAACACCTATAAACTTCGGAAATTGGCAAACGGTGTTCACTGAACTACCGATTCTTAAAACATCCAAAGCTATTGCTGTTAATTTCCCTAATAAAATTTTTTTTGAACTTTGAAATTGAATGTTGTAGATACTGTTTTATTGTTCACTGAAACTTGGGACTGAAAAGAACCTAACACTTTCAAAGGTTCCTTACTAACATAGGTCAGGAACACTTTGTCATGATTCTTTATTTGATTCTGAACAATAACATTTTTAGATTTCATGAAATCCCATGTTTTATTACTAATCAAATTGCTCCTACTTCCAGAGTCGATGAGCATTTCAACTGAAACTCCACCAATGCTTGTTTGAATCAACCAATCGTCGTCGATTTGGAAAACATAGTCACTCTTATTTCCGTTTTGGGGATTTTCAACACCGTCAATTTCATTTCGACGCTGAGCATGTCTAGAGTTTGACTACCCATGGAACTCAGGCTTATTTCCCCACTTATTCTTTTTGAAGGTACATTTATTTTTCTTTATGGGCTCATTGCAACATCTCTGATAGTGACCAAGTTTTCCGCATGTTCGACATTCGGAATGGACCTTTCCAAGAGATATGAGGTAACACTGAAATCAGATAGTAAATACGCTAATATCACTCGGGATTTTTTATTTATTTTTTCTGACCGCTAGTTTATCTATAATAAGAAGAAAAGTGGTTTCGTGACGTCACGTTCGTCAAAACTAAACTTGGCAACGTTGTTAAAGTTGTGCACCAAATTCTCATTCAAATATAATGTGTCGTATGACAGTTGTCATTTGATACCAGATGGATTCTTTCGTCTGTTTCGCGGTGCGATCAATAAGAATAGTTTGTCTCTGTCTAACTCATTTGCCTACCCATTTGATACAAGTGAAGCAGTTCCATCAGATCTAATCTTTAACGCACACTACCTTGATTTATTTTTTGAGGTTAAGTTTTGAGAGCTTTTGTTGTTTGTGTTCTAAAATTTGTTATTGATTCCTATATCTCCAGTACCTGTATCCCTGCAATAACTGAACATGTCGAAAAGGTGCTTTGTACCCGGTTGTCTGAACACCAGTGCATATTCCAATAAACAATCTTTTATGCACCTAAAGATGAAGCGCGTCGGAAAATGTGATTCGAAACAGTGATTAATCCTTTTGTGAAAAGCGGAAATATATGTTTTTGTGAAGAACATTTCCAAGTGAGTACTTTACATTATGTTATTATTGTATTCAAAGCAGAGAGTTCAAGGAATGATTTTAAATTTTAGTCATTGCAAGAAAGACCGTGAACAATTACACAAATAAATTCACACCAAATCGTTTATGATAACACCTCATGTTGATTGTTGAATGTAAATAAAATAAACATTAACCTCACATCTCCATATAACTTTTGAGAATTGATAACTGTCATTACGATTTGCTGTGTTGTCAATGCTCGTTCTTCATCAAAAGGATAATCCGTTCAGAAAATTTGAAAGTTACAAATACAATGAAAAATAGCTAATATGTGGATTTTTATCTATGAGTTGATCAAGTGACAATGTATTGATTATTTCTTTACGGCTTATATCATGCTAGAAGTTATATTTTTAAGGAGAACGGTATTGCCTGTTTCGGAACGTGGATTATAGTGGGAGGTATTTCCGATGAACGTGACGTCAGCGGCACACTTTCAAATGTGATATTTTTTTTAAATGAAAGAAAAATAATGGAACATTTTATTAAATGGACTTTTCAGACTAACAACTATCGATTTAAACGAGTTTTGTAATTTATTTTCCGTAAATGTAAAGGTCCATTTGCAGCGGGACATTTGCTTTCTGGGTGTGGCCGTTTGAAACCACATTTACCACATATATTTCTGGAATATTTATTGAATGTGGAAGAATTATCTATTTTATTAACACTCTGGAAACTGTTGGATGATGAACCCCCGAATTGTTCCATTTCGCGATTTATTGTCTCTAAAGCTTTTGCTTCAGAAATAATGGTGTCAATGGTGACGTCATCACTTGTACTCAAAATCTTTTTCCTTAATTCTACCGAGGCACATTTTTCGACAATTTGATCAATTAAGTGTTCGTCTAATTTGTCAAATTTACACTTCAAAGATTGGATTCTAAGTCGAACCAAAAATTTTATCTTCTTGTTTTATTTGTCGAAAAATGTGCCGACGATAAAGTTTGCTCTGTTTAGGGTAGAAGTACTCATCCAACTTCCTCAAGGCCACTTCAAAAACATCATGTCCATCTTGCAGATCAGATTGTTCGATGTGGGCTCCGGGAATGTTGTAATACATTTCCTGCAAACTCATGCCCCCGGTGTGCAAGAGTAAGGCTCTTTTTCTACTCGGATCTTCTATATTAGATGCAACTAAATAGATTTTGAATGCTCGCTTACATTTCTCCCAGTGTAGTCCCACTGAACTAGGATCACCCTCACACTCAAAAGCCTCCAACGAAGGTAAATTTGCCATTTTTCAGAATGGTAGGTGTGAATCTGAAAATTCAATACTCTGTTCAGATTCTACTACCGATTTTTGTTTGGCAAATTTTTTCAATAAGAAATTTATATATGTATACTCGCATATACCCACATATATGCCTGAATAACGTCCAAAAAGCTATGAGGATTTGTGCTCCAGCTAAATCTTGTTGTGCTCGTAATCTTTTCACTGTAACTTCGCTGTTTGTAAAATCACTTCTCGTATTATCTAAATTGCATCTAGTATGGATGACAATTCATTCCATTCATACAAACGGACTATCAAGAGTTTTTTCATGCGGAATTTAACCGCAGCAATTTGATCTCGCAGCTACCTACTGCCGGTTTTTTGGTCTAGCGGTACCCCAACCGCGGGCTTTTTTGATCTCTCAGGCGCCCCCTGCGTTACTATTTTGATTATCAGGTACCTACTGCTACGAACACAAACAACAGCTGGCTACCAAGCTCCTCTTTTTACCTCGAAATTTTCATTCAACTAAACCTTTCCAACATTTCACTAACCTGATTTTCTCTCGTCGCCAATGTAGTATTCTCCAGTTCCTGTCTTTGTACTCCTATTTATTACTCACTACGAGTCGGTCCGCTACTCTCTCTCTCTCACGACCCGGCAGTTAATGAAAATCCCTCTCGTAAGGTTGAATAATAAGAACAGTCATTCGCATGAATCAGTCTTTATTCATTCCAGACACTACAATACCTATCATTGAAGTTATCATTCAATTCATTCATTTGCAACGCTTCCAATAAGTATATATGCCTTCCTTTGTTGAAGAAGAATGTTCATTTTTGTTTGTCAAATTTTGAAAAATTGTTTTTAATGTATCCGAAGCCGTGAAAGCCTACATTCTTATAGTTTCCTAAGTTGTTAAAAAAAAAAAATTGTACCAAAAATTTTTAAGTTCATTTCACTTCACGGGGCCAGGTAGCCGAGTGGTCGAAGCGACATGGTTTAATCACTTTGGCTGCCAGTCGGCGATGGTTCAAACCAAGGCGACTGCAGAAAATTTTCTGATGGCCCGAGAAAGTGCTAGGAATCACACGTAAAAAGTTTCGACATTTGAGGGCTGCCGTTCGTAAGGGGACCACTGCTGGTTAACGGAAAAAACAATTTTAACAATTATAACTTACCTTAATAAAAGTTGGGCAATTTGTATTATTTCACGCTTTAATAATAAGTCGTTGTATACAAGAAGACTTTTATTTGTCGTTTTAAGCTAATTTTATTTTTTGGAGACATTGGCAAAAAATAAAACCTCACTTATCCATATATTCTTTAATGCTGAAAAACTTTTCCAATGGACCTTTCCACGACATATGAGAGAACACTGTAATTATAAAGTGTATACGCTAATATCACTCGGGAGTTTTTATTTATTTTTTCCACCGCTAGTTTCTCTATAATCAGAAGAAAAGTTGTTTCGTGACGTCACGTTCATCAAAACTAGACTTGGCAACGTTATAAAAGTTGTGAACCGTTGAATCCCAAATTCTCATTTGAATATAATGTGTCGTATGACAGTTATCATTTGATACCAGATGGGTTCGTTCGTCTGTTCCACGGAGCATCAATAAGGGGTGGGATTATGAACACTCGATAAGGAATCTGTCACGATACGTAGGCTAGAACAATGGATGTTCTCGATCCGAAACGAAATCGAAATTATGAAATTTCTTAGAATAGAGATAGAATGGAATTATATCTACCATATATACCACTGATATCGACTCAACTTCCAATATGTTTTGAATTGTATTGGTTTTCATGATTGCTCAAATCTGACATATGTCAAACTCGCGACGGATCGAGTGTTCGTAATTGCACCCAATAACAAATGAGTTCGAAAATACTTAGAACATAGTACGTACGTCGTATGTTCCATAAATAGTGGTAAATGTGACGTTCTAATAACGAATTAAATATTGAAATTTATATCAGTGTGTGCATAAAACTCCAATGAAGTGATATTGAGTTAAATCAAAGTGATACTTGAACACACCAGTTATATATTAACGTATAAATTCGAATTATTAACGCATTTATAATTCTCACCCAGTGGACATAAAAATGTCAAATTCATTGTGGAGAACGTCCACCAGCAAAACTCAGAATAAGCTGCAAGTGTTGCACGAAAGTATATCATGCAACTTGTATGAATGTCAAAGAAAGCCAAATACCGTCATATAGTTCAGGTGAATTGATTTGGTAATGTGAAACATGCAATAGCAAAGTCGTTGGTAATAAACGAAAACCGTCTATCACAGCTGACTCAACGACTATATCTGAAATTCGGGACATGCTCAAAGTGATCTTGGAAAAACAAAATAGTTTTATTGATACATTGGCTAAGCATGGCTCCGAAATTGATCTCCTGAAAAGCGCAGATATTGAACACCAGGCAGGAATATTGGAAAATAAGGACAGATTAGAAACGTTAGAAGATAAAATGAAGAACTTAATGGAAGAAAACCATAGCTTGAAACAAAAGTGTAATAAAATTCATCAAAGATCTATGAACAACTGTTTGGTAGTCACTGGGGTACCACAACCAAAAAATGAAAATGTTTTTTTGACCGCTCAACTGATCGGATCAGCGCTAGGTGTTCGGTTGGAGGAAACACACATTTCGACTGCTTATCGTATCCAGACACCTGGCAGAAACGGTTCCAGTTTGATTATTTGTTTTGCGAATTTGAGCTGTAAAAAAGAAATGATGAGGTGCCGTAAAATAAAACGTGACTTTTCAACGGCAGATTTGGACTGTTCTTTAAAGAATTTGGTGAAGAATCCCAATATAATTTATTTAAATGAGTATTTAACTGCTCAAAACAAGAACTTATTCATGAAAGCTAAAGAATTCAAAAAAGATAATGATGTAAAATTGCTATGGGTGAAGGGTGGCAATATATTTATGAGAAAGGTAGAGGGTACTAAGGCAACTCTGATTAATTCTGAAAACGATTTTCAAAAAATGTAAATTTATTCTCTCTCATTCATCTCGCACTGTTTCGTATTTTTTATCTTTTATTGCATAATTCACTCTAAGTCAATGTCAAAATTAAATATTGGAGTTTTCAATATCAGGTCTATTCTTCCAAAATTTATCAGTTTTAGCGAGTACGTCGGGAAAAGCAGTTTCGACATACTATTAATAACTGAAACTTGGTTACATGCAGGTATTGACGATGAAACAGTTTCTTTAGATGGGTACAGGATGTATCGCCGAGACAGAAATCAAGGTAGGGGAGGAGGTGTTATTATATACATAAAGTCCTTGATTAATAGTACTTTACTCAATCTCGCAGATATCAATAATAATACTGAACAACTGTGGATTTCTTTCTCGAGTAATCATTCGACAAACTGTATTGGAGTAGTATACAGGGCACCTCATCTACCCCTAACAGATTTCCTCACGACATTAGATGAAACCCTTAGCCTTTTTTCGCCTAAATTCGATAATATATTTTATGGGGGTGATTTCAATGTAGACTTTTTAAAAAACACTTCAAATGATTACAAGAGTCTCAATTCCATATTTGACAGTTTTGGATTATCTCAAATCGTAAATGAACCAACCAGGGTAGGTTTGAATAGTGCTACTTTGCTGGATTTATTTTTATGTTCTGAGCATATAAAAATCATTGAATGTAAAACATTTGATCTGTTGAATTTGTCAGATCATAGTTTCATCAGTTGCACAGTGGATCTAAATGTTAGCAAAACACAACCCATATTCCGCTGTTACAGAGATTTTAATAACATCGACAGAAACGAATTTTTAATTGATTTAAAAAAAATTGATTTTGATCAAATTTTTTATGAAAAAGATATCTATAAAAAATTGTTCATTTTCAATAACCTGCTACTAAATCATTTCAACAAACATGCACCAATGATAAATGCAAGAATAACAAAAAAATATGCACCTTGGCTGACACCCAATCTGAAAGAAATTATAAAACAAAAAGACAAAGCATTATCGAAATTTAAAAAGTCTAAAAGAGAAGGTGACTGGTTGTCGTATAAAGAAATGAGGAACTTTTGCAACACTGCTGTGGAACGTGAAAAAAAACATATTTCAATGCTATGGCGAGAAATAATAATAATAATAATAAACCATTGTGGAAAACCTTGAAAGAACTTAATATTAGACCCCAACAAAACAATTTCAATTTGCCAATTGAAATATCGGATGTGAATGAAATCAATAAATATTTTGTCAGTTCTCCTAGTGAAAATAATGTACCAAATGAAAAAGCAATTAAATTCTATGATAATAATGTTAGACCGAGCTCGGACACATTCTATTTTAAAACTGTTGATGTTGAAGTCATAAGAAAATATATTTTTGAAATAAAATCTAATGCCACAGGGGCGGACAACCTGAACTTGAAAATGATTTTGCTTTGTTCCCCTCATATTGTAATATATATTACTCATATTGTTAATTTTTGTCTCGAGAATTCCAGATTGCTGGAAAATGGCTCATATGCTTCCTCTTCCAAAAATTACCAATCCAAAACAACTGAAGGATTTGAGACCAATTAGTATACTACCTGCTCTTTCAAAAATTCTGGAAAAAATAATGAATGGACAAATAAGAGAGTACCTTGATGAACATAATCTTTTTCCAGAACATCAATCCGGTTTCCGTTCTAATCGTAGTTGCACCACAGCTCTAACTAAGGTTACTGACGATTTATTTTCCTCACTTGATGATAAAAATATATCTACTCTCGTTTTATTGGATTATTCTAAGGCGTTTGATCGTATAAATCACCAACTCTTATTAGCGATATTGCACTATAATGGTTTTACTAATAGCGCATCTTTAATGATTAAAAATTAATTGGAAAACCGCATACAGCTAGTAAAAATTGGAAATGAGTACTCTGAACCATCGAATATTACTGCAGGTGTCCCTCAGGGATCTATTTTGGGACCTTTACTGTTTACCATGTATACATCCAATTTATCAACATTCATGTCACATTGCCAATCTCATTACTATGCGGACGACATACAAATTTACCATTCCTTTAGCCCCGAAAGAATTAATGATGGGTGCTCGGCCATAATTAACGATTTAAGTAATTTATCTAGAGCGTCAAAGGACCACTACTTGAGTATAAATCCTACAAAATCCAAATTACTTATTTTTGGCAGTAAAAAATGTAGAAATGAATACAAGGATCAGATAAATATTTCCATTAATTCAGAACCCCTAGAAATTGTTGAATCTGCTAAAAACTTGGGATTAATTATAGATAGTGATATGAGATTTAGCGAGCATGTGACAAAAACTATCAAAAAAGCTTATTGCAATCTCAAGTTAATTTATAACTTTTCCAAAATAATTGATACCAAAACAAAAAAAAAAATTGTGTGAGTCCCTGGTTCTAAGCCACTTTAACTTTGCAAATATTGTATACTACCCTTGTCTAACAAAGTATGATCAGAGTCGTATTCAATATGTTCAAAATGCTTGTGCACGGTTCATATATGGAATTAGGAGAAGAAACTCTATATCACACAAACTAAAGGAATCTGGCTGGCTAACAATGAAACAAAGATGGCTATTGAGTATGTGTTGTTTTTCTTATGACATAATTCGTTCCAAGAAACCAGAATATTTATTTAGTAAATTGTTATTCAGGGATGAGGTTCATACAGTCAATACCAGATATCGATTTCGTCTGACTCCACCTATACACCGCACATCTCTTTATGAGCGTTCTTTTTCTTATTTAATCCCAAAAATATTTAATGCTATTCCCGACTCACTCAAAACTTCAAACAGAAAGCGATTCAAAAGTCTGCTGCGACAATCAATATTTGAAGGTAGATTTGATATTTAGTAGATATATTTGCACCGGATGACTGAATGAGAATGAAACTAATACATTTTGAGTTGTACCTACCCGTTTTCTCATAATTCACATTCACTATCATTAATTTAGGTAATTAGTTATTTCCTTTTGTTTTTTATCTCACTTCTTATTTTGCTAATTATTTTTTTTTTGTCAATTTATCATGAACATACATTATATTTTGTTATTTTTATATACACTTTCTTGTTTGTTTTTGGGGTTGAATGGAAGAGCAGTTTTCGATATCCCCGGATACTGGCGACTGAATTCCGCCCTATCATACTGTAGACGTATATATTGATTTATTTTCCCATTGTGAAAAATGCAGTATGAATAAAGACTTATTATTATTATTATTATTATAATTGTTTGTCTCTGTTTAACTTGTTTGCCTACTTCAATATTTAATACAAGTAGAGCAGTTCCATCAAATATGTATGCTGCAAACGAATAGGCCCTTCTTGATTTCTTTTTTAAGGTTAATGCGGTTTTCAAAGTTTTGAAATGTTTTTGTTGTTTGTGCTCTAAATTTTTTCCTAATTCCTGTATCGAAAAGGTGCTTCGTACCTGGTTTTCTGAACACCAGTGAATATTCTAATGAACAATTTTTTATGCTCCTAAATATGAAGCGCATTGTAAAATGTGGTTCGAAACAATGAATAAACCTTGTGTAAAAAGCGGAAATATAATTATGTTTTTATGAAGAACATTTCCAACTGAATATTACTGTATTCAAGCAGAGTTCAAGGAACGATTTTAAATTTTAGTCATTGCAAAAAATAAATTCATATTTGTTGAATAGAAAGAGTCAATCATCTCATAATCAACCCTCCGTAAATTATCCGAACTTCCCTTCACGAAGCCTTTCCATATTTGGATGATGTTATGCAATAATGGGCCAAGCCACAGTTAGCTAGTTTCGTAAAAATATCAAAATAGTTTAGCAGATCATGCAATGTGGCTTAATACTATCGTCAGTGGATGGAGCCCCCTTACAATTGCGGGTTGAATAATTTTTGTTTATTGTAGAATAACACTGGCGATTCCAATGACTGTGATTGCTCAATTGATAAAAAATGTAGCTTGACTCATTGTTGCATACAACCCCCCCTTTAATATACAAATAAATTCACACCAGATCGGTTATAACAGCTCGCTACAGTTAAATGTCGAATCTAAAAAAACAAACATTAACCTCAAATCTCGAGATCACTTTTGTTGCATGAGAACTATCATAATGATTTGCGGTGTTGTCAATGCTCGTTCTTCATCAATCAATCAACAAAAAGTAGCTGATATGTGGATTTTTTTCTATGAGTTGATCAAGTGACGAAGTTTCAATTATTTCTCAATGGCTTATACCAAGCTAGAATCTATATTTTTGAGGAGAACGGTATTGAATATTTCGGAACATGGATTATGGTGGGCCGGTGGGGGTTGTTTCCGATGAACGTGACGTCAGCGGTACACTTTCAAATGATATATTCTTTCAAAATGAAAACAATATAGTGGAACTCTTTGTTAAATGGACGTTTCAGACTACAATCTATCGATTTAAAATAGTTTTGCAATTTATTTTTCATGAATGTAAAGGTCCATAGACATTACTTGATAATTTCCAAAATAAGGGTACTCAACTTCTGGCTCAAAATCAAGTTTTTCAGTGAGCCTCGTTATTATTCCTAAGCGGTATACGAGGCTCGTCTTCGGCGCTTTCCATATTATCTTTATTCTTTGTTTTTCAGTTTTTTTGTAAATGTGTGGAAGTAGAGACCTACTGTTATTACACTACGCATGTTTTGCTATATTTAGATTAAGGGGATACATGAAAAACCCATAATAAAGATGTTTCCCATATGGTGCGTACTTTGGAATGACACTGCATGTTCAACAGGACAAGAAATGTTTTCGAGCACAAAGCCTTCTGAGATCGCAGACACGTGTTTAGGGCTGTTGTTCCTCTTCAGTACGGTGTAGCCAAGTGCAACTATATGAAACACTTGATCTTACATATGCACTGACTGCATCCCCAATAATATATTTTTTTAAGCATACAGGGTGTTTCAAATTCGATCCTCACCATTGGGATCTTGGTAACTATGAGAGATACGGAGATGGTTTGGGTAAAGTTGCGTATTTTTCTGACAACAATATGCCGTTGAGAAAGTTCAGAAATTCCGAGTATATCCGGAGATATCCGGAAAAAACAGAAATTTCGGAAAATGATTTTAATTTTTTTTGGCTTCATTTTTCGAAGGATTTGTAAATATATTACTTTTCCGCATTGCCACTTTTTCCCTTCTTCATAATGGTGTTTTCAGATTTGCTATCCGACGTTTCATCTTCCGGCCACCATCATCAACTTTATTTTTTAATATGGGTGCTACATTGGATTCTTTCTGTTTTGAATAGAACCAGATTTCACCTTTTCAATGATGTAACATGAGTTATTATTCTCTTTGGAGAAATTGGAGATATTGAAATAAATTAATTATTATCATAATAGGCTTTGACTTTGATGTTTCTAAATTTGACTTTCAATTTATTACACTCAATGAAATTTTGTTATTGTACAAGTCATTGAATTTTGAGCAAAAAATTGCTTTCACGAATGAAGAAAAAAGAGATATGATACAAATTTATTACAAAAACCATAGAAACAGTGTTAGGATATCGGAAATGTATTTAAACTTGTATCCCGAAAGACGACAACCACATCGAACTATGTTCAAATTATTGGATCAAAATCTCACCGAGTTTGGTTCATTTGAAAAGCCGAGGAAAGAATACGGAGATAGAATGGACCAGGAAACTAAAAAAAATTTGATAAATGAGGTATGTATGAGGTAAATTAGACATTGTGTGCTTTTCAATAAAAATCAATAATTTGCAGATAAACATGAACCCGGGGAAATCTAGTGCTTGGAGACATCTAAACAAAAAGCTGTTTAAAATGTTACAAAATACACATATCTCAAAAATTGCATCCAGGTGATCCCGAAAGGCGATTGGCTAATAAGAAGACCTGATTTTCCTGTTTAACTGGAAAATGTAATTTGGACAGATGAAAGCACTTTTAAGAATTAACACACATTATGAGCATAAACAACCCCAGGCAGTTCCAAGAAATTCGACCTCAAGTGTGATTTAGTATTAACGTGTGTGCAGGAATTTACGAAGATAGAATTTTGGGTCCTCATTTATTTGATGGAATTCTGAATGGAGAAACCTATCACCAGTTTCTATCGATTTTCGAAGACTATTTGAATGATCTACCTTTGGCTAACTATAACAACATCTGGTTACACTTACCAGACGAGTATCTAATTACCTGACTGAAAGGTTTGGTGATAAATAGATAGAATAGAATAGAATAGAATCTTCATTTAACCAAGTTACAAAAAATATTGTTTTCGGGAAGTCAATACTATACCACAGTATATGTGTACACTCAAGGTTTACAAAATATAGAGTGGAGAAATACATAAAATATATAGAGATACTTAAAATATTTAAAATACATAAAATTTGAAATCGTTGGACAAACCAGATTTTTAAATAACATTAATTGTTTAAGAAAAAATATTTTTGTCAACTTTGACAATGAAAACAGCAGGTCACATAAAAAATTTAAAAATATGTAAAATATAAAAATAATTGAAATGTAAAATATATAGCTACAGTATATATGCAATTTCAAAGTTTACAAAATGTAAAATCAGGAAATATATAAAATTTGAAACCGTTGAGCAACCCAGTGTTTTGAAACCTTGGAATTGTTTTCGATTAATGTTCATCGGTGACAGCAGTTTCTTTGAAAATTTTGTCACTCAAATTCAAAAAATGGTGTGTGAAAATATTCTTCAACTGTATAAAAACAATGAGATAAAATATGTCTTTTGATTGTGGATTTGAATTTTCCAATATTATTCAATGATTTGATACTTCTAGGTAAGAAATTGAATAAATTCAGATCTAGAGAATTTTTTGTCGATTTTGTGAGCCTGTATTGAGGTAATCTCAAATGATCAGCATTCCTTGTCAAATAGTTATGGACATCTGCATTGGTCTCTAGGTTGGCTTTATTTTTATTGATTTCTATTAATGAAACAAAAATATATAATGATGGAAGGGGCATTATGTTTGAAGTTTTGAAAATTTCTTTACAGTGGTCTCTGCAACCAGCAACGGCTACGATCCTGATAGCTCGTTTTTGCAAACGGAAAATAATGTTAGCATGACAAGAGTTACCCCACAGCAACGTACCGTAACTGAGATGAGAATGAAACAAAGCGAAATAACATGATCTCATAGTTTCTATGGATAACTGTTTACTCAAATTGCGTCGCACGAATATGGAGCTTGAGAGTTTTCGGCATAGTTGTTGGACATGACAGGACCAATTTAGTTTATCATCGATGACTAATCCAAGCAGCTTCACACTATGACCTTGAGCAATGTTATTGTTCGTTGAGATGATGACATTCTGTGTTTTATCGTCATTAAGTTTCAAATTATTGGAAGTAAACCATTTTCTATCTCGAGTAGTAGTTATAAGACTGTTTATCTTCAAATCTTCTATATTCGTGCTAGCATCAACCAAAGTTGTGTCATCCGCAAAAGCAACGCAAGTCTTCGGATACATATTGTGAAACAAGTCATTCACATAAATAATGAATAAGAGAGGTCCTAACACAGAGCCTTGCGGTACTCCATGCATGACAGCTCTATAATCAGATGATGATTTATTGATGCTCACACATTGTTTTCGATCATTCAAATATGATCTGAAGAAGTCGAGCGGCAAACCCCTGATTCCAAAAAACGTCAGCTTTTCGACCAGTATTTCGTAAGAGACACAGTCGAAGGCCTTGGAGAGATCACATAATGTAACTGACTCTCCAGACCTTCCACTATGTCACTCACTATCCTGAACACTGCCTGGGTTGTACTACATTTTTTTCTGAACCCAAATTGGCATTGGTCAATGAAATTATTGGATTCCATATGTATATATCATAAGTCTTCATTTTAAAATTATTTCAAAAAGTTTTGAGAAAATAGGGGTTGTTGAAATTGGACGGTAATTGTCGATTTTGGCAACGTCGCCTTTCTTGAAGAGAGGTATGACTTTTGTTAACTTGAAAGCATCAGGAAAGTTCCCGTCACGTATATATGAATTGAAAAGTACTGTCAGTGGGCGAACTAAAATATCTGTCAAGTTTTTCACAATTTTACTATTTATATTGTACACGTCAGTGCAAGCGGAGTTTTTCAATTTAGCGATAGCTTCAATGACTTCATTTTCAGTGATCGGCTCTATGAAAAATGATTTGCATGGAGTAGAGATGTCTTTCATATAAGTGATTGCATTTGTATCCGATAAATCTTTGGGCAGTGTCTTAATTATATCTTCTGCAATTGAGGCGAAACAGTTGCTGAAATCAGAATTTTCAATGTCGTGAACAGATCTTTTGGAAGTATGTTTGTTCCTTTCATAATTCACCAATCGCCAACTATCAAGAACCTTATTATCAGAATTTGAAATATAACAATCGTAGGTATATTTTTTCTTTTCAATTATTTTGCATTTATATTGTTTTTTTTAAATGTTGTAAACTTTCAGATCACGTGGATCCCTAGTTGAATCAGAAATCGTTTTAATACATGACGATGTATCTCTCATACTTCTCAAATTATTGTCAATCCAATCAATAGGTTGTTTGTTGTTATTTGAGTGACATTTTCTAAGCGGAAAATGTTGTTTTATAAGGGATTCAAAATTTGTTACCAAAAAATTCGCAAGGAAATCAGAATTATTTGATGGATTGTCATAAATCAACCAGTTTAAATCTTCTAGAGAAGTTTTCAGTTTTTCGATGCCACGAGAAGAAATAATTCTACGCCAAACATTAGAAGTGCTATTTTTCAAAGTCATAATCTGTGCTCGATGATCAGCTATGCAAGCATCAAGTACTTGAGTTACATAACTAGTTTCAATAAGGTTTGTTAAGATATTATCAATATCAGTAGATGACTGTGGGGTAACCCTCGTATAGTCTGAAATTGTTACGTCAAGACCAAAGGAAGCAACAAGGCTAGCTAGTTCGGTAAGATCAGGTGAAATTTTTCGAAAGTTTACATTAAAATCGCCAAGTAATATCACTTTTCTGAAATTATTCGTAGAATATGATAACAGTTTTTCTAATAGTTCTAAAAAAGTTTCCATTTGTTGATCTATATAAAGTGATGATGACGGTTTTAGATTTTACCAGTTCAATAGCGCAAAACTCGCCATCAATTTCTCTAGAGAATTCTACTAATGAAATTGGTTTGTATTCCAATTTATCATTTGTGAAAATAGCGACACCACCATGGATTCTCTGTGCTCTACAGAAAGAGGTGGCAAGGCTATATCCTGGCAACTTCACAGAATTTATGACAGTGCTGTCTAGCCAATGTTCAGAGAAACATATTATATCAGATTCTTGTTTGTCCAAATAAAGAGCTAGCATGTCTATTTTATTAGACAGACACTGTACGTTGACATGAAAAATGCTCACCAGGCCAAGGTCAGTTTCAGAAGACGAATTTTTGATATTATCAGATGATATGGAATTTACTATGTCACCTGGACTCTTTTCTGTCTCGCGTGAAAAAACTGGTTTACCATAGCTCCTCTGGGCCAAATATCTGGGTTCCAGGCTGCTTCCCTGTTGGATGCATCAATCGTGATTTTGAAAGATGAGTAATATTGTGGATATTTTGAATTTATTTTTTCGCATACCACTTCAGGAAAAACTGGCACCAAAATTGTGGATAGCTCCTCACTTGTAAACTCTGGATAGAGTTTAAACACATGGAGAAATGCTTTAGTTGGTGCTAATTTCGACGTGATGGTTTCATTTTTATAGGGAATAATGGGCCGGTGAGGTGGCTTGCAAGGTCTCCAGACCTAAATGTTATGGATACATTCTTATGGGGTACACTGAAAAATAGAGTTTATGGTCAAAGGGAATATCAAAATATTGAGGACCTTCAACACAGCATTGTTAAAAAGTTCGGAAGATTGAGGAGGAGGGAAAGTAATCGTGCATTGAATATTCGAAGAAGGGCACAGTTGTGTTATCATGAACAATGCCAGCATTTTGAGAATTTGCTGTAATTTACTTTTGCATTTACATTTTAGGTAATTATTGTTATTTGTTCAAAGTTCTATTTAAATTGAAAAGGACACAATGTCTAATTTATCTCATACACACCTCATTTATCAAATTTTGATTGTTGATTCTGTCGTCGTATTTTTTCATTGGCTTTTCAAATGAACCAAACTCGGTGAGATTTTGATCTAATAACTTGAACATAGTTCAATGTGGTTGTCGTCTTCCGGGATACAAGTTTAAATACATTTCCGATGTTCTAACACTGTTTCTATCGTATTTGTAATAAATTTGTATCATATCTCTTTTTTCTTCATTCGTGAAAGCCTCTTTTCGCCAAAAATTCAATGACTGTACAATAACAAAATGTCATTGAGTGTAACAAATTGAAAGTCAAATTTAGAAACATCAACGTCAAAGCCTATTATGATAATAGTTAATTTTTTTCAATATCTCCAATTTTTCGAAAAAGAATGGTAACTCATGATACGCCATTGAAAAGGTAAAATCTGGTTCTATTCAAAACAGAGAGAATCCAATGAAGCGTCCATAAGAAAAAATAAAGTTGATGATGGTGGTCGGAAGACGAAACGTCGGATAGCAATGCAGAAAACACTGTTATGTAGCAGGGAATAAGTAGCAACGTAGAAGTGCAACTAATTTTCGAATCCTTCGAAAAATAAAGCCAGTAAAAAATAAAAAACCATTTTCCGAAATTTCTGTTTTTTCCGGATATCTCCAGATATAGTCGGAATTTCAGAACTCTCTCAGCGGCATATTGTTAGTCAGGTAAATGCGCAACTTTGCCCTGATTTAACCATCTTCGTATCTCTCATAGTTTTGGAGATCCCAATGGTGAGGATCGAATTTGAAACACCCTGAATGTATATATCTGGTGAGTCTGCAGATGGCGTGCCTCTATTTTCAAGTAATAATCCGCTCCCAAACACGACAATTTTGGTGGCTATAAAGAAAAAAAAAGTGACGTTTTGAGATGAAATCAAATTCTGTATCGAATAGAAATACTTATGCAGGGTGTCCGGTAAACCTTGTACAATATTGAAAGTGGTGATAGATCTGATCATGACTGTTCAGAATATTGGAATTTTACCTCAGTAAAAATCTCACTGTTTTCGAGATAATGAGCATTTTTTTAATTTCTGGAAAATCACTACCTCACTTTGGATTTTTTAATGCCATGTATACAAATTGGGACGAATTTAAATATCTTTGCTGCTGAAGATTACTGATGAGTGATGCTTTCAGACGTACGAAACAGTTTTTCAGAAAACAATACAGTTTTTTAAGAAATGAGGGTAAAATGACAGATTAAAGTTACACCAACTTTTTTACCAACAGTTTGACATTATTGTTTGAAAAAACATAACCAAGTGGAACTGGATATTCATTACAAAAGCATGCCCATTTTGTCCAGGCTTTACTATGGTATAAAACATTATTTTTGGACGGAGTAGAATTTCGATAAAATTAGAGTGTGATGTTATTCTGAGCTAAAATCATCTCCATTAGAGTTTGTCAGTAATGTCTTCCATTTTTATCCTATCAACATGAAATGATTAAATAATTATGAGTAATAACGAATCAACTGCTTAGAAGCATTCAATGGGATGTAATGAAGTAAATACAACGTTTTTTTTTCAATCAACATACACTATAAACCATATTCAACATCGCACTGAATAATATTACAAAAATGTTATTTTCCATCCACTCGTACGCATAGACGACATATTTTCAAAATGAACCTTTTCAAATGCGTTATAGTAGCCCCCAAATTATTGTGCAATCGGATATAATTCTGCATAAAGCGCTGCTGCAGCAGTAGCACTACCTCCACATTCACTATAAATGTAGTACATATGCGCATATTTTCTGGGAGTATAACGTATGTACGGCATGACAAATAAATAAATACAACTGAATGAAACAAGCGGAATAATTTCAAAAAACTACAATACAAGTCAGAAGTTGCTCAAACAAAAGTTTTTAATTTTCGACAAGGATTCATCTCTTAAATAAGTTTGCACTTATTTGGTTACACTTTGTATATCTTTCGGTCTCTGAAACTTCGTTGGAATCTGGATGTTGGACAATTGCGACATTTATCACAAGAATTCGTATTAATCGGTGCCATGTCGGGTAATCGACATTTCATTTCGATAATTTTATTAGGCCTAATTACATGAAAAGTTAATTTTATTGACATACCATTTAATGCTACCAAGCAGTCTATTCTTTATTATTAATAATTATTTCCTCATTTTATCTTGATAAAATCTAAATAAAATAATTTTTCGGCGTAAGTATAAAAGTTGATCAAATAAATGAATATTTTGGAACCTTTGGTATAAATACAATTGAAGAAAAAACTAAAATACCCAAACACCAAAACTACGTCACAATCTTAAAATCTCAAAAGCCTACTTTTAGCTCCTGAAGATGCTAACTTTGTTGGCGAAACGTGCGTCGAGTGTGATTGTGACGTAGTTTTGGTGTTGGGTAGTTTCCTTTTTTTTCTTGAATTGAAATTGAAAGAAGCCTAGATTAAAACCACGCCTAATTCAATGGAAACCACTTCTTCCAAAAATAATTATAGTTTTTTTTATACCATGATAGAGTCTGGACAAAATGAGCATTCTTTTGAAATGAATGTCCACTTCCAATTGGTTTTGTTTCTTTCAGATAATAATGTCAAACTTTTTTTAAAAAAATTGATGAAACTCAAATCTGTCATTTTACCCTAATTTCTTGAAAAATATTTTCACTGAAAAACTGTTCTGTACGTCTAGAAGCATCACTCATCAGTAATCTTCAGCAGCAAAGATATTTTGATTCGTCCCAATTTGTATACATGGCACTCAAAAATCCAAGGTTAGGTAGCGATTTTTCAGAAATTCTTAAAGTGCCCATTATCTCGAAAACGGTGATATTTTTACTGAGGTTAAATTCCGATATTCTGAACAGTCATGACCTGGTCTATCACCAGTTTCAATATTGTACAAGGTTTACCGGACACCCTGTATATTTGAACTTTTTTGTTAATCAGAGTTACTCTGAACATGCCCAGTTTTCTCATTTGTTTTAATTCTTCCTTTTTTTGTTTTCAAACTTTCGTTATAGAAACCATGTAAATTAGACTTCAATTAAAATACTTTTCAGCCAGCCTAGGTTTTAATGTGGCAAAGCTATTTTTATATTGAGGATCTCATTTTATCAAAATGTTATCTACTTATATAGCACACCCTGACATATAGTTTTGAAAGGCAGGAATCAAATAAACAAATATTTTTAGTATCTGTCAAATAATTTCAGAGTTGTAAACAGGAGAGAACAACCACCACGAACTGGTAAAGGCGGTCGTCTTTCTGGAAGAAAATATATTCTTTCCTATTCTTTTTTATGTTAGATATTCCTAATCGCTCTTTCACGACGTTTTCCTCCGTTTTTAGAGATCAAAAAGACGGAGTTACTCGAAATATGACGTATTAACCTCATCCAACCTAACCTATTCTATTCAAAGTATTCTTGGACTATTTCGTAGATAATTGTATCGCCTCTTATTCCTCCAAAGCCATTTCCCGACAGTCCTTTTACTTTCTGATAAAATTCAAAAAACTTTTTTGCTCAACTTGAATTCGATTTTTTTTTCAGTTCGACACCGTATTTTTTGGTAAAAATTTTTTTTCTCACTATACATAATGTCAAGAAGTTATGTGCCGAGTTTCATGCTGCTACAATTCATCGTCCACTTTTAGCTCAAATTTATCAGTGGTTATTGGACTTGTAGTATTAAATAAAAAAATTACGGGAAGGTAGTCTGAACCAGTTTTGATAAGACAACCTATTTACAACATTATTTGTAAAACAACGCACCTCTTATAACAATTGCAGATGAGGGTATGTCGATTTAATGTGGGATCTGAGACTGTCAGTGATAGAATGATCAACAAACTAGAATATTTTATTAAAACTATTTCTTTTCCAAACTACAATATGATAAATATCTGAAAAATCTTCGGTATTGAAGGTTATGTATATTATTATTGATCCTTGTTTTCCCATCGGCTAGAAAAAGTCCTTTTTCCAATGCGTCTCAGAATGTCAGAATTTGTGAGATACAGATTTTCCATTTTTCCAGAGTATCCTCTGCTTTGCGTTCCCAAATCTATTACTCTCTTATTGTGTTCATCCTTTTTGGTTGCTTCAATGTTGTTGGGGGATCTTTTGGCCACACTATAAATGAAATAAATGTTAAGAAAAGTTATGACTATTCGTCATTTTCTGAATTATTTACTCTAAAATAGTTGTGTTTTCATGAAATACCTTTTATATACTTACTGATGAGTATCAAAAAAATTACAGTCAGTGCTGACAAACAAAAAATTATTTTAAAAGTTAGCCCTAAATAAATTATGTTCGATTTGCGACGGAAGCCAAACGAGGAACACTGTATAGATCTGAATGGAATTTGGAATGGGTTGCTATGCATACAAAACATTTTTATTGTTTGAACTAGTCATATAAAATAAATATTTCAAATGACTTAATGTGTTTTTTTATGTTCTGGTTCTAACGAAGAAAATAATCCTGTAATGTTCAAAGAACATGGTGAAAGCCGGGAGGGTAGTGGGTAGAAATTGGTGATCGTCTTGAATTTTTGCATACTGCACTCTATACGGATTACCTCCCGAGGCAGTGAATTCGAAAGCTTTATTGTCTTTTAGTTGAAAGAACGAGCCCTGCGAAAAAGATTTTTCGCATGTCTCCAAAGTGACGACAATGGGATGTGAAGACTGACCTCAAAGGGTTAGTCTCGATGGGACCGCTGATGGTGAAACGATTGAAGATTTTTCAGAAGAGCATCGTCAATGAAAATATCTGTAAAAATGGGAAGAGGAATCCAGCATATGTCAGATCTGTGTCTCATAAATCATAATCAACTGACGGGAAGTAAAAAAGCTTTTGGCACGAAACAGAAAAGATTTTGAAATACAATTTTGGCAATATACCTCACATAGCTTTCCCATGACAGGGTACTGCTGATAGTAATACCAAGCATCGAAATGGAGGACTTCATTTGTATGGAGACTTCTGACATAATTTCGTTGGACACTGTGTTGAAAGATGTATTCGTATCCAAAATGATACGACTAGGTAATTCGTAGTCAGGTGCGTGCAAAATTTAGCTTTAATATTGGAAAATGGAAAAGTTTATTGTAGTTGTTTATAGTTGTAGACAAATTTGAATTGTGACTTTCACGAATGGACATAACCCTTCATTTCCTATAAACGATAGTGATATCTAACTCCACAATCGTGCACCTAGCACAGAAGAGTCCCTTGAATGATTTAAATTCATAAGATTGAGTGTTTCAACCAGACGATGTGAAAACTGTATCAGAATTAGTTGCACCCTGGCCACCTTACAGCTGACCCATATTAGGTCATAGGTCTTACGACTCTCTGATTCGGTTCCCCAATTAATTCCTATCTCAATTGTCATAGGATTGCTACGGACTTCTGAATCTTTCAATCAACATGCGGCATACATGGAAGTTTAGATTCCAGGACCACCCCCAGGTATTTGATCTGTTGGACTAACTACAGCCGGAACCATTCTCTTTCTTTTGTGTGGCGAACAGGATCATCTCTGTTTTTATGTCGGATTTACTGGGAGCATGGCTACACCTCATCATCTTTCAATCATTCTGCAGCCGACCTGCATACAGTCACAGACGACTCTGATGAATATTTCGTTGACTAGGACCACTCCATCGTAATCGTATGCTCCTGAACTTCATCTGTGAATTTGATATCGAGTTTATAGATGGGAAGAGAGGTAACTGCTCTGAGGTCACTCTTCCTCCACTTCGGCTTTCAGTCTAAAGCCCCTTCAGGATACTTCAACCCTTCTCCTCGTTAGCGACCATGCAACCCAACTGACCATCGAGTGGCCATCAATGCTACCTGCTACCTTGTCAAAGCGCCTTCCACATCAAAAGATTCTCTTAACGTCACCACTTTGAACCTCAATGTCTTGCATTCCTTCGCACTACAGTTTAGAGGACCAATTTTGTGCGTCCCCTTCCTTATGTAAGTTAATTTCGATGGAAGGGTATTACTCTCAGGGGCACCTTCAACAGAAATCTAGCAAGAACGGTGTTAGACTGAAGGATCTGAAGGACTTTGCTACTGTTTAGTCTTATTTCGCCGCATTGGGGATGAAGATAACTTGTTGTATATTAGCAAAATTAAATAGATAAAATCTCTGCTGGAGTTGAAATAGCACTCATCAAATTCTTCCAGAAAGTTTTTGAAATAGTGGTAACTTCTTACATCTGGAACGTGAACTGTATTGCGAATCGTAAGCGGCCATGGTTGAACAGTTTTTATATGTCACTCTGGCATAAGATTCCAAATTTCGCCAAGCCGATCTGTCACTCTGTTTATGTCAGTAAACAAACTCCTTGTTTCAGATCTTAGCATACTTCATAAAATGTGCACACTTCAACTTAAAATTGGTGTAAAATATAATACTGACTAAATAAGTTTTCTCTTTACTGGGTTAAACACCTTTATTAAGATGTTACTAACTTAAATTTGAAATGATTCAATAGACTGGTATGGTGTTTGCTTGAAGTGTGCAACCGACCACCCGTGGAGATTCTGAATATTTTTCTCCTGCAGCTGAAAAGTGATAATGCCACTAAAAAATCAGTCAATCGCCCCAGAGCGCCACAACAAATGATAATTATAGAAGCCCATTACCCGCAAAGGCCATGCCTTTGGGTACACTCTTCAAATGTTTATGAGGGAGTGTTATTATTATAGACTGAACACTAGTCTTGCTAGCTTCCAGACCTTTGGAACGCACTAGCCACGAATATCTTCCCCAAGATTACGGTGGGAAATTTCAGTCCCATCTGTAGCAGGAAAAAAACTCCTTGAGTGCCTGCTACCTTAAAAGCGTTACAATCCTTTCCATCAGATGTCAATCCTCTTAGAGCGTTGGCAGAGTCCGTTGGTCTCCGTCAACCCGCTTGGGTAGTGTATTTCCAGCAAACGTCTGAACCAACCTTCGGAGGATGTTGTCTGTCTTGTTAGTCATGAGCCTAACGAATTTTCGTCAGGGAATTGATTTTTCCACAATAAGACCTCCAGCAGACTTTCACTTTTTCTCAGCTCTGTTTTGTACTCCATTCTCGCGGTTTTGTAGTCTTTCCACGCTTTCATGTGGCACATCTTGATAGCTTTGTTGCGAGCCCTTCTGGTCGCTTTTCGTATGCCCTTCAACGACTGACTAGGAAATCCGGCGCTTCGGAGCACACTCACAAGGGACATTCCTCTTTGAATGCCTTTGTCATCCTCCAATCCTAGTATTTATATTTTCTGATCAAGTTCTTCCTTAGAGAATATCTCTGCTCCCCTCAAGGAGCTCTGAGACCTCGTCGTTGGTGAGGAAGCCAAGTATCCGCTCCTCCTCGAGCTTGACAAGATGGGAAGGGTCGGTTAAACAAAGGACAGCTCACAAGACTTCCGTGGTAATGCACCAAGCGCTATATAGCATTGCACCTCGTCGACACATAAGTCTCAAGATTTCGGAAAACATAACGTGGACAAGGGGATGTTGCTCTGCTGCGACTGACCGTGGCCGTGTGACGACCCTTTTGTGAAAACCTGCCCGATTTACACCGGTTTAAGTGAATTGGTGGTTGTTGAGGATATATTCGCTGGATGTAGGAGTTTGCCTTAACCGGCCAATCCAAATAGATGGGAGCCACGAGTGAAAATCCCCCAAGTCAAGTTGGAATAACATGACAATGGATGCCTGATGAAGAGGAAGCTTTATCGCTAGTATGCGAACCCTGGAGACCTGGAGACCTACAGTTTCAGTTCCCTTTCTCCCGCATGCAGGGCTCTGCTAGGGTCGACTTCTTAGTCCCTTGCTTTCCGTGAGATCTTCTATGAAAAAGAAAAATAAATGAACGAAAACACATTCCAAAACGGAGCATGCCATCCGTTCACAAGAAAAACACATATCCTCTCATGTGAGACCTCACAAGGAAATAATGGAAGGACAAAAGGAGCAAGAGACAAGGAAGGAGAATGAGAGCAGACAAGCCCCCTCCACATCCTCCTCGATCTCCTCAGCAATACGAGAAGCCCCCCGATAGAGGAAGCTGAAGAGGGATATACCTCTCCTACCCGAAACAGGACAACCCGGTGGTAGAGACGACCCAATGAGGCATGGACTCAGTGAGGCAGGAACTAGGTGCTATCTGCGCTACCTCAATCGAATACTTGCACCCGGGTAGGCAAAGAAGAGAGCCTTAGGAGCAAAGAATCCCACCAGAGGACAATAAGCGAAAGCGGGATGAGACAAGTATCACCCCGCTGGAGCAGGAACCAAAGAGAAGGAAGGCGAGGAAAACTACCACCACCACCTCCACAGAAGGCAGCTATGCAACTGTCTTGAAAACAGAGCAGATTGCCGTCCTTCTCGAAGCGTTTTCTAAGACATTCCTTAGTGCGGAAGATCAGACCAAACTGATGGAGGCCATGGTGGAAGAAATGGGCGACGGAGAGGCACAGTAGCTCCAGTTTGGATGCATCTTTTTCCGTCCAGGTATGATACTGGTCAACTGTGAAACACCACAGTCAGCGGAATGGGTGTGGCTAAAAAGCTGGGAGGGAGTAGAACTGATGGTACTTGCTGAAGACAACATTTCGAAGAGACATATAATCAATGTGTTCGTACCTAGAAGCCAAAAAAATGGCAGAACAAAACTTCTAAATCTAATAGAAGCTCAAAATGAACGACTGGAGACATTTCAATGAAAGTTCGTTAACCTCAAAGAAGATGACAGAGGCCAAATCCTGTAGACAGAGACAGGTGAACTATCCTATCAGGGACAACGGGTACACCGTCCGTTATAGGTTTGGGAAAATCCCCGTGCCTGTTCTGAGAAAAAAGGATCAAGAAAATGTGGAGGAAGTGACCACCAGCATTCCTGAAGAAGGTGTGGAGAGCATAGGAAGTCTTCACATCTCCAATCTCTATAGTGGAAAATCATCAAATACCTAGGACTAAAACTAGATAATAAATATATCTGAAATAAGCCGGAAAGTAAGTACCCAATGAAGCCACGAAAGCCCTAATGGTATGCAGAAATTCTGTTTGAAAGAACTGGGATGTAACCCAGAGACCATGCAGTGGATGTACACGTCTATAGGGAGACCTACCATCACGTACGGAGCAGTATGCATAACAGGTGCAATGAGTACGTGCTCAGCGGCCGCTAAGAAAGTAATCCTAACCCTCACACCCTTCCATATAATATTGCTAAGTATAACAATGAGGACAACATACAGAATGTCCAGAGGAAGAACCACCAAACGCAAGTTCCAACTCCTTCCTGGAAATCACCAAAATGAGATGACAAAAAGTTTAACTTTGTGAAAGAATTCAACACAAAACTATGTATCAAAAAAGAATGGGACGGAGACACCATCCCGAAACTCAAGAGAAGTGCTATCAAATGGTACACAGTAGATAGATCAAGAACAACAGGAGGAACTGGAACAGAAGCATTTCGGCATGGAACTAAATAGTCCGAAAGCCTAGGCAAGTCTAGGTATTTTCCAAGCGGAAATGAACTCGTTCGGAAAATGCGTCCAGGTCAATATAGAAAGACAACATATTATCATTATGTTAGATAGCGGAGCATCCATCAATGACCCCACATAATCAATTGCAGAATGGTGTGGGAGTAACTAGATAAATTGAAGAACTAGGTAATAACAACACTGTTACCCTCCTATGGGTTCCGGCACATACTGAAGTGGAAAGTATATAAGTTTGTGATCCACTTGGAACTCCGATTACAAGCTCATCTCCTCTTATTCTTCTTTTTCTATACCATATTGCACTATAATTCAAGCGTATATTTTCCTCAGTATTTACATGGGAAAGAGTGGGGAAGTGGAAAAGTTTGTTTCTCCTTTGGAGATCCAACACAATGCGCTGATACAGTTTATGAGATTATATGGCTTGGGATATGTCGAAAATTTGTTGGCGTCTATAATCAAGCGTGCTTTATCCGTCCAAAAGATCTCCATCAATACGATGTTTCCGCTTGTATCAGAAAGTAGAAGCTACTTTGTTATTTCAACTAAATAAATATCATTTTTGGGATCCTTATATGATTCCTCATAATTTCTCTGGTAATGCCCAAACTGTCAGTTCTTTCAAATGGAACACCCCTTATATTATTACCTTCTTGGAAAGATGTCACATTTTTCAATTTAATTGTATATACTGTTCTCATACCTATCTCGTACAGTTTGTAGTTATGATAATTTTGTTATGGAATCGTCGTCAATAAAATGAATTTTGGATAGTGATTTAAATAGTAGGCTATGAACTTCATTCTGACAGTGAACGAACATGTTATTCCTTCATTGTCACCCTGAATTCAAGTTGCATATTTGTGAAAGTACTATGGCAGAAAATAATTACTGAAATGTGGTTTTGATGGAGTTATTTATCGTTAGTGGTCAATGTACCAACAATATCAGAAGAACGTGCCGGGAGTTCAATGAAAAGTATCCTGATCCGCCTCGAATGAGTTCAAGAGAATTCATTATAATCATGGAAACTAAAAGTATCAAAGTCGAACATGTTTAGTAATGAATCTGCTGGATCATTTCAATGAATGTTCAAACTGTTAACCATTCGTTTCTAAATACTTTCATATGCGAACATCAGCGGCATCTATTGTGGCTCTTTGAATTTCATGTGTATCTAATTCCTGCTACCCTCGGGTCACTTGATCTACTTATTCTTGTTGACAAGTATTCCGCAGACTCTTTGCTTGATATTGCCCCACAAATGAAAGTCTAGAGGTGTAAGATCCGTGGATCTAGGAGGCCAGTGCCATGGGCCCAAACGTCTTATCCATCGATCATCAAATATGCTGTCCAATTCCAACCTGACTTCTGCAGTACAATGAACAGGATATTCGATATTTTTCTAGTGTCAGTGCATCAATGAAATCTCCAACCATTGCCCTCAAGATATTCAAATATTTTGGAGATTCAAGATTTTCATCATAGATCAAAAAACAAAATTGATTGTCCAGAATTAAAAAGAAAACGATGAAAGTAAACTTTTCCTGAAATCCCCTTTCTCTTGTGACTGTTGAATTTTCGGATGCCCAGTAATGAAGATTCATTCACTTTCTCATTCACTTCTCTCGAGAATTTTGATTCATCATTTCATATTATCTTCTCGAGAAAATATTCGTCTAATTTTTTCCGCACCATCAACATTTCACATAGTTCCATCCGTTGTAGAGCGTCTTGGTGCTTGAGATCTGGAACATCATGAGATTTGTAGTCATTTATTTTGTGTTCCCTTGGAATCATATTAACTGATGAAAGTGTCACAACTAAATCATTAACTGCACTCTGAATAGAAGCTTGAAGATTGCCATGGAAGTGTGCCGAAATATTTATTGCGTTGTCTTCGTCACCTGTCACAGGTCTAGGCAATTTTTTTGTTGCTTTCAAAGAAGATCCAAACATTTAAAAATTTCTCTTCAGTTTAATGAATTTTCTTAAATTCATTCGAGGTTAATCAGCTTACTTTTCATCTCTGCCCAGACAGCACACAATATCCATTAGATATCCAATGGATAGCCCAATATCCACTGAATATCCAGTCCATGAAATATATCCGATGGATCTCCGTTGAATATATTCTATGGATATTGATTAAAAATCTTGTTTTGTATATTTAACTGATAATATATCAAGAAATTATATGGAAAATAGTTCAGAAGGAAGCTCTAATACATATCTTCAACGCATAAAAAATTTCTGAATCTCCAAATATTTATCCAATGGATATCAATTGGATATCCAATATATTTTTAGTTTGTAACCTCGATTTTTTAAATGATCAAAAAGAATACTGATTTTGCATTATTTAATTATCACCCATCACCCGTCCGGAGTCCAAGTCACCTCAGGTTTACCATTCTAATTGTTAATGGAATGATTTTTTTATTTGATCTTTGGCCGTTAGCTAAGCATTATGGACTAAACACTTTGATGTCGGTTCTACATGTGAGAGAGAGATGCCAGACCGTACGTAAATCTGGAGAGTTGTCGAAGTCGAACACAACACGAATTGAAGCGAACGAAATCGAGTCGGGATGACCGCAATAGACAATCCAACGCCATATTGTTTTGTTGTGTTGTGTTTTTTCTATTATGACTGGTAATAGTGAAAGTTGAGCAAAGCAGTGTGGTTTTTATTGTTTTCGCTGTTTTGGTGGGTTGGACAAGGTGTGTTTGAATATTTTTTCGTTCCGAATATTTTATGATAGGTAAGTATTCATGATTGATTGCTTTATATCTACTTAGAAGCATTGTGGACATTGTGCCAAAACGTGAAATAGATACCTTGTTGTTTCGTTTTAGTTTGCTTTACTTGAAAATAAAGATGAAGTTAGTTATTAATAAATACACCAAACCTTTTGCTTTTGTCCTCAATGATAATGGTGTTGAAGTGATAAGACATTTTTTCATTACAGGAATGTCTTCATGCAAACGAAAGTGTCTTCTGGACGTGTCTACGAGACACCTTCGTCGCTTGCTAAATAGCAACTAGGTAAATTATACATAAAAAGGAATCAGCAGGACTATCAAAGGATTATCAAGAAAGAAAATGTTCTCCTCGTCAATACTGTCACATTATATCAGAAGTAAGTTAATTTTTTATTGTTCCATTGATTGATGAGTATATTGTGTCATCGAATATTTCAGAAGCAGTTATCCTGAGTCC
Source organism: Chrysolina oricalcia (assembly GCA_944452925.2). Classification (NCBI taxonomy): domain Eukaryota; kingdom Metazoa; phylum Arthropoda; class Insecta; order Coleoptera; family Chrysomelidae; genus Chrysolina; species Chrysolina oricalcia. The sequence continues at coordinate 11,492,044 of OX101826.2, forward strand.
AAATGCAAAAGGAACAGAACAAGATGTCACAGCGATGAAAAATTACTTGGCAAGAACGATGAATCATATAGACCGTCAGATAACGACAGATTTTGCTGACTCATTTTCTCTCTTCTGGGATTTTAACCACAGGAAATTATTTCAGTATTGAGCCCAAAAATTGAAAATTTAGCGATTGGACGTGTGCTAGGCATATAGAAAATTCATTTTCCTTTTGCAGAAAAAAATTGTCTTTTTTTTCATTTTCTCGTTTATGACATTTTAACACATGAATAGGTATAACAATCTAATAGTGAAAAACCAATGCCATAAGGTTTGCACGTGCTTGAAGGGTTAAAATAGGGGCGCGATCTTGTGAAAAAATAGTTGGTTGCTGATGCATTTTCTCGCGTATGGCAATCAACAGAATGAAATTTAATATCGTTAGGAACCCGAAAAAAATTTCCCATAAGCCGGTCAGCTGTTGAAGTATATTTTCCGGACGGAAAATTTCGTGAAAATTTTTTTCGTTTTCCGGCACACTTTCTCGTTTATGGCATTTGAACCATATTATTCTATTGATGGATAAACATCATAATAAAATTCCCATAAGCTTTGCATGTACCTCAAGAAAAGCCATAAGTTGTAAAGTTGTATGAAAATTTGTGGAAATTTTTTCATTTTCTCGTTGATGGGAATTGGCATGTGAGGAGAAAATAGTATTTCAAAACCAGAAAAAAAAAGCCATAAGTCGGAAACATGATATCGATGTTTTATACAGTGTGGCCCATTTAAAATGGAAGCACTCTTATAAATCATATTTTTTTCAACCGACTGGAATGCTTTTTTTCATTAGGTAGATAATCAAAAAGTCCACTGGGACACCAAATTTCACGAATAAATCTTCGTTTTCAGGGCCAACTATTCTTTGTTTTTTCGATGTAAAAAACTGAAAAGTTTATTAGCAATTTTTTGAGAAGAAATCAGACTACACCACTGGAATTGTGACATGTTCAAATGGTTAATTTTGGAATTTTGTTGGAATTCGTCCATCGATAAAAAAGTTATGGGAGAATTAAATTTAAAAAATATGCCGGTTAAATCAACCAACCATTTCAATTTATACTCTTATCCAAAATTCAGAATACAGCACTGGATTCAGGGAGTCTCAAAATATCACTGATCAGAATTTCATCAAAATCTATTGATAAATAATAATGAAAAATCATTAAATAAAATTATATTTTCATGAAATTCCATCAACATATTTTTCAAATTTTGTTATCCTGTAATTTTTTTATTTATGAATAGATGTTGATGAAATTCTGACCAGTGATATTTCGAGACTTCTTGATGTATTCCAAATTTTGATAAGAGTTCTGAAATTGAATTGGTGGGTTGATTAAACGGCATATTTTTAAAATTTCATTTTTTAAATTTTTATAACTTTCTATTGATGGACCAGTTTCAACAAACTTTCAACAAGAACTATTTAAAAATGTCGCGAATCCAGTGGATTGGTGTGATTTTTTCTAAAAAAATTATTTTAGATTTTTAACCTTGAAAAATGAGAACAGTTGAAAATGAAGAATTACTCATTAAATTTGGTGTTCTGATGGACTTTTTGAATGTCTACCTATTGAAAAAAAAAACATTCCAATCGGTTGAAAAATTAAAGTTTGATTTGAGTGAATTTCCAGTGGTTAAAATTCCAGAAGAGAGAAAATGAGTCAGCAAAATCTGTTGTTATCTGACGGTCTAATAGTAACCAGTAGGTAAGTGCATTTCAATTTTTGTTTCTCGGTCTTCAAGGGTAAATTTTGAATAAATAAAATAAAATCACTTTATTAATGAACTGTGCCACTCAACTGAATTTTTAAATTTGAAAAACAATGTTGTACCTTCCAAACGAACTGTTCAAGCTTTTTTATTTGAATTACATAATCACTCCCAAATCGTGTGAATTTTTTATGGAACTGATAAAAATATATGAATTTCATTTGCTCATTGGCCACTATAGCTACAGTTTCGGTGAAACTGTATTGAGAATGAATTGTTTTGTACACCAAGCTCTGACTTTGATAATTAACAATATATTTTTTTTACAGACAGAGGAATCTAGAATAGATGTGCTGGGTGATATAAAGTTGTTATAGTTGTTATAGGATTTCATTACAAAGTTAAACAACAAAAGGAACATTCTTGTAAATATTACGGACTGTACTTGCAATGTATTCGCTTGGTTTGTCTATATTTCAATATTTCATATTCCATAGTATCATTTCATGTCAAAATTATACCAGTGTTATGAAAAAATTTCATTTCATTTGTTCCTTCTGACTCACCAAAGTCTGAGTCCAAGATGAGATTGTCCACCATGGGGATATCTAAAAAGGTAATAGATAAGTTTTAGTTAAATGGAAAAAATGTTGCGCAAAAGAAGGGCCATCTATATGGAAGATCGTTTTCAAATTATTTTGTAAAAACGAAATCTTTCAATTTCTTGTTTGATTTTTTCTGGTGTTATCGTCAGAGCTGGAACAAAGTACTGACGATTGCGCCAGAAAAAAATAAAGTGAAAAATTCAGTATTTACAGAATAATGTAAAAACTAAAAAAATATTTGGAATTTTCATACCTCCATATGTAAATGGCCCTTCTGTTGCACAAGTTTTTACCCGCATTTAACCAAAACTGTATCTATTTCCTTTTCAGATATCCTCGTGGTGGACAACCTTATCTTGGACGGTATATCTACTGGATATCCCAAATGTAAATATAAGATATCCCATTGATATCTATGGGATATCAACAAGATACCCAGTGGATATCTTCACAGACATCCATAAGATATCTCCTATATCATATGGATATCTATTGGATGTCTACAGGATATCCATCTATACAGGGTGATTCAAAAGTACTTTGACAAACTTCAAGAGGTGATTCCTCACAAAATTCTAATATGAATTGTCCAAATAATTAAATGTCCGGAAACGCTTCGTTTCCAAGATATAGGGTGTTGAAGTATTATTTTTATTTACGTTTGTTTCAAATAACTTTTGAATTACTGAACTTAATTAAACGTTTAACTGTCACAAAATATGTAATTACCAAAACTACTTACTTAAACGTCAAATTCTCTTCCAAAGCATTCTTGTGAAAAATGCAAAATATTGGTAATAACTTCAACATGCATCGATTATCAAATAATTGACTTGAAATTTTCAAGTCCAAATATTTAGAAAACGGTTGCTTACAGAGACTTTTAACAAGGGTAACTTTTTTACGTAGATATGATAGAGGAATCAATTATTTTACTGGAAAATGTGCTAGAAGTACGCTCAAAAAAGTTATGAATCTTCAAAAAAGAAAAAGACGTGTAGGTGGCGCCCCCTACGAGTAAGAGAAATAATAACATCAGGTTCGAATTCGACACCTCAAAAACCTCTTATTACCAAGTTTCGTTTAATTAAGTTCAGTATTTCAAGAGTTATTTGAAAAAATACCAAAATAAAAATAAAACTTTAACACCCTGTATCTTGGAAACGAAGCGTTTCCGGACATATATTTATTTGAGCAATTCATATTAGTATATTGTGAGGAATCACCTCCTGAAGTTTGTCAAAGTACTTTTGAATCACCCTGTATACTGGATATCCATAAATGATATCCTGTGGATGTCTAATGGATATACTGTGCTGTCTGGGTGCCTTCTGCTGACATGTTTGTTACATAAACCATAAATGATGAATAAATCCATCAAAATCCAAATGCAACTTAAACTCAGAATGACAATGAAGGAATGAGATGTCAGTTCTCTGTCAGAATGAAGTTTATCATAGCCTACTATCTAAATCCCTAACCAATATTTATTTTATTGAAGATGATTTCATCCATAAATGATCATTACTAACAAACTCTACGGGATAGGTATAGGGAAAGCATATACACTCAAATTTGAAAATATCACAGCTTTCAAAATAAGTATTAATATTCCAATAAAGGGCGGGGTTTAGCGCGGTGGTTGAGCGCCAGCCTGGTAATCGAGAGGTTCCCAGCCGGGGCGGGCTTTTTTCGTTTTCAAATGTGAATGTCGGAATGATTGAAGTCACAGGCTGGGAATACTCCTTCACGATTCACTGTTGCGTTAATAATTAACAGTGCTGCTCCTAAGGTGGCGTATGGAGTTAGTAACAAGGCTTATCCAGAACACACGGCTAATGACCATAGCAGTCGATGCCAAAACAACAAGAAAAAAAATATTTCATTGAAAAAACTGAGTTTCAATCGTTTTCATTACTCACCGGAAGGAACTTACTTCTGAGCCTCCCTGTATGGGGAGATCCAGTTCATCGACAAAATACTTAATGGTCTTACACACCTGACCATTGAAAAATACAATTTTTCCCAATGCAAAGAACCCCGCACGGTTTTCATGGAAAATGGGTCCCAGTCGAATTGGCTGAAAATTTAGTATAATGTAATTTATGATGTCCTGTTCAAATGTCTCCATGGGCACAATGAGATCTTATGTACAGTTTTTGAAATATATGGTGTCAAACATGCGGTGAGAGGGTTACCCTGCCAAAAATAACACATATAATCTCATAAAAAAATATAGACGAATTATGAGAATTTACAAGGATCTACGTGGAAAGTCTGTAACCTACACGTACGTTATCCCTGGCACATACACGTTTTGGAAGTATGTATGAGGGTTTATAAGTAGGTGTATTTTATAAGCATACCCGAATACATGTAATACGAGTTTGTATCAGGCAGTGGTTGTTTAAGGAGACTAATAAGATTCGATGAGGTATTCCACTTTCAATCACAACGATATTATATGCTCATTCACAAGCTTGTCAACCAATGAGAAATGTGTGGAAATTCACAATTACTAATCTTATTTGGTATCGTATGAAGAAAGTGGATTCAGTATTCGATGATGAATAAATATTCTTAAGAACATTCGAATAGATTATTATTATCATATCATGCCAGAATATTTCAAAAAAATTTCAGATAGATCAACACAAGATCAACGACATGCAACATTCCAGAAAAATCTTTCTAGAATATTGCTGAAATATTCGAATAGATTATTATTATTATTTTACTCCAGATTTTCAAAACATATCAGAAAAATCATAATGTTCCCTAGATTATTTTTTCTACGCCTACGAATTATAATATATATTTCAAAATGACTTCAATTGCGAATGATCAATTTTTTTTATCATAATCGGATTATCGAGAATTAATTAATTTACTTATTATATACCTCGTATGACGAATGTATTTGCTGAAACAGTTTTCGTTTCTTTTCCAATGAACTGCATAGTTCTTTCACGAGTCGTGAGCTCTCAGAATGTCTGAATCGTTGTATGAGGGGTAATCCTCATACATCGTCTGTATGTATGTAATGAATGAATCTCTAACCGGCTACTCGGAGAGCTTCTTCCTCTACTCGGAAGATGGTGCGGTCCAGACCACGTTTCATAGAGCGCGATCAGAGTAAGTAAATAACAACCACGGTAAGATGAGAGTTGTGATAATACAGACGAGGAACAGATGGTGTTAACTGGCTGCACAGATCTACTCGATCTACCCCTTTTCGTTTCTGTTAGAAATGAATGAGTTATTTACAAATTTTTTCTAATTTGAAAATGACTTTATTCTTTATGTGCATGAGTGTATATAAAATTATAAAATCCATTGGATTATTTATTCAATCTTCATATGGAACGTGCCAGGAACAATCTGGCAGAACTCGCAGAAAATCAATGATTTTTTTTAATAATAAAGTTACTGCGGTGAAATCTCATACGTTCTAATTTATTTTTAAACTGCAGGACCTCATAGAAACATGTAGCATCCATCCCAGTAATCGCTGATAGAAACGGATAACAGTTATGTCTAAGAACACATTAGAAATTAAAGGAATATGTATCTGTAATATCTTTTAAATACTGATGAATATCGAATATGGCTCTATACGGATTTGCGGTTTCACTATCCAACTTGGATCTCATAAATTCTCTTAAAAAAATTTTTATCAGTCTCTATGAGACATTTTTAGCAGGGATTGTTACTTAACTTTAGAAAATCAATAATGTGACGATTATTTTGATACAAAAAGTTAGGGAGAACAATTGCGATCTTAATATTGTCGACTATAGTTGTAAAGGAAAGGTCTAAGACTCCATATACAGAGTTATTAATAATTACATAATTTTTATGAAATTCTTTGAACAAAATCAGTCAAACACAAAAGTTCGTAGACCTGCAAAATAAGTAAAAATCATTTCAATTCGATATTGGGTGATCGTAGGTAACTCTCATCTGGGATAACTCAAAATTTTCTTTTTTAGTTGTATTCCAAGGTGGAAAAGTAAATATATCATGACTGGCATGGTTGATTGTTGATTTATTAAATGTGGCGACCGGCTTTATTATCAGCTATAATAAAAGTTACCAAAAAAGGTATATCAAATAATTATAACACATTCACATTCAAACTTGATATATTCAAATTAAATAAGTATACAGATAATACGTGGAGGGGGATTCACAATTACAAGACAAATAGAATTTAATCATTATACTACATCACCCAATTTTATCCCATGTATTTTGACCCGCTGAATCCGAATTTCCAGGGTGATAAGCCAGGAAAGCACCCGGAAAATTGTTGTTGTCCATTTTCTCCGAAAACAAATGAAGCCATAATATTTTTCGAAAAACTACCGATTTTTCAATTTTCAGTGCTTTCTCATTCAGTCAAATAATGATATTTTCAGGATCACGTTGTCCCAAATTATCAATATATGTCTTGACTATGAATAACAAAAGAGACATTCCTGAAAAAATCATTCGTCTGGATTTCTCTGCACTGAATTTCTCTATACTTTACCTTGCATGAAAGCGGTATTTTTTATTCGCAAAGCTCACGTCGTGCACGAATTTCTTATAGTGTCAATTAAAACGAATGCTCTCTGAAAATTAGAAGTATTGAAAAGCTTAAAACATAAAATAGCAGACAATGATCTTGTCGTTTCAAAAGCCGACAAAGGTATAATAATCATGAACAAAACGGATTATATTTCAAAAGTAAAATTGTTTCTTCTAATGATGATTTTTCTAATATCAGATTTAACCCCACCTCCAAATTCCATACCTTATGTAAAAAAACTTTTAATGAACTTAATGACACTATTACTTCTTTAGACTACTATAAATTTTTTCTTTCTAATATGAACCCTTCCCTCCAAGATTATATGGTTTACCTAAAATTCACAAACAAAATATCTCCATCAGGCCAGTAGTTTCACATACAAACTCTCCTGCTTCCAAATTAGCCAATTGGTTGAATTCCATACTTCCTTTATTGATGGACTTCACCAACCGCTTTTCAGTCAAAAACTCTTTAGAACTTACAAACAAAATTTCAAATATTAATATTCCTCCAAACTGCATTTTGGTTTCTTTTGATGTTTCAAATCTTTTCCCCAGCATAGATCCGGAAGATTGTCTGATGTTGGTTAGACAGCTTCTTTTTTCCAATTCAAACTTACCTAATCACTACATATTGAACTTAGGTTCTCTTGTGGATTTAGTTCTCAAACAAAACTTTTTTCAATTTAATAACTCCTTTTATGTTCAAAAATCAGGTCTAGCCATGGGCTCTAATCTTAGTCCTCTGCTGGCTGAAGTTTTCATGTCAAATTTAGAATCCACCATTTCACAACACCCTAGTTTCTCAAAATTTTATTCTGGCACCGGTATGTCGATGACATACTAGCACTTTTCAAAGGTACGTTGGACGACCTTAATGATTTTCTAATTTTACTTAATCTTTCAATTCAAGAATCCAGTTTACTATGGAAATGGAATCAGGCAACAAATTACCCTTTCTTGACTTAATGATTCACAAATCAGATATGCTGGAATTTTCCATTTACAGAAAACCCACTAATACTGATAATGTCATACCGTTTCACTCTAACCATCCATACAATCATAAATTCGCATCTTTTCATTCTTTGTTTCACCGCCTGTTTACTATCCCACTGAATGATTCCAACTTTTCAAAAGAACTCAATATCATCAAACAAATTGCACACAATAATGGTTTTCCAATACATTTAATCAACATATTATATTACAGATATGATAACAAATTTTCAAATCATAGACTCACTCAATCCAATCCACAGAACAAATATTTTTCTCTAACTTATTTTGGCCCTATATCATTAAAATTAAAAAAATACGTTACTCAATAAACTTAATACTAATAACAATTCAAAATTCTCTATTTCGTTCAAAACTTCAAATAATTTAAAACATTTTTTGGTAAATTCAAAAGACAAAATTCCATTGCTGTACAAATCAGGGGTTTACAAATTAAATTGCTTCAATCCAGATTGTAAAGCTTGTTATATTGGCCAAACTGGTCGCAAAATTAAAACTCGAGTAGCAGAACACGTTAGATTAATAGAATCCAATTCCGAAAAGGAAGAAATCAACTCTAACTCTGTTTTATCCAATCATATTATTAACGAAAAACATAATTTTGTTTCTAACTCAGATTTGAATTTTTTACATATTTGTGATAAAGGGAAAATGCTCAATCTACTTGAGACCCTGGAAATAAATAAGGCAATTTAAAATTCAGAAGTTCAATGCATAAACGAACAAACCAATTTCGACAGCTTAAAACTTTTCAATTCCTTACTATTTTGATCGATCAAATCGTGAATAATTTTCTTTTCTTGATCAATTTTTTCACATACTGTTACAAGTCACACTTGATCAGCAACCAATGTTCTACATTCTACATTACTAATAAATCTTTAGTTTTTTCTATTATTATAGTCTAATATTACTTACAGTCGATGTTGTATGATGATTGCTCTTTACAGGTCCACGGAACAGTCACTCTGTCACTTTGAGTCGTGACGTCTCACTCGACAGATGACAGATTTTATCCTCAATTTTCACTTTCACTTTTCATAACATAACCCTATTGTTTTGCATTGAGAGCACGTGCATGGTCACGGTGTAACAAAAGTTTTGATAAAATGATGATTTATTTAGCGAGATCCAATCATACCCCCTAACAGTTAGGGACCCGCTCGTTATGCGGTTACTGTCAGTTTGACAATTGTTTTAATATAATTATTTTACATTTATATAGAAGCATTTTTTCCACCATATATGGTATGTAATTTAATACTGTGATTCTCAATATTGTAACATTTCTCTTTTCTGTAGATCATTAGTTTGTAACCTTTTTTCGCTGAAGATGATGGATTAATCCTTCGAAACATGTCCTGCTGCTGATGTAAGTCTTCCGACTACATGTCGTAATGTGCGATGTGTGTCCTCTGACTACACTCACACTATCAATAAAGATTTTATTTGGTGGAGTTCGACTGTAAGTTTTTTACCTACCCAGTTATATTTTCTTATAAACTCTGCTGTCGTTCAAATCAAACAATTCTATTTTTTATTTCAAATATGGCAAATGACAGATATACATACTCTGTTCAATTAGTATTTTTTAAATCGAAATTGAAGTTTTGTTCGCGTCAAATCAATCAGTTGGACAAATTTGAATCTCAATCTCAATTTCAACCAACCTTGTGATAAATTTGCCGAAACAAATATTTATTTGAATCAAATAACATTTGTTGCTTGTTAATAAATAGTTTTTCAACAAATGCAGTTGTTTCGCCCAAACAAATCTAATTTAAATGAACCGATAACCTGAAACAAAGAATATGATTTGGTTCATAGGATTAACAATTGTTTCTTACTAAAAACTATTGTTTCTCGCTAAGAAACGTTTTTCTCTGTGTACGATAATATTTCTATTTCCAACAAAAAAGTGAATTTTCTGGAAAATTGTTGTACTTTTAAGCAAAATTTTCCGTTTTCCGCTACAGAAATGCTTTAATGACAAAATATGTGCTAAACCCGTTTTATTGACACCAAGAAATTCGTCCACGACGTGAGACCTTCGCGAATAAAAAAATGCCGTTTTATGCAAAGTAAAAGTATCGGGAAATTCAGTGCCGAGAAATTCACACAAATCTTTCGTTATCCATAGTCGAGACCTATATTAATAATTAGGGACATGGTCATCCTGAAAATGTTATTATTTGTTTTAATGAGAGGGCACTGAAAATTGAGAAAATCGCATTTTTTCCAAAGTCGAGCACGTTTTACTCAAAAACGGTACAATTGAGAAAAACTTGTAACTTTTTTTGGGAAGATTTTTTTGGAAAATTTTACAGATTCATTCATTTTTGGAACAATTGGAGTTTTCGATTTTCCTCGGAAAATTATTGTACTTTCAATTGAAATTTTCCAATTTTCCGCAACTGAAATGCTTTGTAATCATGACAAAATATGTGCTAAACCCGTTTTGATTGACACCATAAGAAATTCGTCCACGACGTGAGCTTCGCGAATGAAAAAATGCTACTTTCATGAAAGGTAAAAGTATCGGGAAATTCAGTGCCGAGAAATCAACACGTATGATTTTTCCAGAAATGTCTCTTTCGTTATTCATAGTAGAGATATATTTTAATGATTTGGGAGAAGGTGATCCTGAATATATCATTATTTTCGAGCATGTTTTACTCGAAAACGGTGCATTTTGGAGAAAAACTTGAAAAGACCTTTTTTGTGGAGAATTCTATGCAAAATATTAGATATTCGTTTTTGTAAAAAATGGACTTTTTGAATTCCCTCGGAAAATCGTCGATAACAATTTTCCGGATCTTCGCAATTCGGATTCAGCGGGTGAAAATCTATTAGGAAAGCTTGGGTGATCCCGTCGATCTTTATCGGAAAACCTTCCATGCAATCGACTTATTGGAATTTTGGCAATCATCTAAAAGGAACTCTTGAAGTCTAAAATTAGAATAATGATCGATGCTAGAATTGAAACTGTTAAATCAGCTAAAAGTCTTGAAATAACAGAACTGGGACGAGCATTGGTACAAGAGTTAATATTGTACAAGATGGTGCAAATGCCTAAAATGCCTAATAATCCGTGACTCACACGGTATATACCGACGATGACGATCTTCATTATCTGTCGAATATGGGGCAATATTTGTGAACGTATTAAATCATTTGCACATCATTTAGAAAGGGGAAGGATACATTTCAGAACCTTTCGTTAGGTAATAATCATTCGATTACGTTACATTAACCAATCATAAGATGAGAAATCTTGCCATTCTTACAAAGATATAGCAAAAAATCTGACGAGAATATACCACGAGAGTAATTTGAATGTTTATACACATACACATGCTTAATGAATAAGGAAATGCCCTAGATCGTTATTACTCCACTTATGAATCTGGTGCTCGGAAGTATCGGTACCTTCCGCATAACGCTAATGTCATGCAACCCATCAACAAATAAAATCCGTACTCACTGGTAATTACAATGTCTTAACAGACATGGTATGAACTAGTAAAAAAGATTTGTAATGCAGTAGTCTCCCGTTTGATAGCTGCATCATCATGTCGTTGACTAAAATCCGTACAAGATGCAACAAATAGACAACTTCCTCCAAATATTGATAGATAGATAGATAGCTCTTTATTTCCAACAGGTATACACCAAATTACAGGAAATGCTAGAAGGTAATATTTAACATAACGAATTACAAAACGACAAATGTAAATATATGTATATACGTGCATGTAAATAAACAATTGATTATATATTGAACGACACTGCTTTAAAAAACTGAAATAAGAAAAAATGAGAAGTTTACGATCTATTGATTATACATTCCAAAATATATTTGAGAGTGCTCACATTGATTTCACATATATCACAGACCAAATTATAATTAGAACACATTAACGACTGTTCTATTCATGTTCTTATATTTATTACTGTTTTGTAAATTTAACTGCCCTGTATACAAAAGTTACTCAAGAAGTCAGTTTTGACAACTAAAAAAAAAAATAGAATCTGTATCAGAATTTGTTTAGTAAACAAGAACGAATAAATATTCAAATAATTCTCAATTCAATAATTTTCTCAAAGAAAACTCATTCATATCCAGTAAGTGGCGTGAAAAGACTCACGACACCGAACATGGTCCTCATTCGAGCAGGATAAAATCAGCGAAAATAACAGTATTTCATTCTACAAGATCAACGCAGGTCCTTCGCAGCAAATTCATCGCTTTCAACCAGAGTAAACTTGAATAAAGAAGCAAGATCAAGATCCAATATAGTATTGGATTCATTCAGTCGAAAATCAGTTCAGCGTTTTCAAGAGTCACACACCAAAAGAGAAGAGTAGCGAAGTTACGAGACAGTACCTACTTTCTGTAGCCAAGGTATTGAGGTAAAGCTCGCTTCCCTTTCTTTCCCATCCTTATCCTCTCCTATCCTCATCAATTTGTGTGTTTCGCATTGTTTACGTCCTCATATATTTACACAGATAAAATGTCTGAAGAAATAAAGGCATTGAATCAAAAAAGAGGTATAATAAAAGGTCAGTTGACACGATTTTCTACATTTCTGTCTGATTTGACAGACGCTTCAAAACTCAGTGAATTGTGCATACGATTAGAAAAAGCTGAGCTCCTTTGGAGTGAGTTTGATATAGTTCAGTCAGAGTTAGAATTGAAAGATGAAAGAAATGATCATAGTTCAGACAGAAGTAACTTTGAAATTATTTATTTCGATGCAATATCTCGAGCGAAAGATTTGATAAAAAAGTTTTCAACAAGCACATTGCTTTCGAATTGTCCTTCAGCAATTTCAATCAATACACCTCATGCCAATATTCAAAATACCAAAACAAATTTACCTAAGTTAAACTTACCCGAATTCCACGGTTTATATGATAAATGGCTACAGTTTTCAGATACTTTCAAAGCTATGATACATAACTGCGATTCAATTAGTAAAGTTCAAAAGTTCTGGTACCTAAAATCATGTCTCAAGGGTGAGGCAGCTAACATTTTGATAGCTTTGGAGGTATCTGAGGCAAATTATGATAAGGCATGGGATATACTATGTGAGCGGTATCAAAACAATCGTGTTATAATCCAAACACATCTCAAGGCTTTATTTGATATACAAAGCATTCAAAGGAAATCACATACCCATCTGCGAAATATTATTGACACTGTAAATCAGCATCTTAGAAATTTAGAATCCCTAGCCTTACCAGTTGATCAGTGGGATACACTCATTATATATCTTGTAACATCAAAATTAGATCCCATTACGAAAAGAGAGTGGGAGGAATATGCATTAAAACTTACAAAAGAATTGCCCACGTTTAAAGAATTTACAACTTTCATCAATCAGAGATGTCAATTGTTGGAAGGTTTATATTTTAATGTTAAAGGTTCTCAGTTCACACAAAAACATTCAACAAAGTCAGATCATAATTCAATATCAACATATGTTGCTACTACAGGGTCATCTTGTATTCTGTGTCAGAAAGATCATCATGTATTCTCATGCGACAACTTTTTGAAATTAAATCCTCAAGATCGTCTATCAGAAATTAGGAGATTAAGAGCCTGTACCAATTGTTTGCGTAAAGGCCATAATTCAAAGGATTGCAGAAATCACTATGTATGTAAAAAATGTTCAAAAAAGCATAATACTTTATTGCATTTAGAAAAGGAACAAACTCAAATTAACTTGAACAAAAATCCGTTGACATCTGAATCAAATAATAGAACGGAAGGGAACCATTCAGAAACAATATCACACATATCTCAATCAACCCTTGCTTCATGTACATTAAAAAATTCCCTTGCCGAACCATATATTTTACTCTCAACGGCAAATGTTTCTATCATCGATAAAAATGGCAAATCTCACAACTGTCGAGCTATTCTTGACAACTGCTCTCAATCAAATTTTATTACTAAAAAATTGTTCAATATTTTGCAGTTACCTGTGTCTAACGTGACTCATTCAATTGAGGGTTTCGGATCAAACTTAACATCTGTACTACAGAAAACCGTTGCCACTATAAAATCTACAAACAGTTCATATATTGGTCTGGATATTCCATTCTTAATTACAAATAAAATAACGAAAGATTTGCCCGCACTTTCTTTCGATTCGAGTCATTTAAAAATTCCAAAAAACATCGTCTTAGCGGACAATGATTTTAATAAAACTGGTCCAATTGATATGTTGATTGGAGCTTCTATTTTTTGGGAGTTGATATGTGTAGGTCGCATAAATCTCATTAACAGTCACACAGTACTACAAAAGACAAAACTAGGATGGATATTATCAGGACCTTTGTCATTCTATTATTTAAATAGTCCAAACACTGTTTGTAAACTAGCAATTAATGATAAAGAAATTCATGAACTGCTTGAACGCTTCTGGAAACTTGAAGAATTTCAGCCTTTGGCTAAATATTCTCAAGAGGAAGCAGAATGTGAATCGCATTTTTTGAAAACTACAATTCGCGATGAATCAGGAAGATTTGTTGTTAACTTGCCTTTCAAGGAAAATCTTAGTCAGCTCGGAAACTCCTTCGAAATGGCACTCAAGAGATTTTATACAGTCGAAAAAAAATTCAATAGAAATCCAGATTTCAAACAACAGTATGTTTCATTTATGTCCGAGTACGAAGCTCTCGGGCACATGACGAAGGTTGATATTTCACTTGATAATCCACAAGATATAATTTATTACTTACCACATCATGGCGTTCTTAACACGTCAAGTACTACTACAAAGTTGCGGGTCGTGTTTGACGCCTCTGCGAAAACTTCTAGTGGATTATCTCTTAATGATATATTGAAAGTTGGTCCCACAATTCAGGATGACTTATTCACCATTGTTACAAGATTTCGAACCTATGAGTACGTAGTAACCTCAGATATTGAAAAAATGTACCGTATGGTAAAAATACAAGATTCTCAGCGAGATTTACAGCGCATAGTATGGCGCACTAATCCATCTGAGAAACTTGACCATTTTAGATTAAATACAGCCACCTATGGCACTGCGAGTGCATCATTCGTTTGTATCAGATCGCTCCATCAAGTAGCTTTTGAAAATAAGGATAGGTATCCTGAGGCCTATAGAATTATCACATCTTGTTTCTATGTTGATGATCTTCTCACTGGGTTTCAATCAATAGAAGAAGGCAAACGAATCATTTCAGACATCATTCATATTCTAGGCTCAGCCGGGTTCAATCTTCGCAAATTTGCTTCAAATAATGAAAACATATTAGAGGATATATCCAATATGAAATCTCAATCATCTCAAAAATTTATATCTGATGATAGAATCATCAAAACCCTTGGTTTAAATTGGAATTCAATCGATGACATTTTTCAATACACTTTAATTCCAAATAATTCTTCTCACGTTTCCAAACGAACAATTTTATCAACAGTGGCTCAAATCTTTGATCCTCTAGGTTTGGTAGGTCCCTGTACGGTCAAGTCCAAACTAATCATTCAAAAACTGTGGAAGTTAGGTTTAAATTGGGATGAAAGTCTCCCAACTGATTTATATCATTCTTGGATTGAGTTTTCCACTCAAATTCCAAAGTTGAACGACATAAAAATTCCTAGACATATTATTTGTACGAACCCAATTTCAGTTGAGTTGCATGGCTTTGGGGATGCTTCCGAAAGAGCTTACGGAGTTTGTTGTTATTTCCGATCCAGAGATACAATGGGAAGAATCCACTGTCATTTAGTGTGCGCCAAATCTCGGGTCGCACCACTTAAAATTATTTCTCTGCCTAAACTTGAACTATGCGCAGCCTTACTCCTCATTCAGGTAACCCAGAAGATTTTGAATGCCTTCCATATTGATATAAATCATATTCATTATTGGACTGATTCTACCATTGTTCTTTCTTGGATTTCAACTGAACCACATTTACTCAAAACATTTGTTGCTAATCGTATCACAGAAATTCAACAATTTTCTGATAAAAGTCAATGGAACTATGTTCCTAGTGAAACAAATCCAGCTGACATAATTTCTCGTGGTATGAACCCAGAAGAATTGAAACATAGCTCAATTTGGTGGGTTGGACCTCCTTGGATGTCTGAGGAGAGACAAGCTTGGCCTAAAGGTAATTCATCAATACAGTGTGAAATACCAGAATTAAAAAGGGTCGATTATACCTTAATCTCACAAAATCTTGACACTGATATTCTTGACAGGTTTTCATCTTTCACTAAATTGCAAAGGGTTATAGCTTATTGCTTTCGCTTTGTAAACAATTCAAAACTAGTTAATAAAGAAACTCGTAAATCAGGCTATCTATCAAGTGCTGAATTGAATCACTCATTAACTATTATTTGCAGATTTGTCCAACAACATTCGTTTTCCTCAGATTTAAATTCATTGAAAATTTTAAAACCTCTCTCTTCAAAGAGTAAGTTATTATCATTGAATCCGTTTTTAGATGAAAATGGTATCATAAGAGTTGGCGGTAGACTTAGGAACTCAAACATTTCTTATAATAACAAACATCCTATTTTACTACCTGATAAAGGTAATTTTACCAAGTTAGTGATTCGATATGAGCATACAAGACAATTACACTCAGGAGCACAAGCAACTTTGGCTGCAATAAGAATGAATTTTTGGCCAATCAATGGTCGAAACGTTGTTCGTGGAGTTCTACACAATTGTATGATTTGCTTCCGATCCAAACCAATTGAAAGTCATTATCAAATGGGTAATATTCCCCAATCGCGACTCAAACCCCAAAGACCGTTCTTGACTTCCGGAGTGGATTTTGCTGGTCCATTTTATGTTAAAGATGGCAAAACCAGAAACCGAAACATAATTAAATGTTATCTCTGTGTTTTTGTATGTTTTGTTACGAAAGCAGCTCATTTGGAAATATCTGATGATCTTTCTACCGAAGCATTTGTGAGATGTTTAATCAGATTTGTTTCTAGGAGGGGTATTTGTAGCGACATATATTCAGATAACGGCACAAATTTTGTTGGTACTGAGAAAGAGCTAAAAATCATATTATCAAATTTGAAGAAAAATTCAAAATTCACTGAGTTTTTGGCTATGAATAAAATAAATTGGCATTTCATACCACCACATGCACCCAACTTTGGGGGCCTTTGGGAAGCGTGTGTCAAATCAGCTAAATTTCATCTTAAGAGAATTCTTGGTAATTCACACCTTACATATGAGGGCTTATACACAGTGATCACACAAGTTGAGGCTGTCCTCAATTCCAGACCCTTATCACCCTTGTCAAATGATCCTAATGATCTTTCCCCTTTAACCCCTTCTCATTTCCTTATTGGTGAGCCTCTCACAACCCTACCACAGAATGACGTGAGGAATATTCCATCCAACAGACTCAGCCTTCTACGACTCATTCAGCAGCAACTACAACATTTTTGGCAGCGTTGGTCGCGTGATTACCTCTGCACTCTGCAAGAAAGATCCAAATGGAAGAAACTTCATCTGAATTTGAAAGAGGGGTCTATGGTATTGCTCAAAGATGACAATTCAGCTCCTTTATGCTGGAAACTTGGACGAATCATTCAAGTGTTTCCTGGAGAAGACGGAATAGTTCGAGTTATAAATGTGAAAACCTCAAATGGTGAACTGAAGCGTCCAGTGTCCAAAGTCTGTGTTCTTCCGATAGACACTTGAAAGAGACATATTTTTATTGTTAGAAATCGTAATATTGATTTAATTTCCATTTGAAAGGCGATCCTTTCAAGGGGGCGCCATGTTCTATTCATGTTCTTATATTTATTACTGTTTTGTAAATTTAACTGCCCTGTATACAAAAGTTACTCAAGAAGTCAGTTTTGACAACTAAAAAAAAAAATAGAATCTGTATCAGAATTTGTTTAGTAAACAAGAACGAATAAATATTCAAATAATTCTCAATTCAATAATTTTCTCAAAGAAAACTCATTCATATCCAGTAAGTGGCGTGAAAAGACTCACGACACCGAACAACGACACTGGTGCCCTGCGCATAACATTTGTTCGAATATTTTCACAATAAAAGGTTGTCTCACTTCTAGAATTAAGGCGAGGAATATGAAAGTTAATTTTTTGTAAAAGTGAGGCACAGGAAATACTATTGTGGAATAAATTGTAGAGAAATGATATTGTAACAAAGATACGACGAGTGTGCAAAGAAATTACATCGAATCGATTCAGAAGGATTGAATAATCGATCCCTCTTTGGGGATACGTTCCTGTTTGTTTGAATAGCAGGTATTTCAAGAATTTCCTTTGAATAGCTTCCACAGAATTGATATCAGAGTTGTATAAAGGATATCATATCAATGCCCCATATTCAAGTTTGGACCTCACATACGCATATATTGTGAGAATTGTGAGAATTGTCCCAACATTGCGAAACTCCCTAGTACTTCTCATAATAAAGCCCATCATCCTATTTGCTGAAGATACAATTTCATCAATTTGCAGAGAAAATGTGAATTCACAATCAAACTTAATCCCAAGGTCTTTTATCTCTATGACCCTATCGATGGTACTATTATCTATTTGGTAGGAAAACTCATCATCATCTCTTTCCTTCTTGAAAATGACATAATGAAACATTTTGAAATATTCAATTGTAGGTGATTATGGAGACACCAATCGAATACTAAATCTACATCTTTTTGTAAATTGCTGCAGTCTGTATTCTCTTTGACAACTCTGAATAACTTCAGGTCATCAGCGTATAAAAGTTTCGAACAGGTAATTTTTTTTGCTAAATCATCAATAAATAATAGAAATAAATGAGGTCCTAGATTTGAGCCATGAGGAACACCGGAGCTGGGGGTATACAAAGGGGACTGAAAGCTTTCGTATTCCACGTATTGTTTTCTACCAAATAAATATGTTGTAAATAAGTTTATTAAATTTACAGAAAAACCAAATGACGTTAGCCGATGTAGAAGAACGTAAAAATCAATTTGGTCAAAGGCCTTTTGAAAGTCAGTGTAAATAACATCGATTTGTAATTTTCTATCGAGGGCCTCGGTAACACATTGTGATAAGCACGCCAAGTTGGTAATACAAGACTTTATTTCTACAAATCCGTGTTGATCATCTGATATAACATTTTTGATCGAGTCATAAAGGAAAACATACATAATTGTTTCAAACACTTTAGAAAAATTACTCAGCACGGAGATTGGTCTATAATTTTTTAACAATGTTCTATCGCCTTTTTTAAAAATTGGGCAGGCACGGGCTATTTTCCACACATCGGGAAAGGTAAAAGTTCTTAATATCAAGTTATAGATATGGCGTAATGGGGTCAATAGAGGCTGAATGCAATCTTTAACTAAAAAACTTGGTATTTGATCAGGACCAATAATGAGTTTATTTTTCATTTTCTTTGTAGCTTCTATGATATCCTTATCGCTCACTTGTTCGATGTTGATACATTGAAAATGACAAGGAATATTTTCGAGTTCATTGGTTAGGGACATGTCAGATATAAGGTAGACACTCTTAAAATAGTTTGCACAGGCGTCGACTATTTTTTGCGGTTCACTGTAACCATAATGATCGTCCTTCATGACTCCTGGTATTCTCGAGTTGCCTTTTTTATTTTGAATGAAACTCCAGAAGACACTCAGATCTTCGCATATCTTATTCTCAGCGTCGCTGATAAAGTTTTTGTATGCTTCATTTATTTGAGTTTTTACTCGCGCTCCTAATGATTTGAATTGCTGAAGATAGAATGGTGTTTTATATTTTCGATAGTTTTTGTGAGATTGCTCTTTCTTCTGAATAGTTTTTATAATGAGTGAATTAAACCAGAGCGGGTATCTACGGGTTCGATTCATTTTTAGGGGGACAGTTTGATCAAAAATGTTATACAGTGCATCATTGAGATTCTGACATGCAACATTCACGTTATTTTGGTCTAATTTTGATCACAATATATTTAGTTTTCCACTCTATGTTTAATTTGTATAAATTTTCCTAAAACAAAATTAAATGAAAATAAAAAAGAAAATTTTGAGTGATCCTCAAAACTAACCTTATATCACCCAATACCAATATCAAATAATGATATCTACTCATTTTGCAAGTAAATGAGCTTTTGCGTTTGAGTGATTTTGTTCAAAGAATTACATAAAAATCATGTAATTATTAATAACCCTGTATACGGAGTCTTAGTACTTTTCATAACAACTCAAGTCGAAAATATTCAGATTGCAATAATTATTCCTAACTTTTTGTGCCAAAGTGATCAACACATAATTGATTCTCAGAAGGTAAGTAACAAAGTAACAACCCTCTCTCTGCATGTTTGACACCCCGTATCTCAAAAAATGTCCATTAGATCTCATTAGACCCATAAAGACATCTGATCGTTACATTATGATGAATTTTCAGCCAATTCGACTAGGATCCATTTTCCATAAGAACCTTGCGGGGTTCTTTGCATTGGGAAAAATTGTATGGTCAGGTGTTGCAAAAAAATTGAACAAAATAATTTTTATTTCGAGAACCATCACAGATAGGTTAGGGAATTACCAAGAGAAGTTATGGGGAATCCTGTAAGAATTCAAAAAATTATACAATATACGGGGTGTTCTATTTGAAATATCGAAGTAGCTACTACTTTCTGATACAAACGGCAACAGCGTATTGATAAAAATGTTTTTGACGGATAAAGCATGTTTGATTATCTACGAGTACAAATATTCGAAATGATCTATCGTCCTGTTCTCCAGATTCTAATGTTCCATCCACTGTGAAACACCTGGTAGAAAGCAAACAGTTCTGACTCAAGTATCACCTTCATCACAGAACTTCTTAAATTTTTTATTTAAGATACACAACATCATAAACTCGTACGCACGTTGACTCCATTTTCTGGAAACGTGATTATTACAGTGTGGTTTCCTCATTTGGCGTAGTCTTACACTCATATCGAAATAAAACAGATATACAAACAGTAAAAAAGCAGACAGACGTTCACTACGAGCTCGTAAAGCGCACACACTATGGGTTTAAAGGAGACACCATTTTCTTTTTCCACATCACGAAGCACGAAACAGCAATACGGTCTCATATCACAGACATTGTTCTAAGGGTGAACACGTTGAAGTTCCTTTCAGAATTTTGTTATTAAAGAATTTTTTAATCTCCATAAAGGGTTTTTTGTGAAAATACCAACAGTGTTGATCTGAAAGTTACAGTTCCACTCAGTTCATTACATAACATAAATGAATTTTCATTGAGAAAGCATAGTCAGGGAAACAAAAACGATCTTCGGTAAAGAACACAGTAAAAATTATTTCCAATTAATGTAAACAAAATCCATGAAATAAGAAGTGCATATATACCGGATGTCCCAGTAAACGTATTCCATTAGAATATCTCCACCATTTCAAAATATAAAAATTTGAAAATATCACTACCTCCAATTTATTTAAAAAACTTTCATTTGATTGAAATGAAAATCATGAGTTCATCTCAAATGACAGGATGTCATCAATCAATCATATCCAGAAGGATATGATTTCTTCAGGTTTTTATAGTTTTACAGGATAATTGTAAAAATATGAACATAATTATTTAGATGTTTATCCATAGGATGTCACCTAAGCATTGATTGTATTATGAACATCCTGGAATAGAAACATGTTCAATTTTAACCCTATTTGAAGAAAATAATAATAGCAACAATAATAATAAATGAACGGAGAATAATAGAGTCTCAGTTCTACATGTTATGATTGGGAGAATATATTTTTGAGGAAGAAAATTTGATTTATTTTCCAGAGTAGTCCTTGGAATGTCGAAATAATGAAAACAGCTATAGGAAGAAAAAACATTAATTTTTACAAATAAAACGAATGTAACCTCTTTACAATAAACAAAACTAACTATTATGTACCTTTCCTTGGTATAAAAATAGGAACTTTGGGGAAGGAAAGTGTAAAATGAATAATTTCAATATTAATTTTCGCGGCAGTTCCTCTTTTCTAGCTGAACTTGTTAATCTATTACACTCATTCGGTATTGCCATTACAATATCTTATTACACCAGAATAACTGCCCAATCAGCTACTTGTATTGACAATGTCCTTACTAATCTGAATGATAATATGTATAGTTCAACAGTTCCTGATCCTTGCTTATCTGATCATCTGGCATAGGTGATAACTTTGAAATTAGATGAAAAGTAAAAAAGACGATGTAATCTGGAGAAAAAACATATCGGAATATGGCATTGCTGATCTGAGATCATCTCTTGCCGAAATTAACTGGGATACAATCGGGTTACATAATTGGAAAAGCTCTGTAATTGCCAACTTCTTGATAAATACTTTCACCTCACTTATTGAGAAACATTTTCCTATGAAAAAATGTTTTATCAATGAAAAACCACCAGTTGAATGGTTCAATGATGAACTCAGGACTCTGAGGACATTATCTGAGGTCAAATCAATTTGTAATTTCACCAGGGATTTCAATAATAACATTATACAGAAAAAACACTACCAATTGAAATGAACACAATATAAAAAAGCAACATATGATAAATTCATCGGAGAATCCGATAACAAAATTTGAGATAGCTGGAGACTTGTAAATGGTTGTGGGCAGCCCACAACCCCTGAAAATCAACCTTCCTCATGTTGTTGGAATGGAAAAAAAATTCCCGTTACCTTTTAAAAATATTGAAATACCCCTAACTTGCCTAGTAATTCTAGCTATCGTGCACCAAGTACGATGTGCACAACAATAATTATTCATGTGAAGTAAAATAAATTTGAGGAAAAAAGCTGCCGTTAGCAGTAAAAATTTAGTGGCTCACTGCTATGATTTCAAACGACATTTTCCACAAACAAACGCCTCAGCAATGCGTGTTATTATGTGGATACCAATTCGGCTATCACTTTTATCACTCCGCACCGGGAATAAAATCAGAGCACGAAAGTTTGAACAGAGTTCTGCTCGGGCAGATAGCAATAATTGAAATGCTCAATCTTCGCACAAATTCAGTCACAGCCCTTTCATACATAATGTGACTGGTTCTTTAAGGTAACGTATGCGGTGTGAAACCTGCTCTTTGGATACACATTCAATTTGAAATACTTGGAGCGGAAAATTGATTTTGCTAAATACATTTCAAATAATAAGAAGACAAAATTGGAGAAGACTCAATAGGATGGTGCCAAAACGAATTTTAAACGCTAGAAAGAAGAAAAAAGTAACCAGATGAAGAATGTTGTTGAGATTCCGATTCCAAAAAAAATACTTAAACACATAAACACTCAAAATAGTGAAATGGGAATGCAGTTTAGGGGTTGAAAACGGTTTTTTCAACACTGAAAAAAATATGGTACATTATATCAATGAATACCGTTTATTAACTCTCCGTTCATTGGCACAATACATTTTTCATCGAGCCAATAAATTAAGATTATCTGAAAAACATAGGTATTTATTGATATAATGAATACAAGTATAAACTTGTATGAAATCAATAATGATTTCACTGATGATCGTTGCTCAGATCTATGAAATGTTTTCGTTGCGACAATGGAAAAGTTCATTGAGATAAAGAAAATGGAACACTGAAACATTGTGAAAATTTTCATCACATCAACCAACAGAATTCATTGTCCCAAAGCAGTACTATGACCACTTCAATGAATATGGTTCATTATATTGATAATTAACGTTTATTACTTCTTCGTTCACTGACACTTGCTCATATTCGTTGGCTCAATGTACAGGATTCTCCGACGCAATGAAAAATGTATAAATACATATATTCCTATTGATTCTTGGAATATATCGAATGTAAATGACCCTTCATGAATTCATAATATGAATGTCCTGATCATCGAATGAAGAATCAATTCATTCCATTAATGAACATGTTCGTTGAGGCGGTGAATGTCTACCTGAAGATCAAGTCAACAACAATGTGGAAGGGGAGTGTATTCGGCATCTGGTCACTTTCAGGATGTTTATAAATTCAGTTGAGTTTGAACTGCGAGCTTATATTAGGGTTATTTTGTAGCTTGTTGTAAAATAAGGCTACGAAGAGCTAAGTATTTGTCTACAGGTATTCACATTTACTCTTAGATTGATGTTCTTTATCTTTCGAATGGAGAAAAAATGTGATAGTCCGCAAGCCCTCGTACAAAATCTTAGGTGATAACCAGCATTTGTAACTTTGTATACTGTTTAAGTATGCCAAGTCCGACAAGATTTCGCGAAGAAGAAACCTTGATAGTGGGTTTTCCTTTGGCTTTCTCAAAAACATGTCAATTTCGCATTTATATGTAAGGTAATGACCAGCATTTAGTTTTCAAGTTAAAGTGAAAGATATTTACTAAAATTAATCTAAAAAAAATTGTCTGACAAAAAGTTTAGGTACTTCTAGTTTGTCCGCCACTCTAAACGTGTCGATTTCACGACTTGTAGGTTGGCAACAACCAGCAATCTGAGTTTTCTAGGAGCATACAATAATCAAATGAGATTTTCAATGGCACCATTGTCCGACAAAATTAATAGGGATCTTCAGCAGTCCGACGCTCCAAAGATGTCGATTTGACGACAACAATGTTGGTGATAACCAGCTGTCGGACAAAAGTGGCAACTGAGAAAAAAATATAATACTTATCGGAAGTATCGATTGTCCGACAAAAATATTGGACTGTTTTGCCTGTCCGACAACAAATGTCGAAATTTTTTAATTTCAATATTTCTCGCGATAGAAGTAAAAATTCAAAATTATATAAAAATACAATGTTGCTTTACAGTTTATTTCTTAACTTGAAAAATAAATAAACATGAATTTTTATAAAGAAAAGAATCATTCATCATCTTCTTCTTCAGTAGATTCTTCGCTCGCACTCAAAGTATCACTTTCATCGCTTGTCTCGGATTCTGACTGTGCTGCATTGGCAGAGTGGACGCCATCTAAATCTATATTAAGATCGAAATATTTATACAGTATGTCCAATTAAGTCGGCACCATATGGAAAACTTCTTTATTTTTAATTTTAGTAAAAAAACTCATTGTTCATAAATGGTTCTACATGGTCTTAAATCTAATATGCAACCATCAAATATAAAAAAATTTCAGTTGTATGCGAGGTTTCTTAAAAAATATTATGAATTCGATGCTAGAGTAAAGTACCTTTATTTTTGACAATTCGCGAAATGCGTTCCTGCTAGATGGCGCTCAGATTTTAGGCACGAAACAGTGTAATGGTGATCAGCCTCCAAATTCCATAAGAGACCATAGTGTTTAATTTTATTCTAATTCAAATTTGAATAAATTGCTGAAGATGTTGAAAATTGAAATTATTTAATCAGACATTTTCGTATACGTAGGTATTGCCACTTTTTGCCTAACTCTTTGTTTTCAATCAATGGGAAAATAATGTAATGAAACTTTGTGTTTGGAACTAAGCATTAAGCATTGGGGCACCGAGCAAATAAACCAGTTTCAAGTTATCTGATTTCGAAACTATGAACACCAAAGAATATCATCAAACTCATGTCGATTATGTATAGATCTATTATCTATTTAATATAAAAAGACTACAATATTTTCATCGACAGAGAGAAGAGGCGAAATACATTGCGATTACAAAACAAATTAATCAGATATTTTTATCTTTCTATTTGTTTTTCAGGAATAAACAGCCTGTAGCCTGTATATGTTTACATGTCTAAATGTGTGGGTTATTGTATAGCTTGGTGGTTTCGGTTAGTGTTTATATATATAAAAAGTAAAATTTTAATATTTTTTTGGCAGTTTTCAACAAATTTACCAACTTTATTGTCGGACAAGTATATCGTTGTCTTATATATTCTATTTCTTTGGAAAAAAACATTGCTGGTTATCACCAACATTGTTATCGTCAAATCGACATCTTTGGAGCGTCGGACTGCTGAAGATCCCTATTAATTTTGTCGGACAATGGTGCCATTGAAAATCTCATTTAATTATTGTATGCTCCTAGAAAACTCAGATTGCTGGCTATCGCCAACCTACAAGTCGTGAAATCGACACGTTTAGACTGGCGGACAAACTAGAAGTACCTGAACTTTTTGTCGGACAATTTTTGTTTAAATTAATTTTGGTAAATATCTTTCACTTTAACTTAAAAACTAAATGCTGGTCATTACCTTACATATAAATGCGAAAATGACATATTTTACAGAAAGTCAAAGTAAAATTTACCACTATCAAGGTTTTCTCTTTGCGAAATCTTGTCGGACTTGGTATACTTAAACAGTATACAAAGTTACAACTTGCTGGTTATCACCTAAGATTTTGTATGAGGGCTTGCGGACTATGATTCTCATTTTTCATTTCAAACGGATTCATGACTTAACGTCCAGCTCAGCATTCAGATAGTGTTACGATAATTGTTTTCAAATATTCAGAAACTTTCAGTAGTATCAACAATATGACGTCACTCAATCGGTTTGCAGTTGAAGAATTATCATTCAAATTTTGCCATTCAGTCAATGTATTCGCCATATCTAACTCTATCTTTTGACACATCAGCTTCTTCTGGTTCATCGTCCAGTTCACGTTACAGTAGATCAACAAGCCACGATGAAGTTAATCGAAAAAGTGAATGAGGAAAATTGTATAATAAGGGCTCTAATTTGAAGAGCATAGTAGGCTCAGAAGGGACCCCAAACAAAAATTAGTAGTTGCGAAATGAAATCAGGTACCATTACATGTTTTTTCAGATCATCAATGCTGAAGGCAGTAGGAAAGACTTCAAAATATGGAAAAAATGCGATAATTAATTTGATTTCAGAAAAAATTGATATATGCTAGAAATCTTGTAGCAAATATAAACCACTACAAATCTTTAAAAGAAGGAAATCAGCCTCATAAGAACTGAACTCCATACCAACGACCCTCTGGATTTCATTTGGTACGCTATAAGTATACCTATACCTAACTGGGGCATTCAGTTTACTTATTTTTCTTCTTTTCAAGGTTGATATGGATTTAAAAGTTTTATTTCACAATGCAAAAGGACTGATTGTAAATCATTAAGGTTTTTACCAGTTTTAGGTTCTACCATCAGCAATTCATATAGAATCTTAACCGGTTGACCAAGCGGCCTATGTGCCAGTCGCTTAAATTTCAGCTAGCATTGGATGATTGAATGATTTCTTTGAATAGTCGAACGATTGGATTTGTATCATACAGATGTATTTTGCGTATCTTTTTATATATTTTTTTGATTTTGCAAAGGTCATACTTCCAATTAGTATAATTCAGTAGGTAGTTTTTATAGAATTAATAATAATAGGATCTGTATTCAATGTACTTTTTTCTATTGTGTTGTACTTTCAGTTTAGATATAAATTAATGTTCTCATGAATTTCATTCAATATTCACTACATGTATGGATACGCTGGATTTGTTGTTTTCGGAAATAAATAATAAGATTGATAATAGATAGATAGATAGATAGATTTATTGATCTCTTCGAATCACATACAGGACATGAGATGTCTTACAGAGGTAGGTTTAAAATAAGTAAAATTTGCAGCACAGTACATTACAATTTAAAATTTAAGACAAAGTATATGTAGATAAACAAATTTGTACAGTTTATAGTTAAAACAATCTTAATCATCATTGTATGAAGTTTATAATTAAAACAGTCATTGATAATACAATATGATATGTTATGAGCATTGGCTTGTGAATTTCTCTAATGAATAGAAGCAATTTTCAATCAGGAAAGCTTTCAGGGTGGATTTAAATTTATGTATATTTCCAAGTTATTTTATTTTGTCTGGTAGCCTGCATATAGCGGAGATTCCTTTAGTTGCATTCGGGTGAATTTGCATGGGTGGACGTCATTCTTGGTTCGGATGTTATAAACATGGATGTCACTGTTTTTTTGAATTTTATCCTTGTTCTTGTGGGTATAACTGAGTAGCTTGTGGGGGTGAGTACCTGTACAGATCAGTAAGCCATTCCTCCTGAAAGTGTCTCCACAGGACTCTCTGTAGTCTAAGTTGAATTAGACGAATGAATCGCTTTTGCAAAATAAATACCCGCGAGATTTCGGTTGATCTGCCCCACACAATTATATTACAGCTGATTGCGGAGAGGACTAATGCATGGTATAAGTGGATTAGGTGAGATTCATAGAGGTTAGATTGTAAGCTGTTAAAGGCATAATACAATCTATTCAGTTTTTTGCACAAGCAGTTTGTTAAAGTTCATCTTGGAGTCTAGTTCTATTCCAAGGAATTTGGTGCTTTTGGATGTTCGGATTATTGTTAAGGTTATATTATTATCTACCTTTAATTCGATAATTACGGTTTTGTTCTCATTAATAATAAAGTGGTTTCTTTGGCACCAGTGTGCGAAGGTGCTCATAACTGCTTGTGTTTTATTGTTTATCTCAGTTAGGCTATCAGCTGTGACTATAATTGTGGTGTCATCGGCGTAGATGAAAACGCGTCCATGTTTGATATATGATGGTAAATCGTTCACATAGAGTAGAAACAATAGTGGGCCTGGCACCCCACCTTGGGGAGTTCCACGGAGGCTGTCAAATTCGTTGGAAAGCTCATCCTCGACTCGGACCTTAAGTTTTCTACCGGACATATAGGATTTAATCCAGGACTGGATTGGTTCCCTGATACCCATCGCCTCTAGTTTTATTGTTAGGTGTTTGAGATTGATCGTGTCAAAAGCTCGCGTGAGATCAAAGAATATTCCTACTAAGTATTTATTCTGGTCAATATTTTCATGGATATACTGTGTTAACCCTATTGATGCAGTTTCTATTGAGTAGTTGCGGCAAATCCGTGTTGAGACGGTGTTATTATATTATATTGGTTTAGGTAATTGACTAATTGGTTATACAGGGCTATCTCAATTATTTTAGAGAAGCAGCTAAGTATACATATCATCCTGTAGTTTTCAACGTTCTGTGGGTCAACTGTTTTGAACACTGGAATGGTTTTAGCGATTTTTAGTTCATTCGGGAAGATGCCTTGCGTGACGGACAGTTTGATGACCTGAGATAATTGGGTGGAAATTATATCAACACATTCTCTCAGTACAATGGCTGGTATTTCATCAATTCCTGCTGAGTATTTCTTTTTTAGTGTTAGAATTATGTTTGTTATGTCACTTTCATCAACTGGAATGAAGAACATTGAGTTCGGGCCTCGTACCTCATTTTTGGTATACTGGTCTTCCGGAAAATTGAGATTATGTATTGTTTCGGTGACAGAGTTTGCGAAAAAGTCCCCGAAGTGATTTGAGATATCGATTTTATCGGTGATGGTTACGCCTTTATTGGCAAGCGTTATTACCCTACTATGGTTTTTCCTGTCCATTTTTGTGTTTACTAATTGGCAGAGGGATTAGGCCTTATTGTTTGAATTCTTAATTATGTTAGAGTGATGTTGTTTTTTCTCATCGGTAATTTTTGCGTCGATAGATTTTTTCATTATTTTATAATTTTCTGTTAGGACCGGGTCATTCACCCTTTTTTTAAGCCAGTTGAGATCTTTGAGCTGTCTGATTTCAGAATGTAGTTCTGGAGAGAACGGTATTTTATCAGATTTTGTGGCTCCTTTGAGTATGTTTTGTTTTGGGAATGCAATATCAAAACACCAGTGGAGGTTTGTCATGAAAGTATTGAACACACTACCAACAGTTGTCCCTTGAGTATAGTCCTGAGGGTGTGTGTTTTCATAAAGAGTTTTAAAGTGTAGAAGGGATTGTTCATTGAATTTTCTAGATACCACCCTGCCCTTGCGTACGTCCGGCATAATAGGCTCATTATTTACTCTTCCATCTAAAGTATCGTTATCAACTGAAATATTGAATGCATTAAACAATTTTTCATTAGAGCAAACATGTCCCTACCAGAGATAAACTGGAAGGTGCATCAATTATTCTCCAGGAAAATAATCATATTGCAAATGTCGAATATATCTCAAAAGATTCAGGACACCTTATTGCTAGTTCCGGAAAAAATATCATTAAAATCTAGAATAAAATTATAAGAAATTCAAAACAGAAAGTTATTTTAGGCTTAGCTTACACTATAATTTCAAAAATATTTGAACAACTCCATTATATCACACTATTCATTCTCAAAACTGAGAGCACTTGATTCTCCTGAAAATAAATCAAAGAGGCCAATAATTCATTTGGTGTAATTCAAAACATTTTCTCAATGTATTTCATGTTTCAGGTGATGCACCTTCCATCAGCAATGCGATGTTTTGTTTAAATTCAACTGTAATTTTCCTACATTTTGAAGTTCACTGTATCACCAATATCAATAGCCTTTATTGCATTAATTAACATGCATTGGTTGAATGAATACCGTTTATTTATTATGTCAATAATACAGCATCCATTCCAAAGAACAAAAATAATAATCAATATTATGAAAAGGAATCATCAATCCAATGAATACTTTTCATATGTTTGATGAATGGGATTCGTTAAAATAATCATGCATTAATCATGCAATTAATGAAAGTATTCATTAATATTATGATTATCCTTATTTATAGTATCAATAACCAGTGCTACATTGACATATCGATTCCGTTCATTGGACCAATATTGATGAAACTGTTCATTGAATCACAGTATTTTTTCATTGTGTTCAGGTACCGATTTTTCTCTGTGAATTTCCAGCAAAACGTTACATCCTAGCGAAAGATGTTGAATAGAAAAGTTGTAGATAATGAAAAAATCAAAAACTTATTTTTTCTATTTTTGACATAACCTCAAATTTACCGTCAAAATGCCAACAAGCCGATTTTTCAGTATTTAATTTATTTCTCACGTATGAATGATTTGATTCACATGAAAATTTCTAACAAATATCTTTTTTGGTGTCGAATTATCAAGATTTTTTTGCTGTTCAGAAGGAATTTAGAAAAAATGCGCTATTAAAAAATCGCAAAGGAAATAAATGCATAGAAAAAACCGCAAGAAATATCCACACGTGGAAAATTGCACAAATGGATTAAATCGCACAAGGCAAAAACCTCTCGTGTATAAATGCGCACATAGAAAAAACACAATGATGTGCGCTTTTTTCGATAATAAATTTATGTGAATAATAAAGCAAATGCAGGCAAGACGTTAAATCCCTGAGAGGGCTCCTCGAAAGCGCATGTGCCGACAGAGGCGAATTAAACGTGAAGAGTGCCCTAGGCAAGCACCTTCTAGGCGCCCCTCTTGCACACAAGTTTCACTAACTTCGATAGAATGAGGAATAAAATAATTAAAATTTATGAATTATTTATTCTAAAATTAGTACTACCTAATCACAATCAATGACAATTGTTGAAAATAAAAATTGTGTCTACAATTTTGTTTTGCGAAATTGTCAATAATATCGTCATAGTCAAAAGAGAGCAATAAGTTCGATTCAATGTTATGTATTGCCAACGAATTTAATCTCTTATCTGTCAGTTGAGCAAAGATATTTTTTCACTATCTTTAGACAAAAATACACATATTCTTAAAACTATGTCAATTTTTGGGTAAATTGTTTCAAGTTCTTTATTTCTTAAGCCCTGTAAAATCGCATTGGTTGTTCGGCGGTAGTTTACCTGAACTAGCGTTGTTAAATAAGAACGTAGATGGATACATTCATCAACAAATCACTTTTCCAAATCTCCAGAATACATTGTTACTAACATATTTGCTCGTGTTTCTCCAGTGTTCAAATTGCTTGAAAATGAAAATTTTCTGAAAAAATTGCTGTACACTTCTCGTCTCTTTTGAAGTTCAACCACAAGTCTATCTACAATTACTAGATATACTGTAACTCTGAATGTTTCCCGCCAGATAATGAATGAGTAACATCTTCGGCAGATTCATCTGCCGTGAGCTTTCTCTTCCGTATCCTCCTTGTGTCATTTTCCCATTATTTGGACAACTGAGATTTCTAAGGCTTGCTGTTCATATTAATTAAAATTATCCCTTTCAGCAGAATAATTGTACAAACATCAATATCAACTGACTGTAATATTTTGTTGGTTTTCTTCATGTGCACCAAAATGAAACCTCGAAACACGATCATGAAAGCAGTTTCTAGTCTATCTAATTTCAATCTGATGCCTTTAGCTTCACATACAACATAACGTTTTTGCTCAGAAATGATTTCGATAGCAATCCAGGCATCGTGAATTTCTGGAAATGACTCTTTCAAACTTTGCAGATGGATTTTTGACAGTAGTTTTGTCTTTTTTATCATTACCTAGGAGTATTTGTGTTTGTAGAGTTTCCCATCTTTGAGTTGAAGCTGTAAACAACGTGTATATTTCTTGAAAGAGACCAAAGAACCATCAAGCTTCTTGAGCGCATTCAGCGTCACATTCGCCCACTAGGTTGAGTGAATGTGCGGAGCAAGGTATATTCTGCTATGTGACTAAGTTCTTTCATTTTGGACTGTAATCCAAAGCGCAAACTCTTGCGAAGTCAACTCTGAGCGAATCGCGCGCGCCCCTTCGTAACCTCGCGCCCTTAGGCACGTGCCTAGTTTGCCTTATGCCGTGGAAACCTAACAGTCGTACTCTGAGTCATATAGAATTTTACCCCCCGTTTTCTACAGACGATTACTTCTGTCACAAGTATTTGGCACCCTGTGCTACAGTCGCCTACACATCGGGTTTGTTCGGCAACATACTATCGGATTTAAAAGCATTTACCAAAATTTGGTGATATTCCAGTGACATTTCATATGCAGTTTTATTTTGAACCGCTGGCAGTTCCATGAGATTTTGAATTCATTTTGAAAAGTTAGTGATATTATTGCATTATATGGCATTTAAAAGGATGACTTGTATTAGCTAGAAAGACATTCGTTTCTGAAATATTGAGAGAAGACTCTTGAGAGATCCATTTTTAATAGAAGAAAGAACTCTTTGGAGTAAATGAGGATATGGCTGCTCAATATATTTTTTACAATATTCTACCTCAGATGATACCTTTGAATAAACCTGTGGATATACCATCAATGATTAGATGGATTTTTTAGTGTTTCAAGATTTTATGCAACAGGAATATACCAAAAAGTGATAGGTAGAAGTAACGATCTTTCTATAGCTCAGCAATATGTATGAAGGACCATAGAAGAGGTAACCATCGCTATTGTAAATACTTTGCCTGTCTTCAGCTAATTTTACTGCAATTTTGCAGCTTTTGTCTTCGTTTCTGACCTCCAGTTTATACCACTACCTAAATTTAAATGCAACAGAAGTAATTATAAATATACACTGGCTAATGAATTATGGCTATGTACTATTACAGTACTTTTCTGAATACAAATTCTCCATTCCTCTACTGATATTTCTCCAAAACCTTGTAGCTGACATTTTGCCACATAGCGTGACTTTTTGCTTTGCCCTCTATTTATTTATTTATTTACAAATTGAATGGTAGGTGTTCCCAGTCCTACGCCCCGAAATTGTCAATTGTAAAAAAAAATTCATTAATAACTGTAGGACAATGATATACAAGGTTAGTATATTCTCCACCTAAATAATACATTGTCCTACAAAAAAACGGGTATGTATCGCTAGTCCTACAAAAAATATTCAAAATAACGAATTATTTTGAAATTGTGGTTTAGATAATTCAATACATTTTTATTCGTAAAGTAATGTTACTTTCAATGTATAATTGTTTGGTCAATTAAAAAATAACATAATTTACGTGAAGAGTTTATGAAAAAAGTGGGAAATTTTGTTAAGCTTTCATAATTTTTATAAACATATTCAAAAACAACAATAACAAAGTAAAAACATTGAAATAATCAATCTGCCCTCCGGGGCGGCTTAAATGATGTCGCATTCGCTTTAACAGATGCAGGGAAACCTGGAAAAACCTGCAACACCACATCGTCGTCTGAAGAGCTGAAATTCATAATTGAAAACTTTCAAAGAGGTCAGACGAATTGTGAAAGTCTGCTCTACGGTGAAATAGGATGTATGGTATCTCCAGAGGCCTCAAAAAGTCCAGTTCGAAAGAAATATTATATTTTATGGGGGTCAAGTGACCAAGTAGTTAAAATACCGATCTTTTATCCACTCTGGTCGCCGGTCTTGGGTTCGAAGCCTAGCGACTGCTTATATTTCTCTGATGGCCCGAGAAAGTGGAATAGCACGTAAAAAGTAAGAATTTGTTATTTTTCAAAGAATTTGTAAAATAAAAATGATAATGGTATTGATATTCATCTATTTCTAGGAACAGTGTCTTATCATGCAATGTAATATCCAATGTTCGTCGTGGCATTAGCCAGGAAAGTAATTGTTTTCTGAGGGATTTTCGACCCAACTATTCCTATTGTATAGGATATTAGCAATGAGCAGTCCTCCGGACATCTTATGCCTCATGTGATAAGCTCATTGTGAACTACAGATTTCTTTTTCGTAATACCCTTTGTGAAATATAATTTCCTATTCGAATGGAGGGACTTACGAGCTACAAATTAGATTTAATGTGTTTATTTCTAAAAAAATCAACTTCGATTTAAAGCAAAAAAATCAAATCGATTCATAATTCGCAAAATATCAGTAATGGAAATGTTGACACCCTGTAGCACGGGAACTGGCCATAGTATCGATCTGTGAACTAGACAACGTAATGAGGATGGCAGGATCAAAAAAATATCATATCAAAAATGAGGATAAATGTGCCTACTTACAAAATATTTTGATAATTTTTTATTTCAGAAGGTCGAAATATCTGTGGGCTAGTTAAGCCCGTGGCTTACTCAAACAGATTGATTTTACTGCCATGAATTGAAGTTAATTCAATTGGTTTGTTCCACCATGAGCCATGAGCTTTAGATTTGGGTAAAACCAGTTAGCCATACAATTTTTGCGCTCATTTAATCAACATGACTTTCGCCCACTAATGTCAAGAATTTTCGTGGAATTGACAACTTCGGAGCGTAGGACTGGGAACACCTACCATTCAATTTGTAGGAATATGACCATTTAATTATACAAATATTAACCAAGCAACGGTAAAAAAACCGCTGGTTATTAATGATTTTTTATGACCACGTCATTGGTACATGTTGGGAGTGGGGGACTCTTCAGTCCTACCATCCAGTTTGTAGGACAAAAGTTTTTTCGCGTACTTCATCGAATTATCTCGAAGTTCAACTGAAAAACTAACTGTTATTAATGACTTTTTTGCACTCACCAAATCGGCATGATTGACGCCTGCGCATTTTATTAGCTACCACTTTCGAGAATTCTCGATGAGGGAAAAGTTGGGCGTCTCAATGGAAAGAAGCTACTCACGAAGATTCAGCCTGTTATTAATGAATTTTTTTTTACAATTGACAATTTCGGGGCGTAGGACAGGGAACACCTACCATTCAATTTGTAGGATAATATGACCATTTAATTATACAAATATTAACCAAGCAACGGTAAAAAAATCCGCTGGTTACAAATGATTTTTTATGACCACGTTATTGGTACATGTTGGGAGTGGGGGACTCTCCAGTCCTACCATCCATTTTGTAGGACAAAAGTTTTTTCGAGTACTTTATCGAATTATCTCGAGGTTCGATTGAAAAACTAACTGTTATTGATGACTTTTTTGCACTCATCAAATCGACATGATTGACACTTGCGCATTTTATCAGCTACCACTATCAAGAATTTTCGTAGAAAAAGTTGGGCGCCTCGGCAAAATGAAGCTACTCAGGAAGATTCAGCCTGTTATTAATCGTTTTTGAAAATAGGCGTGGGATCCCGGTCTATAACCTGAGCAAGCTAACCTAGCATCCAAGTTGAAAATGCGTCTTTTCCTTTGCAGTTGATCCTCTATCGATACATGCGCAATCGAGGAGCCCTCTCATTAATTGAACGTCTCGTAAGAAAAAGATGTAGTAGACAAATACAAATAAAGTGATCAACATTTCTGGGATTTCTCAACATCTATTCATTGACCCCTCAAGGGTCTTCAACCCTGATAGAAGGGGAGTCAGAAATAATTTTTTTTTCTGGGTGGTGAAGGGTTGTATGATTGTATAAAGATAAAAATAATGATAAAAATGTTGTTAGGGTTTTAAATGAATGAAAAAGATATTTTCCCACATTTTTGGGCATTTTCGTTCAGTTCAATCATCAAAACGAACGAATATTTTGGTGTTATTTCATTTCAGTATTGAAGTCTATCATTTACTCATTTTTCTCCTGGATGTTTCCTTATTTTATGAGTAATTCTACAAACATGTGTTGTTTTCGCGAAATTACATGTCTCTCAGGTTGCTCCTCTCACACGACTGGTGAGGAAAAGAGAGAGTATTATATAGCCAGTATGACATCTGGCACAGGGTCGGATCGGGAATGGGAACAAATAGAACTCACTCGGGTCGAACGAAACTATGGAATATTATAACTTACAATTAATAGTGATGAACAACATAACATTTTTGTATTAGGAAAAACCAAGAGGCGGCTCCAGAATGTTGGACAAGTTTCGTGATTCCTGATACGATTCCACTCAAAATTGGTAAATAGAAGCTTTTGGGTTTGGGATGTTTTGATTTTTTTGATAATTCAACGTAGTGGCTCCAAAATAGTGGACGAAATTTCTGATTATTGGTCTTATTCTATTTTGAGTTGGTATAGGTATCGGGATTTTTGTGGTAGGAGATCATGATTTTTTTGTCAATGTTTGATAATTCGAAATAACAGCTCCAAAACGGTGGACGAATAATTATTGTCCGATTCCGTTCAAAATTAGAATGTAGGGGTTCTTTGGATCGGTAACTTTGACTTTTTTGTCAAAATCCAAAAATTCAAGATGGCAGCCCCAAGATATAGAATTTAACGTCAGATTCTATTCAAAATTTGTATCTAGGAGTTTTTGGAATAGGAGATGAGTTTTTCAAAACTTAATAATTCAATATTATATATTTTACGAATGATCTAAAGAAAATATTCGTTTTCAGTGCATTTGAATGAAATCTTGTCTTGAAACAGTTTTTTTATTTATATATCAGGAAATACACTCTCCACTTCGTCAGGGCTATTTAACGAGATTTTCGGAGTTAGTGACATATTTTCAGGCATATTACTGAATAACTTGTTCTTTTGACTCCGTTCTACACTGGTTTCCAATGAAACTGTTTATTTGGGCGTCGCGACGTTTTTGATGTTCCTTTGAAGTTGAAAAGCTACAGTAGACTTTTCTTGAATGTTCCAATGGGGCAGCGCGGCAAGGTAAACAAACGAAACATTGACTTCAACCATGGAGACCTAATACCAGGTGTGTGATGGCTTTGTTTGTTCCTTTGGCGTTATTTACATCGAGAATCGTAATCATTAGAATTTATTCACTCCATTTTTCCATTAATGATTCTATGTTGAAGAAGAATCACATTTATTTTTATCAAATTCAAGGACAACTCATATAACCAGAAGAAAATATTGCGATTTAGTCATCTATACGACAAATGATTTCAATGTGAAAAGAATAAACAGAGATGTTTGTGTCCGGGAATCAATAATGCTTCCAAAGCTGAAAGCATTTTATGTAAATTGGATTCTACCTGAAATTTTGGACGGGCGTCTTCTTAGAGAAATGAGAATTAGAGATGCTTCTGATGATGTGGAAGGTAGAGGAAGAAATGTAAAAAAAGAAAGGAATAGCAACTTTTTTTCAATACTCAGGTATATTAGAATAAAATATAGTTTAATTTATTTTAACAGTTGTAATAATTCACATCGGTGGAATTGAATGTTTCACAGGTGATAGAGTCTTATATTGTTTCACCCTTTATATGTAATTAGACATTATGTACCTAAACTATGGACCTTGCCTGAAAAAATTACATTCAAATAGAGAAAATTGTATTCAAGAAAATTGCGATGAGATCTTATTGGTCACTATTTTCAATAGTGTTTCATTCTATTTTGAAAATGTATCTGCCAGTACTAATCAACTTTGAGAAAAAATATAATTAACTTCGAAAAGCCCTAGATGGAATTATTTTGAGAATCAGACTATAAATCTCAAAATCTTTCCGTCATTTTGAATTGATGCGGAAAATTGATATCATGAAAGAACCTTGACTTGAAAGTCAAAATCTGATAACTGATTTTTAAATGTTTTGTTCATGATTCCACATCTGATTTTATATGTTCGAATCAATTAAAATTAATGCATTCATTTACACCTAAATAGTAATTTTGAACAGAATACGACATTTTGAATTATTGAAATTTCATGAAAAATTCATTATCTTTAACCCCAAAATACAATTTTCATATAGAATTCGACCATAAATCACTAAACTCGTCTGCCATCTTGAATTCCTGAATTTCGACAGAAAAATAATTGCCCAGAAATTGTGAAACTTTTTCGTCATTTTAAATTCACGAATTTTAACAAAAATCGGGATCTCTTAACCAAAAAACCGATTATAATCACAAAACTCGTCCGCCATCTTGGAACTGCTATCTTGAATTCATCAATTTTGACAAAATGAGAGAGTGCCTTTTGCTTTTTCGAATCTATTCAAATAACTTCAGAAAAAGATACAGTAGACAAATACAAATAAAGTGATCAACATTTTTGGGATTTCTCAACATCTATTCATTGACCACTCAAGGGTCTTCAACCCTGAAAGAAGGGGAGTCAGAAATGATTTTTTTTCTGAGTGGTGAAGGGTTGTATGATCGTATAAAGATAAAAATAATGATAAAGATGTTATTTGGATTTTAAATAAATGAAAAAGATATTTTCCCACATTTTTGTGCATTTTCGTTCAGTTCCACCATCAAAACGAACGAATATTTTGGTGTTATTTCATTTCAGTATTGAAGTCTATCATTCACTTAGTTAGACGACTTCCTCATTTTTCTCCTAGATGTTTCCTTTTTTTATGAGTAATTCTACAAAAATGTGTTGTTTTCGCGATTTTATATGTTCGAAACAATTAAAATTAATGCATTCATTTACACCTAAATAGTAATTTTGAACAGAATACGACATTTTGAATTATTGAAATTTCATGAAAAATTCATTATCTTTAACCCCAAAATACAATTTTCATATAGAATTCGACCATAAATCACTAAACTCGTCTGCCATCTTGAATTCCTGAATTTCGACAGAAAAATAATTGCCCAGAAATTATGAAACTTTTTCGTCATTTTGAATTCACGAATTTTAACAGAAATCTCTTAACCAGAAAACCGATGATAATCACAAAACTCGTCCGCCATCTTGGAACTGCTGTATTGAATTCATCAATTTTGACAAAAGGTTCATAATCTCCGTACCCGAAACACCCATAGACAAATTTTCAATCAAATCGGACCATAATACAAATCTCGTCAGCCATATTGGAATTATTGATTTTGACGGAAGATCCACAATCTACGACCCCGAAAACCTCCACATACCGATTTTGTATCGAATCAGAAACAAAATCACAAATCTCGCTTTTTTGTTTTTTCTTTAAAAACATTTATAATGGAGTACCCACCTACTACTGGAATTATGAACACCTATCAAATATCAAATCATTCGGACGTCTGCATGTTAAAATTCAGTTCAACGATTCCGTTACATACCTACATACGAGGATGTATTGATATCTAGTTAGCCTAGACCAGTTCCCTGCATAAACAAAATATTGCGTTACCATAGCAACGAACAATAACTTATTAGAAGTGTCAGTGAAAAGTTTGACGTCAAAAAAGTACACCATAGTTACGAAATAAATTAAAAGAAAAAATATGTCCACCGAAATTGTGAAAATCGAAATTTATTGTATCGAGCCATCATCAAGTAGGTACCTGTATTTAAAAGGGTTAAGAGGTAAGCAGATTTACGAAGATATGCTTAATACCCTTGGTGATCAATGTCCTTCGTATGCGA
This sequence comes from Chrysolina oricalcia, assembly GCA_944452925.2. Classification (NCBI taxonomy): domain Eukaryota; kingdom Metazoa; phylum Arthropoda; class Insecta; order Coleoptera; family Chrysomelidae; genus Chrysolina; species Chrysolina oricalcia. The sequence goes on from OX101826.2 coordinate 11,531,970, forward strand.
CCGTGAAAAATTGGACTGCAAGCTTCAAAAGAGGTAAACTTTCCATTGAAGATGATGACCGATCGGAAAGGCCAGTTTCTGTGTCAGTCCCCGAAAATATCGATGCAGTTCATGACATGATTTTAACAGACTGTCGAATTGGGCTAAAACGGATATCTGAAGCACTGAATATTTCATACGAACGCGTTCATCATATAGTTCACTACAATTTGGACATGAGAAAAATTGCTGCAAAATGGATCCCCAAATGTTTGAATGTTGACCAAAAGCGTGCAAGGGTAGTTGCATCGCGTTCGATCTGTGCTCGATTTGAAAACGATGTAGACTCCTTAAACCGAATTGTTACTATGGATGAGACTTGGGTACATTTCTACGATCCAGAAACAAAGCAACAATCGATGGAATGGCGACACTCCGGTTCTCCAAGACCTGAGAAGTTTCGTGTCCAAAAATCTGCTGGAAAAGTTCTTGCTTTAATTTTTTGGGATTGCCATGAAGTAATCATGATTGATTTTTTGGATAAGGTTAAAATATTAACTGGAGATTACTATTCGACATTACTGACCACTCTAAGGGAAAAAATTGAAGAGGAAAGATACGGAAAGCTATCCAAAGGTGTTTTGTTTTTGCAGGACAACACCCCTGCACACAAATATCATGTTGCCATGCAAAATATTCGTGATTTAGGGTTTGAATTAACACCCCCCTTATTTACCAGATTTAGCTCCGTCCGACTATCATCTCTTTCCTCAACTGAAAAAAAGTTTAAAAGGTCGTAAATTATGCTGTGAATAAAAGCTGTGGAGGTCTGGTTTGCAGAGCAAGAAGAAATTTTTTTTTGAAAGGTCTAGAGACGTTGCAGGTTCGCTATAATAAATGTATCCAATTAAGAAGAGAATATGTTGAGTAATAAAACATTTTGACATTGAAATTTTGTTTGGTTCTATATTAGGCTAAGAATTTTTCAATATATCCTCGAGTATCATACAGGCCAAATTAGTATGAAATGTGTAATAAAAAAAACAAGTAAAAGTAATTCTGGTCCAATACATTTTTATGAAATAAAACCTTTCACAAAATAATAGGATAGACTGTTTACGTCAGCATTCTATATTTGTGATGCATGCATGTCATGTTTTATTACCTTTTATCTGATATTCCAGACGCCGGTATCTATTTATTTTTGTAGAATACTTCTTAAAATTCACGTTCAGAACATTTCCGAGATAAGTAGTTCCAACAGATTTTGCTAAAATATTTTTTCTATTCTTGATACATTGTGTAACTGGAGTCTATTATATTTATTCATTTCAAACTTTCGTGCAAACTTTCAGATTACGACGAAAACAATCAGGTTCGAATCTAGATTTGTAATTTGGAAGAACGAGCACCCAATTATCTAATTCGGAGCTGTATCTTACGAGAATGGCTAAGTTAGAAGTGAGACGGAGTTTGTATTTATTCCATCGGAAGAACACGCACTACCATCTGGCGATATACATTTCTTATTTGGAAGGCTGAAGACTCTTAATTGCGAAACTTTTTGCCCAATTGACCAACATTAATCGAGTTCGGTATTATGATCTCAGAGTGGAGCAGATTTTAGTCACGTGGCCACAAATTAATCGGATCAATCGGTATAATAAACGAACGAAACGGATGTTGGCTTGACTGTGACATGTTATTCACCAATAACCACATCCAAATTTGCATCGTTTTTTTCGCAAAGAATCTTCAAGTTTGAAATTTGAACGTTTTGAATATTGCAATAACGAATATACAAAAAATATTGCTGGTTTCTGTTTGGGAAAATCAAATCATTAGTTTTAATGATGATAAACAGATGAACATAACCTCACACTTTCAAATTAATCTTACTCGTCTGCCAAAATTCTCCGAGCAAACAGATCAATGTTAAGACTGATCGGATTTGAATAACCGAACGATCAAGATTTACCGCCCCTACAATCGCTTGCAATAAACGAACGATCCAGACTAATCTGACCAGTCCGACGTAAAACCGAACGCGACTTGTGTTACTCTTACGGTTACCGAAATCCCCATGTATGCTGTTCATCCTCATTTTGGGCATACTGTATATAGAATCCGTTCTATTTGAAGTATACAACACACATTGAGCGAGTTCAGAAAAAGTAGATGAATTATATCAACCGAAATCGTCATCAATTTTCCTGTACATCCAATCTTGAATTTTATGATCTGTCTTCATTACCTGTCCGTAGAACTTATTTTGTTATCTGTTTTGTTTTCCAAATTTTCATTAACGTGGTAGAATATGAATATGTCATCTATTCTTCAACTTGAATTGCTATCCACACTCTTAGGAAAATTTTTGTAACAAATAAATATAAATCGAATTATATGAGAACGCACCCTTGTGTAGATGGGTAAAAATATCTTTCAACCCGCTTATTAAGCTTAGAAATAAAAAAAATGTTCGTGTCGGACACGCACCAACTCAGATTTCGGTGGTGGAGTAGAACGTGGCAAATATTATTAAAATCGTGCCTTTGTAGGGTGGTGACAGCTGAATCAAATAAATATGTTTGATATAACGGACAACGTCAGCTTTTTATAGAAACCTTTCAAACGAGAAGAAAAATATGAATATTTATGAAATATTTATTACTATTTATGGGAGTTCTTCTACACTGCACAAAACTCTTGCATGCTGCAGTTTTCTACCTCCCAAACATGTTGATACCTAGTTCAATTTATATATTTCATTTGTTCTGTCTCGAATCTTATTCCATTTCAAGTGAACGTCCCTTATAATAACAGTTTTAGATGACAAAGAAAACTAGAATTCATGTGAGTAGGTATCTACCACACTGTCTCCTACAACAAATATTTTACTGAACGAACTCTGGTTTATTGTGAAAGGCTTTCGCGGCCATCGTCACTTACATGGTGGTTTTTCGGGTTGTAAGGCCGACGTATGTTTAGAGAAGATCTCGACGTTTCGCCAACACGAGTGGTTAGCATTTTCAAGAGATATTTTCAAACTTTCTGGTTTCTTAAGTCGCTGTCAAATGCTTAACATTTGTTATACGTTGTCTCAATAAATACCTGTGATTTGACGTTCCTACATCTGATTGGTCCATAACGTTAGCTGACATCATAGAATCGTTCGTACCGTTATTTTGTGGGTAGGGAGCTAATTGAGAATTTTTGAGAACTGAAAGCTAAACCTTGTTCAATTTTAGTTCTTCTTCGGTACTGTTGAAGTTGTTCTGGTGTTTCTGAATTTCAATTGCTTCAACATCTGCCTATTACCCAAGACACTTCCGGGAAGCAATTGAAATTCAGAAAGACCAGAACAACTTCAACAGAACCGAAGAAGGACTACAATTGAACAAGGTTTGGCTTCCAGTTCTCAAAAATTCTCAAATAGCTCCCTACCCACGAAATAACGGTACGAACGATTCTATGATGTCAGCTAACGCTATGGACCAATCAGATGTAAGAACGTCAAATCACAGGTATTTATTGAGACAACGTATAACAAATGTTAAGCATTTGACAGCGACTTAAGAAACCAGAAACTTTGAAAATATCTCTTGAAAATGCTAACCACTCGTGTTGGCGAAACGTCGAGATCTTCTCTAAACATACGCCGGCCTCGCAACCCGAAGAACCACCATGTAAGTGAACTCTGGTTTGTTTTACACTTATTTGTTACACTTACGGTTCATATAATGAAAGGACAATGTTGTTGCGAGGAAGAGGAAACAAACCGATACGATGTTCAAAAAATAGTTTCTATTAACTTACCCTCTAAAATTCAACATTTTCGAGATACAGGGTGTTGAAATTTAATTTTTTTTTGTTTTTTGCGAATATCTCTGGAACAGTTTATCGCACAAAAAACAGATTTTGAATGCATTTTCTACTCATAATAAGCTATGTTTTGTGTAGATTTTATATTTTTTTAAATTCATAATTACACAGAGAGAAAAGACTGCAGCAGGTTCATGCACAACGTTGTGTAAGACACAGTTGTGTAGATATTTTACACAATTGTCCATTCTTTCAACATACGCGTTTTGTGAAATTCAATAAATATTTGTGCAAGTCAATTTGTATAGTATTCATGCACTTTCACATTTCCTAAAAATACACAAAAATATGCACATCTACCATAACACAATTAATATGGAAAATATCTACAACGCATTGAACTCATCTTACACCCGTTGTGCACTTTCTATTTGATATGAACAAATTGTATACTATTTCAACACAATTGTGTAATTTGCCACAACTTGACCAAGGCGTCGTCTCACCCAACTAAATACGCATGCGCGGCATTCCAAATGTCCAGTCCATCATTGTTTGGTTGTTTTATGCTGATCGAAGAGCAAAGCTGGTTGAGTGCACTCTATTATTTAATATTTGCTCATGTGTATGTGGTTTTGTGTCAAATGGAAGTGTTAGAATATTTTCAAACTGATACCAATATTTGAAGGTTAGTATTGCTAATATTTTTTGTTATAGCATGAAACCTACAAACTGACTTATTTTCATCATTTTTAACGGTTTAAAAGGTGCATCCTCGTACCTACTTCCAACTTGAATAAATATAGTTTTCCCGCTGCCGACACTGTAAATAGTCCATACATGCTTAGCAACAAAACAGGTAAATGGCCTATATCATTCGTTTACTAATTCATCTTGACAAAGGAACTTAATAGTGTCATTTACATGCCTAGGGTAATAATGACTTTGACTTTGACAAGTAATACCTTCAGCTTCATTCATATCAATTTTTAGGTTATGAGACCTTTTGAATATTATTGTTGTCTGCTTATTCGGTAACTTAGTTACACGCACAAGCAACTTAGAATGAAATAGCGAACGAATAATCATGAAGGAAGGGTAAGAAAACAAACTTCAATTCAGGCAAATTTTGAGAAATGTCAACAAGCAGCGGGAAAAACGTAATAAGTAACACGGAATGTATCGACTGTTATCATCCTCGGCAAGCGACAAGCCTCGGCTTTGCCTCGGCTCGTACTCGCTCACCTCGAATGTTAACACGTCTTTACATTCCTTGTTACTTAAATAACTATTGACACGAAGATTACTTTAAAATTTATTATTATTCAACGTGTTCCAAAATAACAAAATGTATGATTCATTTATGTTCTGTTTGGTATTTTGTATTTCTGTTATTTTATTCGTAATTAGAATTTATAGTTCAGTTATTTTTGTTATTAGTTCTTTGTGATGAAATAAACATTATTTGAATGACATTTAATTTTATTTCAACCTTCTGGAAAATGAAGCTTATAATTTCTGACCAGAATAAGATATGAAGAAGCGAGTAGGTTCAAACTGATGCTTATTCTTATCTTATTCCGCTTGGATGTTATGTGCCTCAAGCGTATCCTTTCTTAAAATTAAAAATGGTTCCTATAAAAATTGGCATTGCTTTGTACACAAATATGTATAATATACCTACACAATTCATGTATGCGGAGTACAAAAATTTGTGACATTTTCTGCATCCTATATTTAAAATACCTACACAATTTGTACAAACTAGGTACACAAATTGTTGCCTTTCATTACAATTTATGCATAAACAGTACACAAGTTGTTGACATTCGTCGCACAACATACCGATTAATTTTGTATGTTTTGTGTATAAAATTAAAACAAAACTATTCAGAATAATACAACACTGAAGTGTATCGTTTATACACAATATCTCTCATACAATATTATAGAAGAGAAATGAACAAATTGGTGCTGTCAACTTTTCAGAAACAAATTGTGCTGAAATTATTCACAAATGTGTAGAAAACTTACATTTATTTCTCTCTGTGTAGTGAAGATTTTGAAGGGGTAGTGGGTGTTTTGTTCTCCAACTTCTACGCCACTGGATGAAGTATGATTTTGAGCCGCAAAGTTGAACCGCCAATGTGTTCTACACAAAAAAGTACTCTTGGTCATCTCTAAAATTGACTGTTTTCAAGAAAAATCAACTTTCATGTTGAAAAACATGGTAAATTTTTTAAATAATTTTTTTCCTAATTATACAAAATTTATTTAAACGTTAGAACAAGTAACAAAACCGAACGTTGACTTCCTAATTGCAAAATAAAAAAAAACAATAACAATCATACTCAGTTGAATTGTTGGAAATGTCCGCAGTTAGCTTCAATGCACGCAGCAATTTTTCGAGGAAAAAACATTATTTAAACAACATGAAAGTTGATTTTTCTTGAAAACGGTCAACTTTAGAGCTTATGACCAAGAATACCTTTTTTGTATAGAAAACATTGGCGGTTTATATAAAAGGCTCAAAACTGTACTTTTTTCAGTGGCGTAGAAGTTGGAGAAAAAACACCCACTACCCCGTCAAAATTTTCACCAATTATGAATTTGAAAAAATAAAAAATCCGCACAAAACATAGCTTATTATGAGTAGAAAATGCCTACGAAATTTATTTTCTGTGCGATGAACGGTTCCAGAGATATTCGCATAAAAGTATTATTTATTTTAGATTTCAACACACTGTATCTCGAAAATGGTGCATTTTAGAGGGTAAATTGATGGAAATCCTTTTTCATATTTTTGGACGAGCTATCACATCCTGAAGTCCTGCGCATATATTATGAAACACCCTGTATATATTTATTTTCATTTCTAATGACCAATCATTTTAACATAGAAGTAAGTTTCAATATATTTGTTGTATAAGTGACTATATATGCTGGATATATCTACTGTAATGTTTTCATTTTAATATGTATATTTCACTTATTTTTATTTTATCTTCATAACTGTTATTTTCAAAAAAGGATAATGTGTGTATATGTGCTTTTTTATACAAATTCATATACAATTTTTGTTATTTTGTAATTAATTTTGTCTCGCTGTATATAGCATTATGACTTGTTTTATATCGTACAAGTATGATTTTAAAGAACTAATAAATATCTATCTATCTATCTTAACACTAATACTTCATTTCCTCAAAGACATGCATATAACATGTATATATTCAACAATGCCCAATTTCTCAACAAATTTTTGGGCATGGGAGATCGGTGACGGTTGTAACGGGTGTCGTTTGTAGCATTCGATCTACAGCCGCCATCTATGATCGTAAGCGCGAGCAACTTGGTCACATTTAACACCTTTTGATACCCGACGTATTGCCGGTTAGTAATTTGCGAAACACGAATAAGACTAGGCGTAATTTAAGAAAATACTATTTTTGCTACATCAAGTATTAATTTTTAGATTCTTTTGTGAATATCTTCCTCAACATATGTTTTATGTCTACTTTATTTAGACCGTTTGAATCAGCTTATATTTGTGTATGAAATCAATAATTAAGTGAAATTAAATTTTAAGGTTAGACAGTTTGTTTGGTGAACATTAAGTTGATGTGTCTGTTGGTACCAGTTGTAACATTACCACGGGTAGCGGTTGTAACGTGTTACAACTGACACCAATAAAAATTCCATATAAATTCTTACAGTTTTTTTTTATTCCCTAGGCAAAATGAAACCAATGGGGGGGAGAACAAATAGGGGCAATATACCAAAAGATACATATGAAGAGGCTGCAAATAAGGCTGTGAAAGATAATTTTTCTGTAAGAGCTGCTTCAAGGCAATATGGGATTTGTCACGTATCATTGCACCGGTACCTTAAATCTTTGAGAAATAATGAGCAGCCACGTGTTGGATACTGTGCCCTTAACAAGGTGTTTACTGTGGAACAGGAAGAAGAGTTAGGAAGGTACGTACAGGATGCAGCCAAGATATATTTCGGTCTTTCCACGAGAGACATGAGCAAACTGGCATATCAGTTTGCCTCTGTAAATCGATTAAAATACACTAATAATCGTCCAAAAGAACCAAATGGATATCAGTGTCCATCAACAAACTCCGCTATACAGGTATCTTTTGCACCATCTACCTCAATACTCCAGTCAACTCCACCTTCTTCACCAAAATCTAAAGAACATGTTTTACCACCTAGTAAGAAAGATTTCACTTCTGAACAAATAAGGCCTTTACCGAAAGCAGACTTTAGTAAGCCAAAACAAGTTGGAAGACAAAAGGCAAAAACTGCCGTACTCACTGATACTCCCGAGAAAATGCTAATAGAACAACGTCTTGCTAATAAAAATACCAAAGATGTTAAGAAGAGAGTCATGGAGAAAGCACCAGCTAAAAACGAAACAAAAAAATGTGCGAAGAAACAAAAACCTAAGAAACATAGGGAATCCTCGATATCTGAAGAGGAAGAATCAGATTCGTACCATAAAAACTCTGAAGACTGGTTACAGTGTCGACAGTGCAGAAAATAGGCTCATGCTACATGTGCCAAGAATAATTTGTCAGAATTGCGACTCCGGTTATTCTGTGGATTCTGACTAAAAACTTTTAGAAACTTTAATGTTAGATTTATCAACATAAAAAGTTATTTATTGTATAAGTGTTTTAGATGTCATTTTATTTGCGCAAGAATGTTTAAACGCGAGAGCGAAGCTCGAGCGTTTAAATTTCTTAAGCAAATAAAATGTATCTAAAACACGAATGCCATACAACGTTTTATTCACAATCACATTCATTTAGAATCAGAATCGCGGAAATTTTTCATCACAAAATGATTTGACGTTTTGCTCTGACAGCGGCTGTCACCTCCTCAAAAATCATTGAAATAACATACAAAAATATCGGGAGGTGTTGAATGGTTGCTATGTATTTTCGATTGTTTATCGACTCCATTTGTAAAAATTTGTGAAGTTGGTGAAAATAAGTAAAATGTGATTGATATTCAAGTATTTTTAATTATTCCACTAGTGGAATAAAGTAATTTCAATATTCCACTAGTGGATAAAGTGCGGTACTTTATACGGTTCATAAGTGTGGATAAAACTTCAATTATAAGGTGATTGTGGATAAAATATATTTTTTTATTTATTCTTGCAGAATGCGTTTTGTTTGTTTATTATTATGTAACCATTTTTGAAAATCAATAAATAGTATCAAAAAAGTGTTTTGTTTGAATTATCTTCCGATACGAGATGCTTGTTACAAACGATACCTACCCCTGTTACAACTGACACCTTTTGGGTGTCAATTGTAACAATTGTCAGTGACGTGTCTTTTAATTTTTACCCAAAAAATCTTAAGTTTTTTCGAAACTTTAAAAATACCAGGCCACTCATAAGATTATAAAGCATTTATATTTAAAAAATTAGTCAGCTGGGGCTTACTATAAGGGCAGAAAAACATGTAATGTAATTTTTGTTACAACCGTCACCGATCTCCCCCATATGGTGACTCTTTGGACCCACGCGACACTTATGCCGATCGGTTTCCGTCTGACTTTTATTCGATGAAATATCGTTTGGTATGCTTGGCATACGCTAAACTATCGTTAAAACATGTGATTTCTCCATACAATCAACAATAATCAACTAGTCTTTGACAAGTTCTATACGTGTTTATGCATGTACTCAAGAAAAAAAAGTATTATTATTATTAAGTTCCACGGGATAGCGCTAATTTTGCTTGTTTATTGATCATTATATTTATAACTACCGAAACCCTAATGAGCATATGTTACAAAATCATTAAACATTTTGCCAGCGGGATGTCGGCCTAAAAGTGTTAGATTGTTCCTCGACAAAGAGAGTATTAATCTTTGGAGAGCGGTAATGACATTTTGTGCCAGGAATACACATACGTTTTTTTCTACAAACGCAGTTTTTAAAATAAACTATTACACATAAGAAAGTCAATACCAACTTATAGATACCCTGAATGATGCCAGAGGGAGAAAGAGTTATCGTAAGTAATATCCCAAGATCTATTATTTTCTTCATAATTCTATCGAAAGTACCTTGTATTTTGACAATCTGATGAGACCATATAAACATTAATAATCTGAATAACTCCCGAGAGCTTAAGCTCGATGGAGTTATTCTGTGATTAATAATGTTCATATGTAGTCCAAGAAACGAGAAAGCGGCCCAATGTTAAATGTGCAAAAATAAATATCCGAAATAAAACATGAGCATATAGGAAATTGAAATTAAGGATGAGTTTATATTTCATGCGACTCGATCCTGATTACCGAACATAACCTAAAAATTTGGCAAAGTTGCAAAATGCGGTTTTTTGTTGATAATTGAAAAACTACTGCTCAGATAAAAAAAGGTTATAATTTATCGATATCATTGATACTCATTGAGTTATATCGGAAAAACCGTGAAAAATCGAGTTTTCAATAACTCGTTAATTATAAGGTATTGAAAATTGTTACTCACAGTTTTGTATATCCTATGGCAGGCCAGAAAAGTCTTTTTTTGAAAAACTAATAAATTTTGATTATTTTTCAAAATATATGAAGTTTTCTCAAAAAAGATGCTCTCTCAATATGGCTACTCTTGCTCGTGGAGTGATGCTACAGTAACGATTCGGGGCTTACTTTTTTCTGTAAGAGTTGTACTTTCATATTATGGAATAAGTATATTGATTTTTTTTAAATTTTAAATGTCAAAAAATTACTTTAAAAAAATTGCACAATTTTTTTAAATGTTTTTTCTAAATAAATTTCTTTATTTCATTTTTATAGAAATGACTTTCATGAAAATAGATTTCTAGCATGATTTCACGCATTGAAAGAAAATTAATTCCTACGATCACTAGGAGCCGAGATAATTTTTTTATTTCAAAAAAATCTGGAAGACGCAATAATCATCGTAGAGCAGTCACCTCCATGGATATAAAGGTTGAATACCTATATTTTTAATAAAAAAAAATACTAGGATATGTCTAGTTCTTTTGCAGTATTATCAATTGATGAACAAAGTGAAGCGTGCAGGCGCGGAGCGACGCAATTTTAGCAGATGGCGCAGTGGGGATACAAATTATGTTGACATTAAAGACATTTTCGTCCTAACAATATTATTGAAAAGTCGTTATTGATTCAATTTCAAGTACTAGTGCACATTGCAAAAGAAAACGTACGTGAACAACAAGTTACAAGTTTTTTCATTCATTCATTTTATTGAACATAACGGTTTTTAATTCAAGATTACTCAAATATTTTAATTTATTATTATTATCATAAGAAAATGAAGGAGAGCCAAATGATTCAGAGGAAAATCCTCCAATTAAAAAAGGAAAATTAGTGAATCTGTTTCAATATAATATAAGAATATTTTTTCTGTAATAATTTCATAAATGTTTTCTATATAATAGAGCTATTTTGTGAATATGATATTCGTGTTTTCCTCGACGACCTACCCCAAATTGAGTACAGAATGATTGTTGTACGTTGTCCAGAAGCCGAGATACTCAATATTTTTCAAGCGCAAGCCACTTTGAAAGCACGACATAAGTTTTCTGTGCTATCCCCATTCCGCCACCCGCTTTTTTTCTTCAAAAAATTTCCAATTTTTTTGAAAGGGTCACACGATGACTACTTTCGGAATTTTTTTTCCAAAAAATTTTCCATTTGTTTTTTCAAAGGGACACACCAAGACATCTTTCGGATTACAGCTATCGCGATCCGCGCCTGCACGCCTCACTTTATTCATCAATTAATAATACTGCAAATGAACTAGACATATCCTAGTATTTTTTTATAAAAATATAGGTATTCAACCTTAATATCCATGAAGGTGACTGCTGTACGACGATTATTGCATCTTCCAGATTTTTTTTAAATAAAAAAAAATATCTCGGCTCCTAGTGATGGTAGGAATTCAATTTTTTTTAAATGCGTGAAATTATACTAGGAATCCATTTTCATAAAAGTCATTCATGTAAAAACAAAATTAAGCAATGTTTTTAGAAAAAACATGTTAATGTTAAAAAAGTGTGCAATTGTTTTAAAGTCATTTTTAGACCCTTAAAATTGAAAAAATCAATATATTCATTCGATAATATGAAAGAACAACTCTTACAGAAAAATATTAGCTATGAATTGTTACTGTAAAAAGTATCAATCATATTGAAAGACTATAAATCATTCAATTGATACAACTTTTTAATACCTACAATTTCCTAATTTGACTTTTTCCGATCGGAGCTGTAGTTCTTTAGTTATCAACAAAAATCCGCTTTCGCAACTTTGCTAATTTTTTAGGTTGTGTTCGGTAACCACGATGTAGTCGCATGGAATAGAAACTCATGCTGAATTTCAATTTCCTATACGCTCATATTTTTCTTTTTCGGATATAAATTTTCGAACGCACTTTTCCCTATTGCTTGGACTAATCGTTGAATGAAAATGTCACAAAATACAAGTTACTCCGAGATGAATTAAAGAAAATACTAGTCCCCATAATAGTCGCTGTTTGTCATGGTCGAGTGATATTCAGGAAGATTATTTCATGAACAGCATAAAATCATCAATATAGTCGTTCATATGCGTTTCAACATTTAATTCCACCCTTATTTCAACAACCATTCTGTGGTAGATGTTAACTAAACACGAGTCATTTCAAGTTTGAGTGACTGAGTTATGTCAAACTTTGACACTTATACAGACAAAAGAGAGCTGCTAAAATTTCTTTGTTTAGAGGAATAGCCGTGTTTACCTAAATATCTTCTTCTTTACCTAAATAGCCGCTGATATCACACACCATGTGACTTCAGTGACTTCAATCATGGAATTTTATTGGTGCAGCCATGTGTGAATGAAATAATCAAGAAACAAAACACGTTTTCATCACCTAGAATAGACTGAAACTATGATGTCCTACCAACATATATAACGTATTGGTTATAGAATAGTGCCACACATATTTTTCGAAAAACGACTTTTTTCACTATGCCCCGTATAACCCTAATGTACTATATTCAATGAGATTTTAATTGGATATGCTAAAGAGTATTTGTCTTATTTTGATTAACAAAACAGTTTTTTTCTTTGCAAGTAGTGTTCAGTGATCGAAACTGTAAACATTTCTCTTGAAAATGCCAACCACTCGTGTTGGCGAAACGTCGAGTTTTTCTCTACATAAACGTCGGCCTAGAAACCCGAAAAACCATCATTCAAAGATATGATACATGAACACTATTTGAGACTTTCGAAAACTAGAAATGGGACTAGCTATTATACAATCAAGTTCTTCAATGTTCTACCACACGATGTCCAGGTTCTCGAGTGTGTTCAATTCAAATCTGTTATCAAGCGGTTCCTGGCCATGCGTTTTATGATTCTGATGAGTTCCTATCAACTGATTTTTCACAACTTATATATTGAATAATGTATCGTATACGTATTGCTGTTTGTTAAATTGTATTGTGCAAGAGTCCTTTCATAAAATTCTTTCAGATAGATCATCATTATTGTCCTGTTAATAATATTTTCACTTCGAAATATTTTTATTGCTTTAGTATTTGGAAAGTAGTGGGAGTTGGTACGTTCAACTTGAGACCATAAGCAAAACAACATACAGTACATATAACCAAAACACGTATGTTCACAATTTTACAATTTACAAAACAAGACTTTCACCTGGTGCTAGCAGCAGCAACATTTGGACAAAATTGGTGAGACACGTAATAGTCAAGAGAGCGAAATATACATAAGACCAATTCAAAAGATCTGAATTACTCACTTTTCTAAGTCATCGTCGTTGATGAGGGCTTGCCTAAGTCTGGCTATGGTCTGTAGAAGATAGTCTGGATTTTGGGCTTCTAATGACATGGGAGAATAGTATCCAGGATAACTGAAATGAAAAAAATTGGATTAAGTCTCACTTCATTCTGTCGACCTGGCAGTAAATGCTAAATAGCAAATTAACACCATTCATATGAACCTGCGCGTCTCTGAAGAAGCATTGTTCAAATAGAAGTAAAATAGGTAGTTAGTGCCAGTCGAATCGGTGTTTGACCTAGGGTCTTACGGGTACGGCCAATGGGTGGAGTCTAATAGTTCCAATCTCTCTTTAAATAGTTCCAATGTTCCAAATAACCGGCAAAAGCGCCAATTAGGAAGTAAGGGTCATAAGAGAGAGAGAACCGATAATTTTGGAAGAAAAAGTAGAGTTATGTTACGTGATTGCGCGTGAATATAAAGCTATCTGATATCTCAAAAACCAAATAATATCGATTATCGAATCTCACAAGTGTCTAGCATTCGTGAACATAACACATGTCAAATATATTTGCTGAAAGCCACTCAGATGAAATCAAACTTGGGCAAAAAACTTAAGGCAAAAATAAATATCACATACAGCTTGGCAAACATAGCTGCAATTATGAAAATGTTCACGCCCATGATGCGCATTAGTCGTACGACCTCAGATCAATAAGTAAACATAGATTGGCCCGATGCTATGTAAACATCATATTCACTGAACCGAAGATAATTCTTGCGGAAACTGTTTTGTTTCGGGTTTTTGACATTCGAACCAAAACACAACACCTCTAGCACAGTGCCGTGCTTTTTTAAGGGGGTCAAAATTACTTATGCAAACAGTACCTGTGAGCTGCAACAAGTTATGTCGCGGTTTTGTCTTAAAATTCCTAGGGTCAATAAAAAGCCGGGGGTTGGCAGCAAATAACTTTTTATCAAAATTTGGGGATTCAAGATAGCGGATTAGTTTTGTGATTTATGATGATATTCTTTCCTTAGTTGGATTCTAGGAGTTTTCAGCTATCAAAAATAAATCATTATTTATGGTCTAAAGTAAGTAATTCGAGAGATTTAACAAGTTCCTTGACTATATTTCAAGTTTGGTGCCTGGGGGTTTATGTTGTGTAGATCAAGTTTCAACGAATCAATACGAATATTTGAATAAATATGGACCAGTTGCATAAAGCCTTCTGTTAACGTAGGTAACATAACTGGTGAGCTTAGACATGCGTTGCCATAGTAATCATCAAATCAAATATTTATTTGTCTGTTAAATTCTTTATACAACTGGCCCTATGAGTTAAGAAACCTTCTCCAAGATCTATAAATAAATTGTTCATTCTGTTGAGTATTATCCTTCCTAAATTTTGGACCAGTTCATTCATATGGCAAGTACCTGTCAGAAAACAACTACTCTCCTGGCTAAAACCACGACGGGGATTGAATTAAATCTAACAGATACTTGTGCAACGTTCCTCAAAGCATCAGAGAACGCAAGTGCAAGTGTTTTGTGTTGATGAAGTGTTGTTAAAATTTTCCTGTGTGTTTTCGTGGTCTTTGTCCTGCTTAAACAACTCAAAGTTACATTTGGAATATTTTTCAAAATAGCGCAGTGGTTTAGTGAGACACAATGTCGAAATACTGCTTTGTTTTCAAAACAAATGATAGTAAACAAACATCCCACAGGCGAGGTTCCAGTGGCGTCAAATGCACGATACAAATCATGCAATCAAACGTATTCGTCAAATATAATATTGGAGTACAAAGAAACTCATTCAAAATTACAGATAAGAAAATGGTGAATGCCTCAATGTTTGTTATAAATATCTGTAAGCAGGGGTTAAAAACATTGAAGCTTATGACAAGAAAATTGAATTTATTTTCCAATAATATTGATATTGTTAAAATTCTAACAGTGAGGACAATTAATGATACCTATACCAAAGGACTTGCTTAAAAGTTTTGGAAATCATTTCTTTGAAGAAGAGCCTTTATCAAACCACAGTTATGCCCTGGTAAAGGCAATACTTCAAATTTTTTTCAGAATCCGAATATACCATGAATTGTCAATAAGCGGAACTGACAAAGTAGAAAGGGTAATGTCTCTTTTGACAAAGACAGTTTTATTTAAAAATCAATAAATACCAAGTGTTGAAATCCTCATGTACTGAGCTTTCTTGAGAATCATTCTTTCACATACACTTTGACACTTTAACAATAATTAATGAACTAAGAAATATTGTTTTCTCTCTTGACATAGCAATTTTTACATTAATAAAACCTAATACGAAATTTGGAATGAATTGTAGGTTTCATAAAGACAGACGATTTCAATAAACTTTGGAAAAAATTCTAACTCAGTAAACTTGTGTCATCATTAAGGAAAAATAGTGACAGCTCATTGAGATATTTAGTATTTCTTTTGTATTTTTGCTGATTTTGAAATGCGATCTGATCTAATGTCTGGCGATATGTATGTATATTTTGTTTTGTAATGTTGTATTAGGCTTAAAATTAAATAAATAATTGTAATATTTGCCAATGTGCCAATAACGTGTGGTATAAGCATATATTTCATTCATTAATATTTCAATTCCTGTGTTGATGTTGATTTTACCTTATCGTATACCTTGCCATCTTGTGATCACTATATTCCTGTCCAAAATGAATGCGTTAATATAGAGTTCTATTTTTACTTTTGTGTTCAATTACTTTTCCCAGACGAAATCTATAGAAACATTTGTTGCATTATATATTATATATATATAGAGCCTAATTTCAATTCATGTCTCTTGCAATTTGGTGTGTATGACGGAAAGGAAATACACAATTATTGGTATTCATTTGTATTTAGATATGGTACAAATCATTCCGGGAAAGATATGAGTCAAAATAACTTTTTAATTTTATGAGGTATTTTGTTCATTTTCCTAATTTCGCGTTGTTATTGGGGCGCGTTGCAGATTTACCACCTAACTGATGTCATTTTGTCAAAAAAAAATTCATTCGCAGATGATATTCGACATTTTACGTTGTTGAATACCTATATATTCTTCATATATCACTGCCAGGACGCCATCATTATATTTTTGCTTGTAAAATATTCGCCCTATTTTTCGCAACTGAAGAATTAGATTAATTTAAGTCCGTTTTGGCTGTAGTTATTTATGGAATATTTTCTAACCTAATTCCATTCAAAAAAAGATATTTTGATGCCAAATAGATTTTTTTAATGCCATACAGGTTTATAACAGCCCCATGATTTGGTTTTATAATGATCCTCAGGAGGTTATTAAGAATCCTGCGAATGAGGCAAGCAGGTTTTATGCTTGCATTTCAAAATAGCCCTGAGAACCTTCATAGGAGTGGGCCCTCGTAGATTTATAGCAGCTTTAAGGAGGTTTTATGGATGTCGTTACAGCAAAACAGTTTTATCGATGCTGTGATTGTTATGGTCTTCAGAACCTTCTGAGGGCTATCACAAAACTGAAATTGTTACTTGGGTCGGCTCTGCCCCGGCTCGTACTCGCTCACCTCGAATGCTAACACGTCTTCACATTCCTTGCTACTAAATAACTATATAGGAAATCGAGCTATTTTCAGAGAATCGACATGAGAAAAATATTGGGATTGCAATATTTATACTAGATGTTGGAAAGAATATGACAACAACAGAAGTAGTATTTGGTAGTTTTTATTAATCACCAAATTACATAAATTTATAAAGTATACAATAAAAAATGGGCGATTAATACAGGCAGAAGGAAGAGTTTGTCAAAACATATTTTGTATATTAATAATTGTTTTATTTTATTATACAAGTGTAATAATTGTAGGTTATAAAAAGTACAATAAATGTTAAATAAATATCAGAGTAAAAAGAAAACCTATGAGCATGACTCATAAAAATGAGATATGCCTCTTTGCACACCAGAGAATTTGATATGGTGGTGATGGGAGAAACACGAGAGTCGTTGTATACGTGCCACGAGTCTGTGTAGGGATGTACATTTCAATTCTGATTTCAGTTGACCAACAAAGAGTTCGACAATCATGGAGTTGTTCATCATCAAGAATTTCGACCTAGCCACTTCCCCTTTTTCAATATCACTTAAATTTTCGTCGATAACTGACGATGAGTGGTTAGGTTTCTCCGTAATTCTATTAACGTCAGCATGTAGACCATCCAGTAGAATTCTCAAAAATTTGTGAGCATCTTGTTGGGCATTGACGATAAAGAGAGGTGAAAATCTTTGAATATCCTTTCCTAATGAGTCTGTTTCAACTGATTGAAGTGATGATCCAATGGTAACTAGGTACTATTGATGATTCACTTAATATTTTTATAAAACTTGTCTGTGAAACATCAATATTAAAAATCTTCCTTCTGAACAGATGGCCATGATATGATAATAGTAATAATAATAATATACAAGTCCTAATGTGATATAAATAAATAACAGATATATAAAAAAGACACATAATATATAAAATTTGAAAGTATGAAAACTATAGAAGTGTAGATAATGTAAAATTGTAAATAATGTGAAATTGCAAATGATGTAAAATGTGAAAAGTAAAAACATAAATTTGGAAACATATAACGAGATATTGTAATGTTGAACTATAAAATACAGATAGCCGTTTGAAATATTTGAGATGCTAGAATATTGGTAAGAATGTTAAACTATATGTTAGTATTGGGAATTCATTTGGCAGAAGTTATTCAAAGTATTGTTATATTTTCGTTTTTGTGCCATTTGATCACTAAACTTATAAATATCTTAAATACTCGTTCCGTTTTTATCTCATCTGGAGCAAGATTGAACAATTTGGTCCAATATAGTGATTGATCTTTGTCCAATAGTTTTGTTAATTTTTGGTATATCTAAATTATTCGCTTTCAGGAGGGTTCCATGTCCATGTTGATTTTTTTTAAAATTTATTTTTGTTTTGGAATATAAATATTAACGATTGTTTGAAATAAAGATATTTCAAACTCATCAACTCACAATATTAAAATATTTGTGCCGATGGGAAACGAAAATCTAAGTTATAGATAATTTTTGAAAGATATTTGTGGAGTGCCATGAGCGGTTTTGCAGTTGTATTAAACACCCCACCCATCCTAGATTTCCGTACATCAAGAGAGACTGGACTAAAGAAAGATATACAGGGTGTTTCATAATAAATGCGCAGGACTTCAGGATGTGATAGATCGTCCAAAAATATGGAAAAAAGATTTCATTAACTTACTCTCTAAAATGCACCATTTTCGAGATACAGGGTGTTGAAATTAAAAAAAAATAATTGTTTTTTGCGAATATCTCTGGAACTGTTTATCGCACAGAAATCAGATTTCGTAGGCATTTTCTAATCATAATAAGCTATGTTTTATGCGGATTTTTTATTTTTTCAAATTCATAATTGGTGAAAATTTTGAAGGGGTAGTGGGTGTTATTTTCTGTCAGTTTTGAGCCTCTTGTATGAACCGCCTATGTTTTCTACACAAAAAAGGTATTCTTGATCATAAGCTCTAAAGTTGACCGTTTTCAAGAAAAATCAACTTTCATGTTATGTAAATAATGTTTTTTCATCGAAAAATTGCTGCGTACTTTTTTTTATTTTGCAATTGAGAAGTCAACGTTTGGTTTTGTTACTTGTTTTAACGTTTAAATAAATTTTGTATAATTAGGAAAAAAAATTATTTTAAAACATTTACCATGTTTTTCAACATGGAAGTTGATTTTTCTTGAAAACGGTCAACTTTAGAGCTTATGACCAAGAGTATCTTTTTTGTGTAGAAAACATTGGCGGTTCAAGTAAGCGGCTCAAAATCATACTTTATCCAGTGGCGTAGAAGTTGGAGAAAAAAACACCCACTACCCCTTCAAAATCTTCACCAATTATGAATTTAAAAAAATAAAAAATCCGCACAAAACATAGCTTATTATGAGTAGAAAATGCCTACGAAATCTGATTTCTGTGCGATGAACAGTTCCAGAGATATTCGCAAAAAACTATTATTTTTTTAAATTTCAACTCCCTGTATCTCGAAAATGGTGCATTTTAGAGGGTAAGTTAATAAAAACTTTTTTCCATATTTTTGGACGATCTATCACATCCTGAAGTCCTGCTCATTTAATATAAAACACCCTGTATACTGCGCAAATCATTTATACTCAGTTCGTTTTTAAGTATTTAAAACATATAAAAGCGCTCTTACAAAGATAGTCTATATGTATTTTCCATTTGAGATTTTGGTCAATGTGTATTCCGAGATATTTAACTGAATTGGATTGTTTCAGCATTATATTCCTATTTCTGCTGGTTAAATGAATATTGATGTTTTGTGCATTGGGAAAATCACGATTGTTACTTCAGAATGAAATATAAGATGTTTTATCTATATTTATTATCAGTTAACTATCATCAAGCCAGTTAACTATGGTGTCAATACATTTCCTTGTATGAGATATTACATCCTCTAAAATGAGATCATTTTGCCAAAAATATCAGTGGATAGCATATTATTCAAATATAGTATGAACAGTATTGGCCCCAAGACGGTACCTTGGGAAACTCCATATTTGACGCTCCATACGCCGTCTATTGTAACCATTTGTGTCCTTTCATTTAGGTAGTTTCTGATGAGATCATTCGCCAGACCTCTGATACCAAGATTATTCAATTTCCACAGTATAATTTTTCACATCCAATGGTATCAAAGGCCTTGGCCAAACCGATAAACAAACTTCTAGGCAGGGTCGTTTTCCATCTGAATCATTATATATTTGGGTAACTAAGGGCCAGTTTCACAGGTTCCAGTTAAGCTTCATATTAATTAACCTATGGTTAGAATGTGAACCTTTCAACACCATTTAAAGAATGTCGTTCACCATCTAAACGATTAGTTGGTTATCTGGAGCTTAACTGGAACCGGTGAAACTGGCCCTAAGTTGACTATGGCATCACAAGTTGATCTCCCATTTTGAAAACCAAATTGGAAATCTGAAATTATGTGATGCTTCTCTGTAAAAGCCATCAAACATATTTTGAAAATTTTGCAAGATTGGATATTATGCTTATTGGACGGTGATTGTTTACTTTATTTTGGCACCAGACTTAAATAAAGGTTTAACAATTATTATTTTGAAGTCTGAAGGGCAAATGCCAGTAACAAAAATAGCGTTTATCAAAGTACGTAGAGATTGAGCTATATGATCAACTAATGTTTTGATAACTTTCACAGACATTCCATCATACCCCGGTGCAGTGTTTGACTTTAGCTCTTCAATTATATTCAATATTTCAGCCTTATCACATTGTGTCAAGAAAATTGTATCGCCCACAGTGATCACTTTTTGTGGTATTATCACATGTGCTTTTTGTCTGATTTTTTGTGCCATTTTTTCACCAACAGTTGAATAATGGCCAACAAATACATTAGCGATATCGAGTTTGTTAATGATTATTGAATTTTTTTCTGATTTATTTCTTTAATTTCGACAGTTTGGCTTCTCTTATATTTTCCGGAAAATTCATTAACTGTGGACCATAGAACTTTCGGGTTATTTTTATTTTGTAATACTATCTTCTTGTAGTTTTTGTATTTTTCTTTTGTAATTGTATTTGTAACTTCAAATGCATTTGACAGCGAATTAAGAAATCAGAAACTTGAAAATATCTCTTGAAAATGCTAACCACTCGTGTTGGCGAAACGTCGAGATCTTCTATAAACATGCGTCGGCCTTACAACCCGAAGAACCACCATGTAGGTGACGATGGCCGCGAAAGCCTTTCACAATTTATAACTGGGATTGTTATGATCACAATGGCAAAAGACATAAGCTTGTCTGCTAGTTCATTCATTCATACTGACGAATACAAACAGATTCAACAAAGTTCCGAAATTCCTAATTTTTGAGCAGGTTGCATCGGGTGATCCAGAATGGGTAGCCAGAGGCGATGATTTCTTTAAAAGAACAATCGAAATGTTGTATACTTCTTTCCATATCAACAAATAGTTCTCATAAAAACTGTTATCTCTATATCTTCAGTTTTTCTTGAGAATTGTATTTTGCTAGCCTGTATGATATGAAGTACTCTTTCTTAGAGTATAAACTGAATCATAGCTGCCTTGATGCAACCGAACCATTGATCTCATTCTGAATTCAACATCAAAATGAATGTATTGGAAATAAGGCTTTATAAAATACAAATGATCCTTCTTTGAAGAAATAATAACTGTAATTCGAGGACAAGTGAATATTTTTATTGAGTCTGGTGTATCCTGATACCAAAGATGGAATGAAGTCTATTAAAGGTAAGGCTACTCAAAGGATAAACTACTCAAAGGATAAACTACTCAAAAGTGCGTCATTTGATAAGGCCAAGTAAAACAAAGTAACTACAATAATCTAGAAATGTTGCTGCAGTAGAATACAGTATAGTGGCATCTAATATATTTTTCTGTACATTTAAGTAAATGAGTTATTTGAGAGTGAATCATTCTTCATCAAAGGTAAATCAAGTAGTCACTAGTAGTTATGAAACTGAGCACATACTGCAAATAGAACGAAGATTGAGGCTGAGAAAATCAGAAGTTTGCTTCTAATAATGAGGTTAATATCGATAGGTTACTTTTGTTCTTCAAATTACATCAATAACAGCAAGTGATCAAACTCAGGAATCTGATTTACCTCGTGGCTAATGAAGCGTGTACTTGTCCCATATAGTATGCAAATTTTGCTTGCTATTATTAATTTTTTTTTCCGTATATTCAGAATAGGTTGAAACAATATTCCACCCATATTATTAATATAATATTGTTTTCTCAACATTCACCCAAATTGGACCAATATTATTTTCTCATTTACAATATATCTATATCTTGGCCCGATATAGAAACAAGATTCGGCCAATATGAGTAGACGTGTTTAGCGAGCTCTCTCATAAATTATCGCAGAAGTACTACAAATGTAACAAGAAATTTGTGAATGGTGTAATGTGCATTCAGTGCAAGTGTCCTCTTCACTTCAAATGTGCCGGCATTGAAGAAAACAGTGACAATATAGATTTCAGATGCAATCAATGTGAAATTTCTGACTCTGCATTCTACGATGCCATGGAAGAATGTTCAAGCAATGGAAAATTCGATAATAAAATTTTTATATACATTATGAAGCAAAAAGACAATTTAATAGGTGAGTTACGAGATAAAATCAAGATTTTGAATAGAACAATCGAATTGTTAGAGAGCAGAAACCATGACAATCAACAGACACAAACAAAAAGCGTATGGCCCGACAAAAAAGGTAATCATGTTGAAACCCCTACAAAAACCCAAAGAACAGTCTGTGAATATTATGAATATGAGTAAAGGGACTGACAAAAAAGGGAGATTCCAAGATAACGAAAGAACAATTTTCAAATAATTCATTGGAAATAGAAATTGCAAGAAAGATGCGGGAAGTGATAAACTTCGCGAATAACGACGCCTCTTCATCGGGTGATGTAAGCCAGGTGAATCGGAATTAAAAGGTGGGAGATGGAAATAATAATCATTGGAAAAAGGTTAGTTACAGTAGAAATGATAAGAGACACAAACGTCAAATATAAGTCGGGAAAAATACTGACGCGAAAATTGAAGGCGTTCCAAAAGTTGCCGAATTACACGTATACAGGGTCAAACCGGAAACAACGGTGGAAGAACTCACTCATTTGCTGAAAAAGTCTTTCCCGGAAGTTGCTTGTGAACCCTTAACATCAAAATACCCTCAGTTGTATTCATCTTATAAAGTGAATATATACGAAGAAAACTTCAGAAGGGCAATGGATCCCCAAGTATGGACTCGAGTTGCATGCGTGAGTAGGTTTTTTCATCTCAAGAAAAAATAAACAGAACCAGTGTAATGTTCAACCCAAACTTAATGCTTCTCAATGTATGGAGTCTGAATTCAAATTCAATTAATATATTAGAAGTTGATATATGTGAGTACGAAGATCTGAATTTTTTATGTTTCACTGAAACAAATGCAAAAAATGACTCGATTCAATCTAAATACATACAGAACTTTTCTCTGGCAATTTTTTACTGTAGAACCACCATGGAAATGGAGGAGTTGCAATATGGGCCAAAAATGGAGTAGAGACAAAGAACATCGACTTGAGCAGATTTTGTGAGGAAGCTCATTTCGAAATTTGCGGTCTGCGTTTATGGAATACTTTAAATAAAACCACTGTAATCATATAAGTTGTGTATAGGTCTCCATCTGGTAATTTGAGAATATTTTTTCAGAATATCATCAAAGTTCTAGGTTTTCTGTACAAACCAAAAATAAACATTATTTTGTGTGGAGATTTGAATAATTTTTTATCCGTTCAAGAAATGCAGATTTTCATTTTGTCTATGTACCAGTGGCGGCGATAAGAGGCCCACAGAGCCCGCAGTGCGGGATGGCCCCAGCACCAAAAGGGGCCCCTTCGACCTCTTTGATATTTCCAGATGTTATTGCCACATGTATGAATATCCTAATAAAATTTGGCGGGGGAGCCCCCGAATCCTTATCGCCGCCACTGCTATGTACACCCTACAATCGACGATGAAGTGACCCACCTGGGTAACAGATAGCTCAATTAGCATAATTGACCATCTGTTTACGAATATCACTAATAATATCAACTGTGTAATCGACAACGAGATATCTGATCATAGAACTCTATTGTTTTGCATTAAGAGCACGTGCATGATCACGGTGTAACAAAAGTTTTGATAAAATAATGATTTATTTAGCGAGATCCAATCATACCTCCTAACAGTCAGTTTGACAATTGTTTTAATTTAATTATTCTACATTTATATAGAAGCACTTTTTCCACCACATATGATCATTAGTTTGTTACCTTTTTTCGCTGAAGATGAAGGATTAATCCTTCGAAACATGTCCTGCTGCTGATGTAAGTCTTCCGACAACATCTCATAATGTGCTGATGTGTGTCCTCTGACTACACTCACACTATCAATAAATATTTTATTTGGTGGAGTTCGACTGTAAGTTTTTTACCTACCCAGTAAGATCATAGAACTACGACGGCGTATTGGCGCCATCCTACCAGTATAGTTTTTTATTGAAATTTGAAAATTTTGAGATTTTTTCTCAAAATTTCGACTTTTTTTCTCAAAATTTCGACTTTTTTTCTCAAAATTCTGACTTTTTTTCTCAGAATTTTGACTTATCTTAAAATTCTGAGTTTTTTTTTTCTGGAAATTTCGACTTTTTTTCTCAAAATTTTGAGTTTTTTCTCAAATTTTCGACTTTTTTTCTCAAAATTTCGACTTTTTTTCTCAAAATTCTGCCTTTTTTTCTCAGAATTTTGAGATTTATTCTCAAAATTATTCTGAGAAAAAAAGTCAGAATTTTGAGATAAAAAGTCAAAATTCTGAGAAAAAAAGTCAGAATTTTGAGAAAAAAAGTAGAAATTTTGAGAAAAAATTTCGAAATTTTAAGAAAAAATCTCAGAATTTTCAAATTTCAATAAAAAATTATACCGGTAGGATGGCGCCAATACGCCGTCGTATAGAACTGTTCTAAGCGAGTTCGATTTTTTCACTGTAATTCCCTCTCAGAATGCTCACATGAGAAGGAGTTTCGGTAAGAATGCCATATCTGATTTTCTACCGGTTTTGTCAGTAGAGCAGTGGAGTGATATTTACCGGTCAAGCGATCTAGACGAAACATTCGATTTGTTTCATGGGACATTTTTATATAATTTCAACGTGTGTTTTCCGTCACGGAAATCTTATAATTCTAGTAAGAGCAAAAGATGCAAATTTCTAGTAAGAAACTAAAAGAACTACATAATTTGAAACATTGCTTTCCAGAAGTCAATACTCACTATAAATATGCTAAAAAAGAACATACAGTATTGGTGGAAGAAACAAAACGAAAGAGTTATCAAAATGTGATCAACAACTCTGAAAATGCAACAACAGCATGGAACATAGTCAACCAAAAAGATACAAAAAGAAGATGGTACTATTTGCGAAGATCCGAAAGAGATAGCAGATAGCTTCAACACTTATTTTATACAAGATCCGAGAGAAATAGTTTCAAAAAGTACCAGTAATAATATAAAAGAAAACAGTATCTTTCATAATAGAAATTCCTTGTATTTGTTTCCATTTACCGTTGACGAGTTACTCAATCTGCTAGCAGTTAAATTCAAAAATAAAACTTCCTCTGGTCCAGACGAAATTCCTTCATTTCTGATAAAAAATGTTTACCATACATAATTGAACCAATTACATACTTAGTCAATTTGTCATTCTCGCAATCTCTTAAATTGGGTAAAGTTAGCCCAATACACAAAAAACATGATCAACAGAATATGAATAACTACAGGACAGTCACGGTTCCCTCAGGGTTCTAGAAACTATTTGAATATAGTTTTCTTGATAGGCTTACGAGTTTTTTGAAGAAATGGAATATCTTAACCAAAAATCAATATGGTTTTCGTAATGGAAAATCAACAGAATCCGCTATTTATGCATTGTATGAACAAGTGGTATCTTATGTGGAAGCAGGAGAGTGCCCTGCTGGAATATTTTGTGATCTCAGCAGGGCATTCGACTGTGTTGATATTGACCTATTTCTCATGAAACTGTCCATATCTGGTATAAGAGGCATTGCTTGGGACTGGGTTCTTTCCTTTCTTGTAATGAGGAGTTAGTTTGTGTCGATAGTAAAAACAAATAATGATGTAGAACACAGTCAGATAGAGCAACTATAGACATAGGTGTTCCTCAAGGATCAGTCCTGGGTCCGGTGCTCTTCATATTATTTACAAATGATATCGAAACTGTAACTAAGGATGCCAACTTTGTGATGTATGCAGATGATAAATCTTTAATTGTGTCTGAGGTACATGATAACTTGTTAGAATTAAAGTGCAACAAGGTTCTTGATGATATAAATGAATGGTATTCTTCGAATAAACTGTTCCTTAACATTGAAAAAACTAACTTTATGAGGTTCCACAATTGGAAAAAGAGCTGCTCTGACTTGAGTTAATGATATTGAACTTAGCAATGAAGAATCACTTCAATTTCTCGGAATAACCATAGTCTAACATGGAAACAACATTGTAAACTATTGATATCAAAATTACATTGGTCATGTTACTTATTCAGAAACTTACTTTCTATTTTGTCTGAGGCGCAGCTGCTGAGTCTGTATCATGCACAAGTTGGTTCGAGAATCAGATATGGCACTTGTCTTTGGGGTAATTCCACTTCATCAGCCGATGTATTTATAGCACAAAAGAGAGTTATTAGATCACTTGCCAGGATATCTAAAAGGGTTTCGTGTAAATCGTTTTTCAAAAAATGGAACATCTTAACAGTAGCTTCTTTGTATATTTATGGAATATGTGTTTTTATCTATTCGAACCAGTGTAAATTCAAGATGAATAAAAGCATACATAATTTTAATACTCGCCAAAAAAATGACTACCATTTACCGGTTTGTAAGACTAATGTAGTTTATAAGTCGCCCAACATTGTTGGACTCAACATTTTTAATAAGCTGCCAACAAAAATAAAAAAATTCTTCAACATTATATTCTTTTAAGAAAAACTTAAGAATATTTTTAACTGACAATTGTTTTATAGCGTTAGCGAATTATTCGATACCTCTAGTATTAGTTTTATGTATTGTGACGAGTCCTATACAATTTATGTAATTGTCTGAAAGGATAATAAATGTATCAATCTATCTATCTATTTATCTATGATCGCTACCTGGGACCATACCGATAATAACTTAGCCCCAGCTGATAAAGCTTGATGAACATTTTTGTACTCATTATATTTTCATTATTTGCTTATGTCCATTTGCGTTTCGTTTATCGATGTGTCCACTTCTGTTGGAAATGAATGTATTCATTGAGTGTATATTTATAAAAACTCTAACTTTCTCACATATGTATACAGGGTGTTCAAAATTAAGTCGGCACCATTGCCAACTCTGTTATTATTGATGCTACGAATTCGGTTAAATAGCCAAACTAGTAGCATTTTTAATGGCCTTCTCAATCCCGAAAACAAAACAAAAATTGACAGTCGCGTTTTCAGAATGTTTCATAAAATGATATTTTTTTCAATGGAACACCCTATATTTTTTCATGCATTTCTATTCGTAATAACAAATCTCATTTGACTTTTTTTCGTAAAGGTGAAAATAAGACAGTTTTATTAATAGGAAACATTTATAACAAACGGATTTGATAAAGTGCTATAAAATATCGAGTGAATGTTCAAAAACACCGTCTTCTTATTGAACACATATTTGGGCCCTTCTATTGACACTACGTGTAACATTCAACACAGTTCGGCTATCAATTCTAATAATTATAGTACTAATATAATTTTTCAGTTCATCTACACTATTATGTTTTATTTTGTACACCTCATTTTTCAGAAATCCCAAAAAATAAAAATCTAGAGGTGTCATGTCTGGTGAACGAGGAGGCCACTTAACAGGACCATATGTAGCAATCCATCTGTTTCCAAAACAGCCTCGTAGCATTCTTTTTACGCCACTGACATTATGTGCTGGTGCTCCATCCTGCTGAAAATAGATTATCTGACGAGCCTCCAGATCAAGATCATCGAAAAACTCTTTCAACACTCTTGTTAATAAATTAATGTAACCCGTTCAAAGAACCATGGTAGAAATATGGACCGATAATTCTGCCACTAACTAAACCACACCAAACATTAATACTAAATCGTCTTTGCGGATTGTGGGGATGGACTAGAAATGGATTATGTCTACTCCAATAATGAAAATTCTTTCTATTATACATCCCAAGATTTGAAAAATTAGCCTCATCGCTCCATATAATATTTCTATAGAAGTTTGGATCTTGTCTGCATTTATTCATAAACCACCGACAAAACCCAAATCGTCTCTCGGGATCACCAGGTTCTAGTGTTTGCACTGGTCTTAACTTATAAGGAGAAATCTTATGTTTCTTCAGAATTCGTTGAATACCAGACAGTGGAACAGCTATTTCTCTAGATGACTCTCTGATGGAATTATTTGGATATACCACAAAGTAGGATAAAACATCAATTTCTGTATCTTCAGATATTACAAAACGTTTTTCAGTTCTCCTCTTCTCAAAAACTTTTTCATCGTTCCTGAATCGACGATGAAGCGCAGCAAAAAACGCCGATTAGGTAATTCACGATCGGGGAACGAATTGCTGTAGTGTTGGAGTGCTCTTACATTATTTTTCTGGCAAACCAAGTAGGAGTCTAACATTTCACATTTTTCTTGATGGAAAAACGGCATTTCGAAAAATATTCGAACAGTAGTTGACAGTTACAATAATTTATGACATTGTCATGATATACTTTAGAATATTTGACTAATAGTATTTCAACAAAGTTTCAAGGCAACTTGATTGCTCATAATAATTATGTTTTATCGAAACACATTTTTTCCAACTACATTCATATGACCCTCTAGTATTTTCTGCAATGTACAAAAACGCCTTCAAAGTTATCATTACAGCAGACATATTTTGATTCACAAAATAAATGCGGCTAGCGGAATGGCTTTAAGATGAAAATTATCGTTTTGTACATACATAACAAATAGCTCAGTGGTGTCAATTGAGTGGTGCGACATGGTGATCACGGGTTTCACGAGTTCACATCCCAGCGCAATTTTTCTTTTTAATGTCTTATTTTGCTATTAGTAACAAAATATTGTCATTCGTATGAGTACCAAAATTGGGTGTTTGGACAATCATGAAGTTTTATTCGCCAAAACAAAGAAAATTTTTGTACTAGTGAAAGAAATAAATATTTCCACATAAGTTGCTCAATTTCCACTTTACGAAAAAAAGTCAAATGAGCTTTGTTGTTGAGAATGCTATTACGAATCAAAATGCATGAAAAAATATAGGGTATTCCACTGAAAAAAATATCATTTTATGAAATATTCTGAAAACGCGACTGTCAATTTTTTTTTGTTTTCGGCATCGAGAAGGCCATTAAAAATGCTACTAGTTTGACCATTTAACCGAATTTGTAGCATCAATAATAACGGAGTTGGCAATGGTGCCGACTTAATTTGGAACACCCTGTATCTTGTTTTCTGGAAATAAATCTATACTTCTAATTCTATTCTATTGTTCGTGTTTCAAAACTCTAGATAGTGCAGATACGTCGAGTTCAGGACACGGCGGCGGAAAATTCGCACGGCATTTATTTTTTGCCCGCTTTTGTTTACGTGCGTCTAAAATTTCAAAGAGCTTCTTTTCTACTGGATTTTAATCAACGAAACCATCAACTCCATAACTTTCGCAAACAATGCCTATTTGACATAAGATTGCATAAACTTGAAGTGAGATGTCTACTTGTGATGCGTATAGCAAAACTTCAAACGAAGTTTTGTTTTATCTACTTAAATATAAGGTTCGCTTTTTGAAATTGGAGACCTCTCTCGGAAATTTCTTTCTCATTAACACATCTGCAAGTTTAAGTTATCCAGAGTAGGCGTATACGGTGAACAAGAATCAACTATCCAATTCTAACGTCTTCATTTTAGAGCGAAAGTGTAATAAAACAAGCAAAAAATGTTCTGGCGACCACAGACATGACTTTGCACGAACCTTATGGGAAATGGCTTTCAGTGAATTCCGCTGATTTTTTGGTATGATGAACTTTCCTATGTCCTGATCAAAAATTCTCACGGCACAACGGAAAATAATGGACAGTTTTTGAGAAAAAAATTGCTCAAAGTAGGCAACATGGGAAATTTGGTAGTGTACTAGAATATTGAGACGCCTCTGGTCGTGGGACAAAATTAATTTCAATAAGAAAGTTGCATCCCACATGTTCCACTGGGCGATAATGACAAAGTTTAGTTTCAGAAATGAATAGCACTCAAAATTTATGAGGGGCATATTACAAACAATAGATTTTTCGTGAGAATCAGAAAATCCATTCAACTTTGAAGATATTGTAAAATCTGGGAATTATAGACTGAATAGCCCCAGGGTCGATTGTTTACCATCTGGTACAACTCGTTTGGATGCCATAGATATTCCAAGAATGAACGGTCAGAAATATCTTTCTGACAGTTTAATCAATTAATTTTTGTCTTAAATAATACACATATGGAAATAGGTCACCCGTGGTAAAAGTATGTAAATTATTGTTATTTTAAAAGTAAGAAGGCAGAGTGACATCGGACGAACAAAAGAGAATATTTGATAGTTTTTGTCGACCGTTTTCTATCAATGTAAAGTGAAAACCACATTCGACATGAGTCCGAAATGTACGGGGCGGTCACTCATATGATGTCACGTAATAGGAAAACCTACATGTAATTGATTACGACTGTAGAATACCAGAATGCCAAGACCATTCAAGTAACGACACCTACCTTAATATCTTACAAGTAAAATTCTGAGGGCAGGATCATCCTCCCTATCTTTTAACGAATTATAGAGTTGAACCGTTTGAGATCTCAAAACAAGAAGCAGTTGATATGTTGTGTCTGAAACAGTAAGTCGAGTGGAGAATACTCAGGTCAAGGCCTCACCTTGACCTGAGTTTTCTTAGAGTTGAAGTGTTTCTTAAGTAGTTTATCATTTATCAAAGTCTCTAATCAGTTTTACGTATTTAAAGATGGTCTTGGTAAGCTAACATGTCAGATAATATATTGTCAATTTGATAGGTTTGTTTTGAGTTATAAAAATATTGTTTTCAGTCTGTTCTTGTTTAATCATTAAAATTTCCAGTATTTTGACTTTAATTGTGAAAGTAAATTCTCTATATCCTTTTTTTCTCGTAAATATTAACATTCTAGTCGCATATTTATACAGTTTCATATTTATTTCTCTACTTTTGCCTTAATAAATGAAAAACAGACTATTTCTCGAGTTTCCTTTGTTAGTTAAGTCAATAATTGAACCAAACCAAAATTACTGAATTACTGAAACCAATCAGCTCTGAAAGGGCTAATTAATGGTACATTCGATAAGTTGAAGTGTGACAAATCCAGAGCAATGAGCCGTCGACGGGGGCATTTAGGTGAGTAAAATTCATTGTTATTCTGTGAAGTTGTGTGTTAAATGAGAGTATTTTGAACATAATAGAACCAAACATATTGAATGAAAGTTTGTTTTTGTGGAGGATATTCGTTTCTTGACATACCTTTTTGGGAATTTCAACCTTCCACAGTCTGAAAATGAAAAAAATGTTAATTCAAACAAATCTGTACAAGTGTAGAGGGGCAATAATCAATTTGCCCCGATCAGTTACTGCGTTTTGTAGACTGTTGTCTTGAAAACATTTTATTATTTCGTCAGTAACGTATCGAATACTAAATTTGCCTATATGACGAGAAAAAAAAATTAAATTGACTAAAAATACTTCTCTTTTTCGAAGACGTTGACGTAACGTTTCGGAGACTAAATCTGTCTCCGTTATCAAAACTCGAAGGATGAAGACTTGCTAAAATTCTATTTTTGTCAGCTTGGATATGAAAGATTTGTTTTGACAAAGTATTTACCCTGAAATATAATATAACCAGTACAGTAAATAAAAATTCACGTAAACTATACGAACCAGTCTTCATCCCTGAAAAAAGGGGAGTCAGAAACGATTTTTTTTTTCTGAGTGGTGAAGGGTTGTATGATTGTATAAAGATAAAAATAACGAAAAAAAAATTCTTTAAGTTCGAAATTAATGAAAAGGATATTTTCCCCCATTTTTGGGCATTTTCGTTCAGTTCCACCATCAAAACGAACGAATATTTTGGTGTTGTTTCATTTCAGTATCGAAGTCTATCATGCACTTAGTTGAACGACTTTCTCATTTTTCTCCTGAATATTTCATTTTTTTTGTGAATAATTTCACAAAAATGTGTTTTTTTCGCAAAATGGGTTTCCTTGCTTTATTCCATTTGAAATGAGAAATTTCCAGCTTTATCAAAGTCAACTAATAAAGGTTTGGTTCAGCCGTCGACCAGTGAAAACTAATTATTACTTATAATTCTGGATTCAGAAATAGAACTGAATTTCTTTTAAATGACACGCCCCTCAGGTTGCTCCTCCCACACGACTGGTGAGGAAAAGAGAGAGTATAGCCAGTATGACATCTGGAACAGGGTTGGATCGGGAATGGGAAAAAATAAAACTCATTCGGGTCGATCGAAACTATGGAATATTATAACTCTTACAATTAATAGCTTTTTTCAACAACATATGTTCATCACTTGAGGGACAATACTCCATAACAATTTTATATTAGGAAATACCAAGAGGCGGCTCCAGCCAGAGTTTCGTGATTTCTGATACAATTCCATTCAAATTTGGTATATAGAAGCTTTTGGGTTTGGCAAGTCATAATTTTTTTTAATAATTCAACGTAGCGACTCCAAAATATCGGACGAAATTTCTGATTCTTGGTCTGATTCTATTTTGAGTTGGTATAACATGATTTTTTCGTTGTCAGAAAAGTACCTTATTTGTGGAAATGTCGCGATTTGGACAGTCTTCGAGTGGAGAAATTGAAGAAGCCATCAATAATAATGTGCCTCGCAATACTGTGAATTCAACTACGTCAATTTGGCGACAATTTGCGATGTTTTGTTTGGAAAAGAAATATGAACTCATTGCAGAAACTTCCACTGAAGAGGTAGCTTCTATTTTATGTGACTGGGCATTCAACATGAAGAAGAACAATGGAGAAGACGATAAAGAGGGTGCAGTCAAAACGATTTGGAACACTTTAGCAAAAATGTTACAAGAGAAGTACTTCAAAGAATATAAAAGAATTTTTAATCCGTTTACCGACATACAACGCAAAATTTTACAATCCCAGAAAAAAGGAAGGTGAGTTCTAAGGCTCTCACAAAACAAGAAATTTTTGAAATGGCACTATTCTGGAGTGAAGAAGAACCTGTAGGCCTTCAAAGGAAATTTTATCATATTGCTGCCTATGAATTGGCTTGGAGAGTTGGAGAAGCAGCAAATTGTAAGGTATTCTATTTCAAAATCAAGACAGACAACCGTGGAAGAGAGATCGGAAGAGTTGAATATAACCCAGTGTTTTCGAAGACAACACAAGGTGGAAATCAGAAGTTGGCCAACAGTAAATGGTTGGTAACAAACACTGAAGAAGATTGTGTATGTCCAGTAAAATTTCATAAACAAATTATGGGAAGACGGAGATACCACATCACATGCAAAATTTTTTTTTAACTCCAAATCCTTTCTGGCAAATTCGAAAGGCTGTTATAAGAATTCTCCTATTGGGATAAATTAAATATCTAAATGGACCAAATCCTTGGCGAAAAATATTGTACTTGATGTCAAGCGGGTGAAAATTACGAACCATTCAAATAGAGCTGCCGCAGTAACTGAATTGTCCATGAGTGGTATAGGTGAACAAAAACTTGTGATTAATATAATTCGAGTTTTGTTACCATTAGGCAATTCAACTCAAAAAACTGACAGAAAAAATTACTCGTCCTACGGATTCGTAATTTTTTCAGGGGCAGTTTTTTTCGTTAAATTGTCAGGCAACAAAATTCTCATTAATACATGTCAAGTTGACTTCGACAAAAAAAACCTCTCGTGTAATTATAAGTGATAATTTGGAAGACGACTGGAGGTCAAACAAAAGATTATCATTAAGTTGGCTGTCCTACGGACTCGTAATTTTTTCAGGGGCAGTTTTTTTTCGTTAAATAGCTAGGCAACAAAATTCTCATTGATACATGTCAAGTTTACTTCGACAAAAAAAACTCTCGTGTAATTATAAGTGATAATTTGGAAGATGACTGGAGGTTAAACAAAAGATTATCATTAATTTGGCTGGGGATGACCACCTGCAGACATGTTTCGAGGTTGTTGCCTCTCATCAGTGCAAGGGTAGGTCCGACACAAGATACATAAAAGCCCACGTGTGATCTCTTATAGCTGTGAAACCGACATACAAAAGTGTTAAGGTATGGCCTACTTGATTCGTGATATTTTTACTGCGTTGATACCGTTTCACCTCTTTAGCACACAGATGGCGGCAAAATTACTGATTCATGATGACGCTTGGACAAGTGTTATGTTATGTAATTTTCAACATTGAATTTTATTTGTTGTGATATACAATTTGTAAACATTCAAATTTTAATCAAATAATTATGACTCAGTACTTCGGAATGTTGGAAACTCGGTTATTTTCGACTTATACGCCATCCATCGACGAATGAAGCAGTGAAATTACAATCTCAACAACTTTGTTGAAACAAAAGCGATTCAGTGATAACACCATGGTTTCTATACATCTTGGTCCGACAACTTTGAGTTGTCGTGTCCCTCCGAAATGAATTACAACCTACTGTTTATCTAATAATTCCCTACGGATGAAGCAGCGACTTACAGTAAGTCAGTCGCTGCGCCATCCGCCAGGAAAATCAATAAGCACTCCTCGAGACAGCAAAAGACTCCAGGTAGAGTAAATGCGAAAATTCGAACAAGTTCGAATGTTTTGCCGGAGAGTACAAATAAATGATAAGAATAAAATCAACAAAGTCGAAGTACCTACCCTTCTCTCCACATATTTCCACAAAGCAGAAAATATTAGGCAAAAATCTGACAGAAAACAACTACTATACACAACAACAACAACAAATATTTGTTCAACGTTCTTCAAAGAAGACTCAGTTGAAGTCAGATGTTTGCCTCATATTTTCCACTTTGTTGGAAATAGGTGGAGAGAAGGGTACTTAGACTTTGTCGATTTTATTCTTATCAACCTTTATTTAAATTAAGAAAAATTCATCTTGTTTTGTTATCTTGTTTCTTGTCAATCCTGTAGCATATATACCTTATTCGATAGGTTTAGTAACATTTTTGTGTTGAAGATTTTTTTCAATTCATCTCTTGTATTTTCATATGGTTTTTCTTTAAGGCTAAATACCCTTAGATTAATTGATCTTGCAGCTTGATCCATTTGATCAATTCTATCTTCCATTTTATTCTTTTCTTCCTTTGCCATTTTCATTTCATTTTCCAGGGATTTGAATCTATTTTCTAACTTTTCATTCAGTTCGGAGTAATTTTGATTGAGCTCTGGTCTATGGTTTTTGCTATAGCCTCAGTGACTTTACTTACTATTTGACTGATAAGAATATCACGTTTTATGGAATCGGTCTCCGCTTGATTAACTGCTGATTTTATTTCCTCGGATTTCTCTTGTTAGAACCATATTCCTTTTTCTGATTACATCAAAATTCGAAAGCAGGATATCGCTTTATCACCAATCTCACTTTAAAAAAAATTTGTTTGCCGTAGTATTGTATTTATTTTTATTCACATATATTCAGGGGCTCAAATTATGATCGACTACTCACGAGTCATATACGTATACGTGCCCGCATGCCAGCATGTGCCAGCATGCATGCTTCATATCATATCAATTTAATTGTATTAAAACTGTGACAATTTATTTTATTCCAGAGGTAAGTTGAGATTGAAATCAATATGATATTCAAAATGAAACATTAATTTCTTCCTAACATTACCTCAAAGCAACTCTAGAAAATTATATAGGGTGGGGCACCGAAAACGAAACAGATCGAATATCTCAAAACGCATGTGTTGTGAATAAAATGCAGAAACACGTCGATTTTTAAACCAAGGGGGACATCTTTCTATCATAACCTCAACTGTCATACCTCTCCCCCCACCCCTTGGGCACTATCACCCAAACAATTTGAATAGGGAAAGTAGTAAGTGTGACACATCATTAAAAAGTAATTTCATAAGGAATTCAGCCATGTCAATTTTCATTACCTAACTTTTCATTTTGGAGCCCTTTTGCGGGAAAAACAACTGTTCCATATTCCAAATTACGATACTTCATTTGCAAACTATTTTGACATAAATTCGGTGACAATGCATTACGGAATTTTTCTAAGAGACAAAACAAAATGGCGGCTCCAAAATGCCACCATTTTGGAGCCGTAATTATGGTCTGATTCGATTGAAAATTGATATGTGATTGTTTGCAAGGTAGGAAATTATGATTTATTTGTCAATTCAAAAAACAAGATGGTGGCTCCAAGATGGCGGACAAAATTTGTAATTCTGGTCCGATTCGAATCAAAATTAGTATGTGGGAATTTTCAGGGTAAAAAATTATGATGTTTTTGTCAATGCAAAAAACCAAGCTGGTGGACGAAATTTGTAATTATGGTTTGATTCGATTCAAAATTGGCATATTGGGGTTTTTCAAGTTTTCAGTATGACTAAAATGAATTATGTAATTGAATTGATGAAAAAACCTTTCAAGCAAATGCAATGAAAAGGATATAATATTTGTTTTAGATGTGTGACATAGGTTATTCTATGCGTAACAGAATCAAAATTCTACCTCGCAAAAATAGCTATTTTGTACTCGCGGCAAGCTTTCGAATCTGTTACGCACAGAATAACCTACGTCACACATCTAAAAAAATATTATTTCGTTTTTATCGAATTTGCATAAAAGCTCTTTTTATCAACTTAATTAATTCATTTTAGTCATACTGAAAACTTGTAAAACCCCCATTTGCCAATTTTGAATCGAATCACAATCACAAATTTCGTCCACTAATTTGGTTTTTTGCATTGACAAAAACTTCATAATTGTTTACCCTGAAAATCCCCACATACTAATTTTGATTCGAATCGGACCAGAATTACAAATTTTGTCCGCCATTTTGGAGCCACCATCTTGTTTTTTTGCATTGATAAACAAATCATAATTTCCTACCTTGTAAACCATCACATATCAATATTGAATCGAATCGGACCATAATTGCAAATCATGTCCGCCATTTTGGAGCCGCCATTTTGTTTGTTCTCTTAGAAAAATTCCGTAATGCATTGTCACCGAATTTATGTCAAAATAGCTTCAAAACGATGTATCGTAATTTGTAATACGGAACAGTTTTTTTTCTCGCAAGAGGGCGCCAAAATGAAAAGTAAGGTTGTGAAAATTGACATAGCTGAATTTCTTATGAAATTACCTCTTTAATGATGTGTCACACTCACTACTTTCCCTATTCAAATTGTTTGGGTGATAGTGCCCAAGGGGTGAGGGGAGAGGTATAACAGTTGAGGTTATGATAAGATGTCCCCCTTGGATTAAAAATCGACTTGTTTTTGCATTTTATTCACAACACATGCGTTTTGAAGATATTTGATCTGTTTCGTTTTCGGTGCCCCACCCTGTATAATAATATGTATTGATAGTTATTCAGTCAACTGGTTTATTAAAGAAGGCGATTAATGATAGAGATATTTTAACGCGTGAGCGAAGCGAGCGCGTTAATTTTCGGGATCATTATTCGCATTTTAATATAGGAGTTGATTACAATATTTTTCCGTCTACCTCACTCTTGTTGAAAAAAAGGAATTCCATTTTTTTCTGGCAATAAAGTTGAAGGTGCTACTTTAGCAGTTTCAACAACATCTGGCATCATAAATTTATTGTCAATATCCATTTTGGCGTCTATAACAGCTGAACTAGTTTATATTTGGTTGCCTATGCAACAATCACGCGTTCATAGAGAAATCGACCATTAGTGACAAATCGACCACTAATAGTGGTCATTAATGAAAAATTTCTCGAAATCATCTATTAATAACAAATCATTCATTAGTAGGGGTCAGTGATGGTCGATTTGATTTGCATTGAAGAACACTAAACAGACATTTCAATACGAGGTATTAGGCGGCAAAATATTTCAAAAACATAATATTTCTTTATATGATTGCTCAAGGACAGAAAACCCCCATGATTTGTGTCCAAATTTCAATATCCCAAACACAGATTGGTTTGCACACAGATAATATACTCAAGTTTCCTTGACAGAAAATTAGTTCATGATAATGTACAAGATTCCATAATTTTTTTCACTTCAAAAACCCTGATGAAGGATTAATCTCATTTATTAGTTTTTCTTACTCATGATGATTCTATTAGTCGCAGTAGTGTAGATTCAAAACAAAATTTGCTTAGCTCTACTCAAATCAACTCCAATAAATCGTTGATTACTACCTTAGTATAGCTATTGACGCACATTAATGTATCCTCCAAGAAAATACTTATTGTGAAAAGTGTTAGAAATGAAATGGTAAGACTGTCGGTGAAAACTCGGCGAAGTTATTCACGAAGAAAAAGGTAATTACCACATTGCATGAAGTCTTCGCTTTTGATAGATAATTATCCATGATGCCTTTTGAGCTTAACTTCAAAGATGTGCCTCTTTCAAAACGTGAATTAGCAATTAAACATGTATTCCCTCCGGTTTGCTTTTCTTACAAAACGAAATAAATTATTATTTCAAATGAATTTTCAACTTAGTTTTTATAGAGTAACAGTACAAGAAAGAAAATAATGTTCTTTTATTGCTTGGATTGGAAAAAAACTTCAAGGGACACAAAGTTTGGAGTTGATTTTAAAATAAATGGATAACAGAGAAATTCAAAGCGGAAGGAAATAGAAGGGACTTCATGGTTAACAAAAAGTTCTAACGATCAAAATGTGCTAGATCATATCGTTTAATTGGAAAACAGCGTACACAGAGAGAATAGACTGCAGCAGGTTCATGCACAACGTTGTGTGTAAGACATACAGTTGTGTAGATATTTTACACAATTGTACATAATTTCATCATACGCGTTTTGTAAAATTCAATAAATATTTGTGCAAGTCAATTTGTATAGTATCACATCTACCATAACACAATTAGACCACAAGCACAGGCACAATTTCAGGGGGTGATTTTATACACCACGGGTCATATATAATGTTGAAGTACTGGTCGAGAAACGAACATTAGGCACTATGCCGTCAATTTTCCGCGGTACAGGTAAGTGTACAGGCGAGTTGAAATGTCATAAAAAAGGGGGCACTTTTTAATTACTTTATACATGACGGCACTATTCTCGTCAAAGAGGCAATGAAAAAAGAATGCTCTAAAACCCAGTGCCGTCAAAAAATAGCGGTACAGGGAGTCGGAATTTTTTTTTGAAATCGGCGATTTTACCCTCCCTCCCAGTTAATCGAATACTTGACGGCGTTGATTCAGTTAACTTTGCCTTCCCTTAAAAAACTATAATACATCTATGCCGTCAGAAAAGGGTGGTACATGGGGTCAGAAATCGCGAATCAAAACCCGATTTTTACCCCTTATGGGGGTGGTCATTTTATACAACCTAAAATTTAGCTGTTTCAATGCTATATCCTTCAAAGATAACATATTTTACTATGCCGTCAATTTTATATGGTACAATACGCTGAAAAATGTGTTTTTCATGTCGAAATCAAATTAGTCCGACAATGCAGCTACTTCCTATTAATTTTGGGGACATTTGGTTTCAACAGAATGGTTGTTCGAGTCACAATGTCACGAGTCACGACCAGTGACACAATTTCTTCAAAACACATTTCGTGATCGCTTAATATCTACATGTGGTATGATATTGTGGCCTCCCAGATCACCAGATTTAAATGATTTCTTTCATTGGGAATATCTGAAAGAATCCGCGTATCGACATGCATTTCAGAGAGCAACAAATCCTGATGAATTGAGGGGCAAAATTATCCAACTTTGTGCCTACATTACGCCAAATCTACTCCGTGATATGAGATTATCTCTGTATCACAGATTCGGTTATTGTTTGGCACAACAAGGTGTTATTTTTTAAACTTTATTATACTAGATATTTTGTGTGTTAGTTGAATTTCAATTTATTCTTCAGAAGTTAAGATTATTATTTTTTTTCGTAGAATGTAATTTATTTTAAATGACGTTATGGAAAATTATGGCAGCAAATAATTTCTCGCAGACAATGGAACGTTGTAAACAAAATTCGTTTCCTGAGAAGCCAGACATATCCCTATTCTCTGATATGTTGATAGTGTCTCTAGGTCGCTAGAAGTGAGGACCATCAATTATATATTATATTGATATTTTAGATCTGGAGGAAGTGACTGAAATGGATTCTGCAAGTGAATCAGATATAGAGAGCGAAAATTCTGATGAAGAATCATAAATTGTTGATAAATTTATGTTGTCAAATGAATGAATATTATAGTATGTTCCACGTTCTGATTTTTTTAAATCAGTTTATTATGAATTTCAATAAAAATACCATGAAGATTGACTAACGCTTTTTAAACTTAATGAAAGACTAATGCCTTTTTTATGAAAATTAATAATAGTTATCTAGTTTATAATCTTTCATAAAATTTTAATGATTTATACATTGTTATTCAAATCTTTAATCACTTATTTTATAATATATTTTATACTACTTTTTTGATGATAAATCACATATCAGTGCATGAAAGTTCGCTATTCGATTTTTGGACCGAAAACGAATATTACCAAGATTATCGTTAAAATTTTGAAATTCTCTTATTACGAAGAGTTTCCGTTTAATGTTGACGGCACCACAATTTTAAATTACTGTTCAATATGGTCAATATTATATTGTTAATGTCGTCTTGTAATTTTTGACCAAAATTATGACCAAAATGGTAGGTGAAATAAGCCAAAAGTAGCAAGAGATTTCACTTCAAATGCATAAAATATAACTAGGGAAAATTGACGGCACCAACTTTTCCATGTTTTTTAATGTTTAATGAAGTGCTATCCACAATAATATTTCAAAAATAAACTCTTATAAATGTGCAGGCAATTTTCAATTTTTTAAATTTTTTTCGTTTTTATATTTATTCTGTATTTCAATTGGGTACCATGAATTATTGACGGCATAATTATAGAGCCATTATAAGTAGTTTCTGCTCAAAAAAAAACCGTATGCCGTCCTGAAATAAATGACCTTATAAGAAAACATTGATTTTTTGCTCTAAAATTTTAGTAATTTCTTATTTATTTCTGCATGAACCATAATTGTTTGACGGCACCATGTTTAGAATACTCAATAAATGTAAACTCAAAGCTAGAAATCGGTTCCGTCAAATTCTAAATGACCACTCCCATAAGGGGTAAAAATCGGGTTTTGATTCGCGATTTTTGACCCCGTGTACCACCCTTTTCTGACGGCATACATGTATTATAGTTTTTTAAGGAAAGGCAAAGTTAACTGAATCAACGCCGTCAAGTATTCGATTAACTGGGGAGGGGGGGTAAAATCGCCGATTTCAAAAAAAAATTCCGACTCCCTGTACCGCTATTTTTTGAAGGCACTGGGTTTTAGAGCATTCTTTTTTCACTGCCTCTTTGACGAGAATAGTGCCGTCATGTATAAAGTAATCAAAAAGTACCCCCTTTTTTACGACATTTCAACTCGCCTGTACACTCACCTGTACCGCGGAAAATTGACGGCATAGTACCTAACGTTCGTTTCTCGACCAGTACTTCAACATTATATATGACCCGTGGTGTATAAAATCACCCACTGAAATTGTGCCTGGGCTTGTGGTCTAAATTTATATGGAAAACATCTACAACGCATTGAACTCATCTTACACCAGTTGTGTACTTTCTATTTGACATGCACAAATTGTATACTATTTCAACACAATTGTGTAATTTGCCACAACTTGACCAAGGCGTCGTCTCACCCAACTAAATACGCATGCGCGGCACTCCAAATATCCAGTCCATCATTGTTTGATTGCTTTATGCTGATCGAAGGGCGAAGCTGGTTTTAAGTGTAATTACCTATTATTTATCATTTGCTCATGTGTATGTGGTTTTGTGTCAAATGGAAGTGTTAGAATATTTGCAAACTGATACCAATATTTGAAGGTTGGTATTGCTATTA
Source organism: Chrysolina oricalcia (assembly GCA_944452925.2). Taxonomy (NCBI): domain Eukaryota; kingdom Metazoa; phylum Arthropoda; class Insecta; order Coleoptera; family Chrysomelidae; genus Chrysolina; species Chrysolina oricalcia. Next base: position 11,574,486 of record OX101826.2, read on the forward strand.
TTTTTTGTTATTACATGAAACCTACAATCTGACTCATTTTCATAATTTTTAACGGTTTGAAAGGTGCATCATCGTACCTACTTCCTACTTGAATGAATATAGTTTGACACGAAGATTACTTTAAACTTTATTATTATTCAACGTGTTCCAAAATAACAAAATGTATGGTTCATTTATGTTCTGTGAGGTATTTTGTGTTTCTGTTATTTTATTTGTAATTAGAGTTCAGTTATTTTTGTTATTAGTTCTTTGTGATGAAATAAACATTATTTGAATGACATTTAATTTTATTTCAACCTTCTGGAAAATGAAGCTTATAATTTCTGAACAGAATAAGATATGAAGAAGCGAGCAGGTTGAAACTGATGCTTATTCTCTACTTATTCCAATTGGATGTTATGTGCCTCAAGTGTATCCTTTCTTAAAATTATAAATGGTACCTATAAAAATTGGCCTTGCTTTGTACACAAATATGTACAATATACCTACACAATTCATGTATGCGGAGTGCACAAATTTGTGACATTTTTCGTATCCTTTATTTAAAATACCCACACAATTTGTACACACAATAGGTACACAAATTGTTGCCATCCATTATAATTTATGAATAAACAGTACACCAGTTGTTGACATTCGTTACACAACATACCGATCAATTTTGTATATTTTGTGTATAAAATTAAAACAAAACTATTCAGAATAATACAACACTGTAGTGAATCGATTATATACAATATCTCTATCTCTAATACAATATTATAGAAGAAAAATGAACAAATTGGTGCTGTCAACTTTTTAGATACAAACTGTACCGAAATTATTTACAATTGTGTAGAAAACATACATTTATTTCTCTCTGTGTATGAAAAACATGAGAATGTGTAAACGAACATATTATCAAAAGCAAATAACTCAGTCAGATAGTTAGCTATGTAGGCAGAAACAAATATGGAGAACGGTAAATAAACTAACGAAAAAAAGCAAAAATTTAATACCCACAGTAAATGTACATCGAAAACAAACTTGAAGATAATAAAATAATCATTACTGACAGTTTTGCAGTGTCGTGCTGAAATCTATATAAATTATCCCCCCACGAATGATATGTCAACTTTATCGAAATATAAAATCACTCAGCAAATATTTCACATGCATTTTAAAAACTTTAATGATTTCGTCCATATCTAGGTGCTGGTTTATGGCCACCCTAGGGAGAGCGGACACCTTTTTCAAACGGAACACGAAATGGGTTGCTTAGAAAAAGAGATTATGATATCTGTTAGCTATTCCAGGCGAGCAAACAATATTTGAGTTTTTTCGGACTAAAAGATGTACTCACAGGGGGTCTGAAAGTACCTACATATTCTATAGAATATTATTTTTATGTCTGGTTGAAACTGTGTGCCTCTTGGACGAATGTTGAAGATTTTAAGAATAGTAATGTTTTTGAATGCAGGTCTCTGGAAAAGTGAGACACATGGTAGGCAAAAAAACGTTTTTTTATGCCTGGCGTAAATTTCTAGGAAATTAGTGTGTGTGAGGTCATAGCTTTCGGAAAGGGCAGGAGAGACTTTTGGAGTGGTGAAAAAGGACACTCAGCGTCGAACGTCGGTACGGACGACGCGACGTGGACATAGTACACGTGGCGTCGGAGATCGGTTCGGACGACACGCGAATAGTACACTTTGCGTCGAGCGTCATTTTGACACTCAGCGTCGGGCTTCGGTTCGAACGAGACGCGGGCATAGGATACGTTTCAGATTATCGCGACAATACGCGAGTCGATTATTCGAGTGATTACTGTCCGTCAACGAGACAGAGTTCTTGCCACGGCTTAATTATTGTGCGGGTATTATTGCGGTTTGCGATTGTTGCAGTACAGTGCTGTGTATTTCCATTAGGGTTTTTATGGCGCTATTGGTTGTGCCACTAGTGTTACTGAGTACAGTTCGTATAATATAACTATATCTTTCATTTTCAGCAAATATTTGAGAGTATTTTTTTTGTATATATAGCGTTCCTGACACTAGCGTTCCCGAGTACAGAGCGTATGATATAACTATACCTTTAATTTCAGCAAAAATTTGAGGGTACTGTTTTATACAGCGTGCCTGCATAAGTGCCTGTGTGCGATTTCCGCACAGGTGACATTCACCTATTTTTTTTTTCAGAGATTATTTGAATAGGGTTTAGCATTGTACGCGTTATTAAGTTCTGTCTTAGGGACATTTACTAAGTATAAATCACAGTACGCCATTATTTTTTCTTAGGAAGTAACTTCACTCTTGACATTCCCCTAATGTCCTACAATTTACGTCCGAGGACTCGCAGACATACAAAAGTTCAACCAACTTCATGTGTACTCCGTCCCGCTGAAAAATTTCACGAGTTTTATATCCAACCAAGCTCCTGATTGTTCTGTTTGAGAAACATCCGGCCTTACAGCCCATTCTAACTGCTTCTATAAGTGGTACATTTTCTGTTGAAAATTATTTTTCTTTTGAAAATTATTTTTCTTTTGTCTCTAGTTTGGAGAGCACCACAATCAATAGAAACCCAAGGGTTTCACCAGGCGGGCCCCACGCGCTCACAAGTGTCTGTTGAATCGCGTCGCGTCGAAAATAACGCCACAGAATCTAGTTACCACCTGGATTCTTAAAAAGCGGTTCATTTAAATGTATTTGCATCTCCTAGGTTAAACCCTGCGCAATGTAGTGGATGAAGGGAATGTGGATAAAAGTAACGTTGTGGGCTGTCCTGATGAAGACAATGATGATGAATCTCGAAACATTTTTTCTGTTCATCAAAATACAAGGCGTGATCTGAGTCTGAGAGAAATTTCAGCTCAAAATTTTGATAACAGGCCTTTGAGGGCCTCACCTAGTTTTTTGACTTTCGGCGGTCAACCCGCTGAGGAATTTCACACCCCGAAAAATACCGGCACTTCAGGCCGAATTTTGAAAGCATTCCAGAATTTGGAACGTAATACGTTACGTTCAGAGACCTCCAGTCCACTCAATATTTCTGCAGACTTGTAAGTAAATTCAAGAATGAACGATACGAGAATGTTCGAACAAAACCGCCCCTGCATTCCTGACAATATTTCAGTAATATTGGGTCTCAATGTCTCTCGAGCTAGAACCGGGAATAGCCTTGAAGGGGGTCCACTTGTACGCGGAAACGTTCATCAAACGGCCCGCACGAATAGTGAAATCCCTGCTTTTCGACAAGTGATGTCTGATGAGGAACAAGAGGAATGGAAATGGTTTGTGTAATTCAAACAAATGAGAAAAGCTCGTGAAAACCACCAAACACAAGTAGAGCTTCCATCCTCGTCTCCTCTTCAGGCTAATGCCTATTTACCCTGTCTTGATCCCTATTTTTCAAGACAGCAGCATATTATGCTTCAACATTACCAAATAATCGGAAACATCATTTCAAAAATGAAAAGTCATCAAGCACTACTGATTCATGCATAGTTTTCACATCAACCCTGCTGATGATATAGCAATTATTTTCAAAGGTGAGGAATGGAGTTCGTTGAGAAGTGCTGCAGAATATGATATGAGAAAAATAAAAAAATGGTTTCAAAATAATTTACTTACCCTCAATATAGAGAAAACCAAATATTTTCCATTATCTTCATACGCAAGCGGCCTACCTGACCTAGGTCCATTACTAATAGACCAAGATACAGCTATCCCAGAAGCTGAATCAATCAAATATTTGGAAGTGATCGTGGATAGACACATGCGGTGGGATTACCATACTACCAGTCTAACCATTAAAGTGCGGGGATTGTTACCTCAGAGGATTTTTAGAAATCCCCCAACTCAAAATAATATATCATTCATTGATTCAGAGCTAACTTCAGTATGGTATTCTGGGATGGGGAGGAGTAACAGACAACCATTTGGATAGGTTAAATGATACCCAAAAATGAATCTTGAGGATAATTTTCCGCAGAGATATTAGATATTCTAGTGATGCCCTTTTCAAAGATAGTCATGTAAACGACATCAGGCAAATCTTTGTGATGAAAATACTCCTCAATATTAAGAGTAAAAAAATTATATTAAAATTCAGTGATCATAAGTACGAAACCAGGAAAAAGAATGGGAAATCTGTTTTATTGAAATGTGGAAAAACTATAGGACAACGAAGTTGCAAATATTTGAGTACGAAATTATATAATATTCTACCAATTCATATTAAAAACGTCAAAAGTAGCGCAAAATTTAAAGTTGAATTAAAAAAATGGATTCTATAAACGAATCGATATGTTTTTCACAACATCAACAATACTTAAAGGATAAAAAAGAAATGAAATTAAAAACAGAAAATACTGAAACGAGACAAAACTCACCATTATTGTGACTTAATAACCGGACATGACTATTAATTTCAAAATGTGATTTTTCACCGCTTATTTGTGAATTGTTAAATTCCTTATGAATTTTTTATGAAAATTTAAACTCTTATTATTATGACATCTACACCCCAAATATTGGAAAGAAATGATTATGCATCATGATTAAAACGTCATTGATCAGGATTTTTGTATTTTGTCCTGATACTAGATACTATATTTGGTTATATTATTTTTAAATTTATATTACTAATATTATTGTATTTACATTATTTTAGATTTAAATACTCCCTAGGTCACATACAAGCGATAGTTCCATACTTAAGCTTCGTGATTTTCTTCTTGTTTATTCGCTGTGTTTTTGTATTATTTTTCTTGTATTAACATGAATAAACATTATTATTATTATAGGAAAAATTATACCCTTTCAATTGATAACTATTTATAAAACAGTCACCATTTCCAGTGTGATCATTGAATCAATAGAAAAATGTGTTCACAACAAATTGTTCCCCTTTTTGGTTAGGCATTATGTAATCGAAAAGTCGACTAATAGTGCGACTACACTTATTATGGATACTATTTATAATGGTATCGTCAGGGGTTAATTTGTAGCTACACTTTTTTACGATTTAACCAATGCGTTTGACTCTATAAATGTTGATATACTTACATGCTGATAAATTATATGCAGTGGAAGTTCGAAGGAAATTGCTTGCATGCGTTATATTCCATTCGAATTTAAGAAAAATGTATGTGAAGTGGGATGATACGGACTTAGACATATTCAATATAGACGTTGGTGTTCCACAGGGCTTAGTATTGGGACTTCTTTTTCATTTATATCGATGACCTGCCCAACATATAGGCACAACCTCATTATATCTTCATTCCAATTAAACTTCCATTGTTAAACTTCAAGCCAAACTCAGCACGGAAGGCAAACATTTCTCAATCTTTGAATGTTTTAGACGATGTAGTAACTTGATTACTTATATTTCGGACGTCCATCATCTTAATGGTTGAAAGATCTCTATCTCTTTCAAAATTTTCACAACGTTTCAATTGCTTGAATCCGCAATCGTTTTCTGGTAATAATGACAAAATCAGATGCTACGCGACCTTTTATAGGTCTATAATTAAATTGTAATCACGGCGTAATTACGCGCAGTCTTGTGGCGCGCGTGATTTCGCGCTTTTTCTCCCTCCAAAACGGTCCATGAGCGGTTTCCATACGTTTTTAATTTCCACGCTTGGTTGACTGAAGGCACTATTGGCTTCTATATAGGTGGTTTCCATAAATTTCCGTTTGAACCAATGTTCCTCTCTATGAAGAACACTAGCTTCGTCCCAAAGAATTCGGTGGTGTTTTGTCCAGGCGTGGTCAGCAATTCCCGATTTTGATGTTTCCCCTCGTTGAGTCCACTTTTTGTGTTCGGCTATTCTTACTGATAATGGCCTCTTGGTCTCTCCGATATAGGAATCTCCACATTCACATGGGACTTTGTAAATACAGTTTTTGCTGGATTCTGTTGTTTTCTCTGGTTTCGTCTTGGTGAGGAAGCTTCGTAAGCTACTGCCGGATTGAAAGCAACTCTTGATATTGTATTTATTTCCGATTCTTCTGATCTTCTCGGAGATACCCCTGATATAGGGAAGAATGAGAACGGTGTTGGTTTTACTTCAATGATTACAAATTGAACGGAACTTTTACTTTTATTGTAAGTGATGTAATTTACAGTCAACAAGATCTTTTTGACATAAAATTGCTTGATAATATATAAAAACAAATATACAGAGTGTAATAAACAAAACTAGACGCTGCTGACTCTGCATTCTCAACAAACGGGGTTTTGTGGTCTTTCTTCGGTTGTCTTGGTCTTTTCGAGTTGTTTCCGAACTTCTCCTATGAGTTTCTCGGAGTATCCGTTTTGGCGTAGGTCCATTTTGATGTGGTTAATTTCCGCCTCTAATGACTCCTGGTTGTTGAAAATAGTCATTGCTCTCTCCACCAACGTTCTTACGATTCCCCTCTTTGTGGAGTTTGGGTGATTAGAGCCGTAGTTGAGGTACTGTCCTGTGTGTGTCTTCTTCCTGTAAACAGAGGTGAGGATTCCAGTGTCTGTTCTTTCAGCTTTCACATCGAGAAACGATAGGGTACTGTTAGTTTCCTTTTCCATTGTGAATTTGATTGAATCCCTTATGTTATTCATTCTGGCGAAGAATTCCCCAAGGTGTTCATCTCCATGGTTCCAAATGATAAAGGTGTCGTCTACGTATCTTAGCCATAGTTTTGGTTTGTATTTTGCCTATATATAGACCTATAAAAGGTCGCGTAGCATCTGATTTTGTCATTATTCACCAGAAGACGATTACGGATTCAAGCAATTGAAACGTTGTGAAAAATTTGAAAGAGATAGAAATCTTTCAACCATTAAGATGATGGACGTCCGAAATATAAGTAATCATTTCTGAATCTAGTGTCGCTCTAATTGGATTTATGTTGAATGCGGATGAAACGGTGCTGGTTCAGTTTTTCCGAAAAATACATATTGAGCAACCACTACATGTTAAAATCAATGAGGTGGTCTTACATCCATCAGTTACCACGAAATTTTAAGGCATTCACATTTATTTTGAATTGAGTCAATTACGCATGTAAGATGACCAGCAGCAGTTTTTATGCTCTTTTACAATCCAAGAAATTCTTAGATGAGAAGAATCTATTAGATGTTTACAACGCAAATGGTACCATATCTGTTCAAAGTGGAGTCTTGAATTTGCCTTTGCAAACAGAATCTTCACTAAAACTTCATCTGGTCCTGTTGTTATTGTCCATGGCACAAATATGGATGTTCAACTCAGAAAATTCTAATCAAATATATTTGCATTTTTTCTTAAATACTCAACCTATTATTGATTGTTGTTCAGGAGATGAAACAAATCATGTTGAGGAATATATTGAAGCAAATTCTTGATCAAATTATTTAGAAACTGAAAGTCCCACAACAAGTGAAGAACAACAAGTGAAGAACAACAAGGAAACAACGGAATCAATATTTGTATCTTTCTATTTCTTCTCAAATACAGATGCACTACCGAATTCTTGTGGAGATGTACTTATAGAACGACAAAGAGATCAAAGCATCTGTGAGTAATGCAAAAAATAGTTTCGAAAACTGAATAGTTTTATTAAAATAGATAAATAGGAAATATCAATTATTTCTGGCTTTCAGGTTGATGAAGTTTTTTTTGCTGAATGGTGACTACCTGATTGCTATCACATGAAAGACAGTCCGTAGTTATAATCTGTTATGTTTTCGACTCGCAACTGTCACTTATTAATTTGTTATAAACATTTAAATAACAAAAAACGTGTTTTCTTAAATTGTTTTGCTTATACAATGAAAACTAATGGAGCAATCTGGTTGCTTTAATCCCGATCGGATCATTAGTAACGGCGGAAAACCGGAAAAACCAATTTTTTTTTTGAGATTTTTCTAAAAATTCATAACTCCGCCATTTTTCAAGAAACAGGGTCGACCCTTCTCGTGGAAGTACTGAATCATGTGCACTTTATGTGTGCATAAAACTGGCTCCGACGAATTATTAGTTTTGTCGTCAGATTTCAATTTCTAAAACAGATTTTGAAAGTAGAAGTACAGTACTACAAAACGTATATTCTCATTTTGCACTAAAAAGCTGCGAAATGGGTGAAAAATGCTTGCAAACATGACTGAAAACGGCTAAGCTGGTGGAAGCGGTCGAGTGGTAGGAGTGAGCTGGAGATGAGGGGAAGCGTATTATCCGTAACCCGTTCATAAAGAGAATTCCACTCACTCCTACCACTGGCAGCTAACGCGGACTTGGCCGTTTTCTGTCATGTTTGCATGCATTTTTCACCCATTTTGCACCATTGTAGTGCAAAATGAGGATATACGATTTGTAGTGCTATATTTCTACTTTCATAATCTGCTTGAGAAATTGAAATTGAGCTATCACTAGAGCATCCAGGCACGCTGCAAGATGATGCAAAAAAAAATTAAATTGCAATTTTGCCAAAACTAACGATCCGACAGTGCCTACAGTGCAAACAGTACGTACACATGATTCAATACTTTCATGAGAATGGCATATCATTCTTCTTGAAAAATGGCGGAATTATGAATTTTTCAAAAAATCGCAAAATTTTCCGTTTTTTTTCAGTTTTTCTCCGTTACCACCGTGTCGTAAAATATTCCATTTTGTTCGTTTTTCAATCATCTACATTTATTTCCATTAGAACAACCATACTGCATCATTAGCATTTTATAAGCAAAACAATTGGAAAAAAAAGTTTTTGGTTATTTAAATGTTTATAACAAATTAATAAATGACAGTTGCGAGTAGAAAGCATATCAGAATATAACTACAGATTGTCTTTTATGTGATGGCATAGTAGGTTTCCTACTAGTATTTTTGTTAAAAACTCGCTCATTTTTATGCTTTATTGCTTAGTGTATGGGTGCTTTTATTCCATCGATGAATATTTTTAGTATTCGTTTATGTCTTTTTAGATTAACTTCCTATCTTGTACATGTTCTGTCTATGTTAGTATTTTATTCATTGCGTATTCATACATTTATATGAATCTACGTTACTAAAATTAAAACACTTTTAGATAACAAAGAAAAATCAAATATGATTTATGAAATACCTTGCACTTAATGTGACCTAACGTATATAGGACAAACTTCCAGAAAAATGACAGGTCGAATTACATCACATAAAAGCGATTGTAGGAGAGGTGTGAAATCTTGTGCATTATCAGATCATGTGATCATTAAAAATCATTGCATGGACTTCAATAACACTAAGATATTAACAACAGAGAAAAATTATTATAAAAGAATATTTTAGAGATGGTCGAAATTGGCAAAAATGAAATAGCAATGAATAAAAGAACTGATATTGATGGACTTATTCAGATTTACACCTATTTATTAAATTTAAATAATACCTAAACGAAATTGATAGTTAATTCATAAATTATACCATTCAGACTACTAAATTTTACATATAACGCTAAAAAGTTATTTTTACATGAATATTTTCCTAAAAAAATTCCCCCTATCCTCATTCCTATTATTCTCTATATGTTAGAATGTAAATCATCAAGATTTCACCCTTCAATTTCAAAAATAGAAATTTGATGTCAAGTTGAAAAATCATAACTGACATTGTGTTTTTCGTTTTACTAGGAATATTTTCGATGTTTCTACTTGATTGCTTCGAAATGATGAGAGTAGAATATTGAAATATTTAAGTATATCCAACTTTTTACATAAAATCTTTTTAGATGCCTTTGAAAATTAAATAAAGGATTTCGAAAGCTCAGGCAATACCAACGAGTATCATTTATTAGTGGCCATCTTCTGACTGCATCCCCAATAGAACATTCAGTTATACCATTATATGTGTGTATGGTAGTTATTTATTTATTTTGTATTTAAACGCTAATAAGTTTCATGTTCATATTGTCGATTCCTATTTTATTGTGAAATGATTATTTTTCATTAATATTATTATTATTTAACGTTCTCAGGGTAGCTGATCTTTTTTCTCTCGAAAACTGTCGATAACAAGTCAACCACTTCAACCTCATTTTCCGATGTAACTTTTAGGGTTGACATTATTCTACATAGGAACTGAGAATTAATATCAAAGTGGCACTTGCTAAATTGTATATGCCTATGTGTATACAGAACAAAGAGTAAGGGGCATAAAATCGAGCACTTTGATACTCCATTCTCCACTGTCAAGAATTCCTAAATGCCCTCTTGCGTAACCAAACGTACAGCCGGCATGGCAGAACCAGAAATATTATTATTTAACAGACCAGAGTTGGGATTTCCTCTCAGGTCGTAAAATCAAACGTCACTCGAGAAATTTATAATATCCCAAATGTCCGCCCACTTGTTTAAAAATATAGCGCGACCTACCATTTTAATGTTATTTTGGATGGTCGAAAAATATTCTCAATGATATATTTATTAGGTACGAAAGCGTATAAGGGCCACTGAGTTTTTTTTTCTATTTTTCCGAAATTCCGACTTTAAAGTCGGAATTTTGTTTTTCCGACTTCAAACTCGGAAATTCTTGTATCGCGGGTATAATTGCAAATCTTGCGTGTATTCTGGACTTGTACCTGCCAGGAATGGCTTTGTGCTGATCACTAGAGACTGTTGTCTATTATTTTTGAAAGGACATGTTTTTTGTTGTCAATGTGTTGGACAAAGCTTCTTGAATATATTTTTTTTTAATGAAAACAATATCATCTCTTAGAATCTTTGTAGTAAATAAAATCAATTCAGCTAAGTATGTCATTCATAATTTTGGGAACACCTATTTTTATGAATCAGAAAGAAGTATCACGCAATCATCTCCACAACTTTAATTATAAACAAATTTCAAAGTAGGGGTTACAAGTTTCGGATTCAACAAGAATCCATCTTTAGCCTTCTAGAAGTTAAGTAGAAAAAACGTCTTTTTTCATATACATGTGAAAAATTGTGGAAAACTTTAAATCAAATATTGATACTATGTCCAATGTCCAAGCATGGTTAAACTTAGTTGATTAAAAAAGAAAATATTTGGATTTGGTAACTAGTACATGGTCCGATGATCCGTGTCACCACTACACTTGCTGAAATGGACTTCTACAGAGAGTACCTTTTTTATACTCATTTGGTGATTTGAATTGAGATGAATGTACATATTATATGTGTAATTGTGGGTTTCTTTACTGAAACCACTAATTTTGGAATGATCTGGATCTTTTTAATTAATACACCTAGTAAAAAAGGCGACTTTCTTTTATTTCATTGGTGCATCTGATCGTCGGTTCCATTCCAAAAATATAACTGAATGAAGTTGGTAAATCTTGTATGCCATGTGGCCGAATATATCTCCACTACCTTTAAGACATTTCTGTTATTAACACTTGTCGCCGCATTTTTAATATCGGATGGTAGATCATCTTCACTTGAAGACATTTTCACTCAAGAAACTCAATGATGGTTCTGGATATCGATCGGACAATTCAATTTAACATCTATAAACGGCTTGATTTATACCTACCGTTGCTACGGTTACAAAAATGATCACAGACAACCTGTGTTTTCAACTATCTGAAAACTGTCATGAGTAGGTACGTCGAAGTGGAATATCCATGAGGTACATTAAAGATAGTTAGGAAAACGTTGACAGTTGTAGATATAATTTTGTACGCAACGCGTGGGATACTACATTATTAACGCACTCATGTGATTACACGACTCAGCCTACGGCTTCGTCGTGCAATCCTCACATGCGTGCGTTAATAATGACTATATCCCACTTGTCACGTAAATAACTATTGTCTTATTTTTCAAGTATTTTTTGACAGTTACAGTCGAAAGTAAAATCACCTCATCAAAATTGACTAATACGTATAATATCATAACTAAAATTTGTTTCACGAAATTTTTAAAGGAGGTATTGCTTGGGTATTTGGTATGAGTCATAACAATTTAAATGATATTTATTCGAAAAATATTTTGTTGAATTAGGGTAGAGTAGAGAAATGAAAGAATTTAATTTTTATTCGACTTGTAATAAAGCCCAAAAAGTATGAAACGGCTAGCTGTCACTCCTCTCGGCGTTACACTTCCTTTGGTCTTATTGAACGTTTGATATAATTCAAATTTTGATGTCATATGGATCCAGGTAACATACAGGACAATGTTATTGTTCAGGACGGCAACAAACTAATTTGTCCGAAAAATATGATGGCTGGCGTGAAAATATAGGCAACATCCTCCATTTATTTCTGTTCTAGAAAATAGAATTTTCCATATGTTCTCCCCAGGAGCCACTCGTAAATTTCCCTCAATTTTACTCAACATTGATGTACTATTCAACCCGATTCGAGGCTTGTATGCAAAAATGAGGAACCTAAATCTGTCTGAATTGATTTCATCAACTGACCAGGTAGCCGAGTGGTTAAAGCGGCAGTGTTTTAGTCACTGGCTGCCGGTCGGCGGTGGTTCAAACCATGGCGACTGCAGAATTTTTTCTGATGGCCCGAGAAAGTGCTAGGAATCGCACGTAAAAAGGTAAGACCTCGTTAATCCTTGGCTCGCACAAGTTTCGACTTTTGAGGGCTGCCGTTCGTAAGGGGTCGACAGCTGGTTAACGGAAAAAGCAATTTTGAACAATTTTTTTTTTTTTAACTAGTAAGGTTCTTAGAGATGACATGTCTCTAGTGATCAACACAAAGCCATTCCTGGTAGGTGGGTACATGTCCAGGTTGCACGAGTAATTTGCAATTATACTTGCGATATAATTTCCGAGTTTGAAGACAGAATTTCCGAGTTTGAAGTCGGAAAAACAAAATTCCGACTTTGAAGTCGGAATTTCCGACTTTAAAGTCGGAATTTCCGAGTTTAAAGTCGGAAAAACAAAATTCTGACTTTAAAGTCGGAATTTCCGACTTTGAAGTCGGAAATTCCGAGTTTAAAGTCGGAAAAACAAAATTCCGACTTCAAAGTCGGAATTTCCGACTTTGAAGTCAGAATTTCCGAATTCAAAGTCGGAAAAACAAAATTCCGACTTTAAAGTCGGAATTTCCGACTTTGAAGTCGGAATTTCCGAGTTTAAAGTCGGAAAAACAAAATTCCGACTTCGAAGTCGGAAATTCCGAGTTTGAAGTCGGAAAAATAAAAAAAAACTCAGTGGCCCTTATACGCTTTCGTAATTAGGAGAGATCCTTTTATAAAAATTAACCATCGTGAGACATTGGCTTAAAGTGTTTTGGAACGAACGAATCTTTCAGAAAGGGATATGTTAGTATGATTTTGCAACAGATTATAACTTGTGAATATTTGTATATGTTTCACATGTTCAATTTCTTGTGAGAGGCCTAGATTTTTGTGTTATTCCAATGGACCATCCCGAAAGCAATTCTCAGAGAGGATGTAGATGGTCGAACTGTGAAATTGGTGAAAATTCCGACTTCAAACTCTGAATTTTATTGAATTTTCTATATACAGGCCGATTCTTTTATCATGTGGTAACATTGCTATATTCTAAACCGTAACAGATACGAAGACGATTAAATGGGAGAAAATGTAACTATTGTGGAGAACAGTACAATGGTCAAAGAAAATTTACAGGGAGTCTCGCCCTTCCCGAGTTATACAGGGAAAACTAAAAATGCTGTTATTTGTTTTTTACGAATAGAATTGTTATTTCTGAAAATATAAAAAAATGGAAAAGGAAAGTTTTAATGTATTCTAAATGTACTATAAAAATGTAACAATGAATCTTTGATTAAACGTTTCGTGTCAACACGGCCACCATCAACATTTCTTTTCAAATACGGACCTGTCTGTTTTAGTACAAATATTGATAAAGCGATAAAATCACAATTCAGTGGTACATCACACTTGATATTTTTATAAGGTTTCATTTAAAATAACTAACATCATCAGTGACAACAATTTTTAATTACGGTCCTGTCGTTAGGTCGTTTATGGATTCCACAAAACCTAACTCTCCGATATAAAAATTATCAGTGACGCTTTGAATAAATGTATCTATTAAAATTATGTTTACACTATAATAAAAGATATCTGTAGTTTCAGAGACGAACGATAGCAATTTACCTCGGAAATAAACTTACTTAAGAGTAGAAGAAATCAAACAAACAGAAAACAATTTATTTCATATTGAATTTTTGAGTGAAAATAAAACCAATACAGAAAATGAATTCTTCATGATAACCTACATTAAATGCTCGAATTGCCGACCTCTTTGTTGAATGCACATAAGTTGTCTGTCCATACAATTTATGTGGCAATTTTCTAGCATGATGGGTGTAATGCTATTACATGCATCTCTTATTTTTTGTTTGAGATGGTCGATATCTGTACTTGCTGTCGAAAAAACTTTATCCTTTATGTATCCTCAGACAAAAAAATCTAAAGGGGTCAGGTCTGGGGATCGAGCTGGCCAGGCAATTGGTCCATTGTTTCCAATCCATTTTCTTGGGAATATTGCATCTAAATGTTCCCTTACTATTGCTGCATTATAGGGAGGGGCACCGTCTTGTTGAAAATATTGTATTTCACGGCGGATGTTCAGTGGCAATTCATCTAAGTAGCCATCAAACTCATTGGATAAAAAATGTAAATACATTCCACCATTTAAATGCTCGTCGTAAAAGAAAGGACCTAGCATGTTTGTTCCCAAAATTCCCAACCAAACATTTATTCCGAACCTTTCCTGGAAATTGGTTTCTCTATGTAAATGTTCATTTGTATTATTCCACCTATAATGGATGTTTCTGTTAAACCAACCATTGTTGGTGAATTTTGATTAGTCCGTCCATATTATTTTATTACAAATATTTCCAACTTCCCTATTTCTACGTCTCAACCACATCGCAAATCGTACTCTCCTTCCGTAATCCCTTTCATGGAGGTGATGAACTTTGCGTATCCTGTGGCATTTGTATTTGTTCTTTTTCAAAATATTTCTGGTAGATTTTACAGAAATCCCTAGTTCGTGGGCAATTTCTCGTAAAGAACAATCTTGATTAGAAATATTTTTGTAACTGACCAATCCTAAATTGAAAAAAAAATATTTTCGTCACTTTGTTAATCTTTATGAAGTAATATTTGCTTACCTAAAACATTTATTTGGTTCTGCATACTTCCAGTAACAACACATTTTCTAGTTTTATTTCTATCAAATGCACCACAGTCTCTCAAATTTCTTTCTAATCGTCTAAACATTTGAATGTTTGGAATACGACGATTTGGGTATAGCTCATACATATTTTTTGCCAAAAGAGGATTTCTATTTGATTTTGCATAAGCAAATAGCATATCAGTCCTTTTGTCATTTGAATACATCTTTGATATGACTGAGTGTATCTTAAAACGTATCAACAACTCATTTATTTGTCCTGCCATAGAAACCAAGCAAAGCCTTCTTGTTTAAAAATGGTAAATGAAGTGAGAAGCTATTTAATTGTACCATATCACACAATAGTCGTATTTTGACCAAAAACTAATATTTTCGTTACTTCCAGGATTGAGAATTATAGAAATATTCAGTATGATAATTGATTCAGAAGAAATCAGCCTTGAAACAAGGATTTCTGTAATACAAAAATGCCCAAGAAGGAAAAATACGAATGTTCGTTGTGTTGGGGTATCTTCTTATCGAAATTATTGGGTGAAGTCTGAAGTATGCCAATAGTTGAATAGGTTTTGAAGAAATCAAAATAATTTACAAAAGAACTAACGACAGGACCGTAATTAAAAATTGTTGTCACTGAGGATGCTAGTTATTTTAAATGAAACGTTATAAAAATATCAAGTGTGATATACCACTGAATTGTAATTTTATCGCTTTATCAATATTTGTACTAAAATAGACAGGTCCGTATTTGAAAAAGAAATGTTGATGGTGGCCGTGTTGACACGAAACGTTTAATCAAAGATTCATTGTTACATTTTTATAGTACATTTAGATCACATTAATACTTTCCTTATAAATTTTTTTATATTCTCAGAAATAACAGTTCTATTCGTAAAAAAACAAATAACAGCATTTTTGGTTTACCCTGTATAACTCGGGAAGGGCGAGACTCCCTGTAAATTTTCTTTAACCATTGTACTGTTCTCCATAATAGTTACCTTTTCTCCCATTTAATCGTCTTCGTATCTGTTACGGTTTAGAATATAGCAATGTTACCACATGATAAAAGAAACGGCCTGTATACTCGGAATTTCATAAAAATCCTACATTAAAATCAGAATTTTATCAAAATCTGACTCAGAGTTGGGAATTAGTAATAAATAAAGAAATAAAAAGAATTGTGGCCCTTCTACGCCTTCGGAATTTGTCAAAACATTATTTACTATTTTATCACATACTATTCGATTATGATATTAAATTGCTGAGATGACTTCGAATTTTTCTACTTCATAAAATCATACCACTCCACTTTGAGATACAATTGACTTCTACCACAGGTTTTAGAATTAAGTCTTACTATCTTTCAAAATACACGAAAATTTTACTCGAAAATTTTATTCCAACTCACAGTCACTTGTCACAAAAATAGGTCTTTTATAGAAGACTAGAGAAAGAAAGGAATATAGATCATGTACTTACTACCTGGCTTGGCGAGGTGCTGCATTCGTTGTCGTAATTTCGAATAAAACAATTCCAACTAGGAGGATCATGAAGATGGAAGCGCCATTACTCTGGATCATGGAAGGCCTCATTCTCCTGCAAAATATAAAATCAATGAGTCTTAAAACTTATTCGATTCATAATTTATTTTGTGGTAATTCATGTTGAATCAATTAATGAGGAAATTAAAAATTTAACGAATTTCCACTAGAGGGTATCACGCAGAAAAATCCGACTGACTGATTTACCACACCTTGGAAGTCTAAAATCGTGGTACTTGACAACCCGATCGTAAAACAAATCGCAGCCCTGACTAGCAAGCTCTACTCTAACAAAAGTGAACATGAACAATCAGGTGTGGTTGAATATTTCGTGTATTAGTGGCTAGGTGATACTGAAATTATCGTTACTTTGTACCATAACAGTTTAGCCTATTGAGATTTTTCCGAGTTCTCCAACATTCTGGTAAATAAAACTATCTTTTTCCGGTAGAAATCACTCCAAGATGCATCATAGTTCATCATACTTTCCTGACAAAAACGTAGTCGTATTCATTATTCAGTTACCAGTATTATCAACTGAAGTTGATAACGGTAGTTACCGCCCATAGAAGAAAAGAATTACCAACGATTTTGTCTTTATAAGGGATAACAGTAATAATAACCACATTCTCAGTGAATCTGAACACGAATCAAGTTTTAAGATTACTTTTCATTCAAGGAGGATATTATTCACCCGAATTCATTGCGTTTTGTAGTAAAACTTACAGAACAGAATGGTTAACATACAGTTATATTTGTTAAAATTATCGTTCAACGTTCAGTTGAGTTGCCAGGCGATGACGGTTCAGAGAGGGTGCGTACAGCACCTACGAAGATTTATTAAATTTTTATTTTTCTAGGAGCTAAGGTCTGAGTCGAAAGGTCTGAATATATTATTATCGTGAGTGAGCTGTGAAATATAGTATTACTCTTGAAGGTGAGTTTCAAGTCATCAGAATTTTCTGAATATCGATTATAATTCTATACGGTTTTGAAATTTCAGAGAACTCATTCAAATACAATTCGTTTTAGCCGCTTCTCTATACGTTCAATGGACCTCAATAGTCAATAATTGAACATCATACATGAACTTAACAAGATATCAGCGTATGACTGCATATATGAGTGTTGAAGACAATTTAGATGATGCAATCCATACTGGACGTAAATTAAATGTTAATACTTCCATGAGTTGAACAATGAGAAAAAGCGAGATAAAAGTTTGACAAAAGTCTTGAATCTCCAAATATATGTTCCTGCTTCAGTATACCGGTCATCATCGAAAAATAGTATCTCAACAACCTATAATGGAAAACAAATCAACGGAATCACAAAGACAGTTGGAATTAATTCACTTCCTTTACTTGAAGGTATGTAACTAGTTTACTTTTCTCACCATTGAAACGAATAATATTTCTTGAATAATAGAACTGAACAATTCAGTGAAAAGACCTTTTCACATCACCAGGAGTCGTGTTATATTACATGATGACGTTGTTTTTACTGCCCCTGTAGTAAAATTTATTCCGATTCTTTCTCAAATTACATCGAGTCGTGCCATATGATAAGATTGTTGTTTGTACTTTTCCTGTCGTTGTATTCTATCGTGCACTGATTTTGTGAAGAAAAGAAATAACTGAAATAAGAGAAAATTATCATTTATCAGTAATGGTAGAAGATTAAGCATACTTTCTGTCCGACTATACCAGAAAATGACAAATAATGAAATTCATTCACTTCACAGGAAGAAACGCAAAGTACAAACAACAATTTTCATAGTGAAAAAAAAACAGACACTATTCAGGAATAATTCACAAATTTAAAAAAAGTAGACAAACACAGAATCATGGATTGATCAATTCAACTCAGATTCTTTATGAATTTGATAAAGATAATATTCGTTTAATGATGATGATAGATTTTTTATATTCATCGAAAGTAATGAAAGTAATATCAAGTCACCTGATGTATTTTTTTATTCGTCATATTCATAAGATCGGAGTGACTGTATTTATTTTAAATGAAAATGCCACATATACCTTTTTGACTTTATATTTTTTTGTAAAATGTGTTTTAACGAAACTGCCAGGTTTTCGGAGAAAAACCCCTCAATAGCAGAGCTTGTGCGAGCAAATGCTTTATATCCCTTGAGTAAACGGGTGAGAAGTAGTCACACAAAAGAACGGCTTGGGTCTGAGATACACATTTTAATTTTTAATTTTTTTTTGTTTTTAATTAGTGTCAACTTAAAATATTAAAATTGCAACCTCTTATTCATTCATTTTTTATTTGAACTAACATAAATATATTGTTCATTCGTTACTATTACATACAGGGTCTGACAAAAGATACAATGTCTGAAAAAACAAAAGGTTTTGCAGAATCAAGTTTACAAAAACACAGAAAGTTAATTTTCTACACAATCTGGACAGGTATGTTTGGAATGCTCCATGCATATAATTTTTTGGCAAATATAACAAAAAAATCGTGTTTTCCGATTTCTGCAAAAGGCGCATCTTCGATATTGTCCATCTTGTGGTGTTTCGGGCTCATCTATATTTTGTCCACTAAACTTTGCTGCTTTTAGTCTTATATCCCTAGGAATATGTTTGTTCGTAGCTCTAGTGTTTAGCTGTTCCATAACTAACCTCAGCCCAAGTTCTTTCAGATATTCTCTTCTAGAAATTTTTGTAAATACTTTATCCGTATCATTGCTTTTATATATTATATACGAATTTATGGCACTAACATTCAGTAAAGAATAAAAAATGATCATTGGCCACCTTCTGGTGTTTCTTGAAACATTGTAGGAAGTTACCAATTGATCAACGCAATCTACCTCCACTTTTGTCGAATTATACATGGTAATAATTTCTGGTTTGTTGTCTTCTCCCGTTGT
Organism: Chrysolina oricalcia; assembly: GCA_944452925.2. Classification (NCBI taxonomy): domain Eukaryota; kingdom Metazoa; phylum Arthropoda; class Insecta; order Coleoptera; family Chrysomelidae; genus Chrysolina; species Chrysolina oricalcia. Next base: position 11,594,026 of record OX101826.2, read on the forward strand.
TTCATCTATCTCATCGTCATGATGTAGAGTCGATAGTAAAACTACTGTTGTATTTTTCTTGGGTTTGTAAGCTACCAAAGTCATCTCTTTGGTAAAAGCGAACATACTGCTTTTAGCTGGTCTTTGTAAAGTAAGGAATTCTGGTGGGATTGCGTAGAGTACCCACCATCGTCAATTTATAATTGTTTAGTAGCATTTGTGCTAATGGAATGGAGCTAAACCAGTTATCCATTGTGATGTTTCTGGAAGAATTGTGAATTGGTTCTGTAATTCTTACAACAACATCACCACTTTGATTCCTTCGTTGGTACGGTCCATCAGGTTGAGTTCCCGTGTACACTTCTATGTTCATCGTATAGTTCATGCGAGCATCTACCAGTGAATAAACTTTTATGCCGTATCTGGCCGGCTTATTTGGTATGTACATGCGGAAGGCACACCGACCTCGGAACGATAATAACATTTCATCAAAAGTTACAAATTCTCCTGGCCGGTATTGCTGTCTGTATTTTAGATTCACTTCTTCAAATAGTTCTCTAATTGGGGCAAGGTTATCAGTTCTTTTGCGCTCCTCACGTGTATCCATATCATCAAAATACAACCATCTTATGAGAAAACGAAATCTTCTTTTGGCCATTACTGCATGAAATATTTCTAGACCGGTGCCATCTGACACCAGGTAATTGTTTGATCAAATCTTGTTGCCTCGTTCTGACGTTTTTAGGAAAACAGAATTTATTCCATCGAAATGTGCCCTTTTTACCATAATAAAAGAGATGACGCTGAGTACCCCGATGGGCACTTATATTCACGTCTTCATTATTTATTTCTTCCTCTACATATTCATTGTCTAGCTCTTGTTCTGAATCTGTATTATGGTTACTAGTGATCTCTAAATCTGCATCCATCATCTCTGCATCACTGTTATCACTATCTCTTTCTAATTCATTTTCTTCATCAGTCATGAGCTCGTCAAATATGCCCTGCAACCTTTGTATTTCCCTTTCATACGGATCCATTGTGACATCTATAAAATACGCAAATTGTTAAATAATATTAAAAATAGTTGAATAACAAATACTTACAAAAAGGTACGGGTTGGGTCTAATATACACCAATCGTCTATAACTGCAAAACGCGAGCCGGCAATCGAACTTTATCTCAACACGTCTGTAGGTTTACTAATGTCAGGAAGGTACCGTACTGGGCAAAAATTTACCAACTCGCATCCGGGAGGAGGGGGCCAAGATGGGATTGGTGGTGTATGTCAGACCCAACCCGTTTACTCAAGAGATATTCAATTCAGAGTTTTATTATTTGCTATCTCAACTGTACCCATGTATAAAAACAGATAGGTATCAAAGATATAATCATGTAGTTGCAGATATGAACCATAAATGACAATGATTTTTTCAGAAAAACTAGAGATGAATTCAAACTGAAGTCAATTTGAGAATATAAAACAAATCAAGTCTGTATATAGTGTTTCCCAGTTTTCAATGAATCAGTCAGTAATGGAGTATTGCCACCCTTTTACTGTCTGTATTCATAGAGAAAATAAGAAATGCTAATATCTACAGGCTATCAGAGCTAGGGACTTTCTCTTTTTGTTAAGGTAAATATAAGTGGAGTTCTTATAATTTAGGGTGAACTTAAAATGATAGAAAATATCCATACTCACTATGTATGTGAAAAAATTCTGAAATGAAATGTATTTTCAATAAAACTCCTAGCGTCTAAGTTTTTTCCTATTTTCTGGACTATATATTCGATTCAATTCATATTTGTAGGATTTTTATTATCAGAGTGTTCGAGATATGCAGCCCAATTTAATCTAGGTATAAATGAAACAAATATGAAACGTTGAAATTAGCTATGCAACCGATACCAATATTGATTGTGCATAATAAATAGTGTGTTTCTGAGGACGATGATGTTTGCACTGGATAAACATGTTATGTTGTGAATTACATTTTTTTAAAAAACTTTTGTTCTGTATATTCTGATTGTTGTTGAATAAATGTTAAATATTGGTATTTTTTTAGGTTGTTTAACCCCATGACGTTATAAACCAGTTTTTGCTATTTTTCATATTAGTTTTAGTCTTGTTTCAAACCACGAATAATAATCACGACTTTTGAGGGGAAAAACATAAATGTTGCCATACTCTGGTTTTTAACAAGACTAAAACTAATATGAAAAATAGCAAATGGTACATGGTATTGCATACTGAACTGGGTTATAATGTCATGGACGAGAGAGTGGTAAACTGTTCGATAATCAGTCTACTAGGTAGTCGTGGTAAAATAGTTATTTACCTAACAAGTGCGGAAAGTAGTACTTTTCAGCACGCGACGGCAATTGCACGAGCGACACGGAGCGGAGTTCGGGCAAGCCGTCAAGGGCGGAAAAGACGTTTTCCGCAAGAGTGAGGTACAATGTTTTTCCTACGAGTATTTTTGTCCATCTTATTTATGAAAAAAAAAGGTTTTTATTAAACAAGATTTTATAATAATGCTACAAAATAACACATAAGACAGAATAGTTACATAGATCATTTAGTTAGTCCTAAATATCCTCATTTTCAACAATATAAAAATCGTGCGGAAAAGTAACTTTTCAGCACTAGTGCGGAAAAGTAACTTTACCGCATGACTTTACCTTTCTGCGAGATTTATAATATGAGATCGAATCTAGTCTATTAACGACTGTTTGATAATAACTTTCCGATATTCCGTAATTTTCATAAAATTAATTTCAAAATATAAAGTAATTAAGACATTATCAAAATAAATAGTGATATTTAAAATTTGACAGGATTTGATATGGCATTTTAGCAATTAAATCAATATCTGAAATAGCTCAGTTGGCAAAGTAAGGGAGCAGTCGTTCTATGCTGGTTAATGGTTAAATGGGGTGGTGGTTCGAATCCTGTTGAGTTACTTTTTTTTTGTTTTTGTTTTGAAATCGATGAGAGTACTTACTGTTCAATTTTCGTTATATTTTTCAATATTTGTATATTCAATGACGACATGAGTGTTTTTGATAGAATCTGTTATGAAAAAAATAATTCGCTCGTACTACAAAACTTCATATACCGACCTACTCGTAAGAAATGTATGTAATTTCATGCTCATTGTACAATATACTAATCTTGAATTAGTGCTTTAAAGAGAAAATCTTGCCTAAAAGTAAAAATCGTGCGGAAAAGTAAAAATCGTGCGGAAAAGTAAAAATCGTGCGGAAAAGTAAAAATCGTGCGGAAAAGTAAAACTTTCAAAACGAAAAATCATGCGGAAAAGTTACTTTACCGCACGCTCGTAGGAAATAGTATATTACATTACTAGTGCGGAAAGTGACATTTTTCACACGAGTGGGAAATATTGTGGCACGAGGCGTAAGCCGAGTGCGGCAATCACACGAGTGTGAAAAATCACTTTCGCACGAGTAATGTACACTATTTTTCCTATGACCACATAATGATTTTACCAAATAATGTATAAAGATATTATAATTAAAGACGACATAGTAAAATATTTTCTTTATGATATAATACCGACGAGATCAAAATCATAATTAGACATCTTTTATTTTGATAATAATTACTAATCAAGATACACTCTAATACAGTATATTTTCTTGTCATAATATGTGTCCAATACCTCAGTTGGTAAGCAGCGGGACTCGACGTGACTTCTGACGAAGAGTACCCGGGTTCGATCCTCGTCCGTGGAAACTTTTTATTTAAGAAGATGAAAAAAATTACACTTCTCAAATAGATTGCTTCAAGATTTTGTTGGTAGGATTTTAGATAGTATATATACTGATTTTTAGATAGTATCAGTTGGTAGAGTTTCGGCCTTCTGAATGAAAAAAAAAATCTTTTCAAATAGATTTCTTCCAATTTACATATTAAATAAGTAAATCTAAATTGAAATTATATATTTGACAACTTGACTTCGGTAAATCTTAATAGAAATAATACATTTGACAACTTATCCGCAAGCGTGCGAAATACTTTGCGGAAAGTAACTTTCCGCACGCTTACGGAAAGTATTTCGCACGCTTGTGGATATGAGCCACTTTCCGCGGGACTGTACGGTGCGATATACGTTACTTTCCTATGTGGTCGTAGGAAATAGTAATTTTCCTAACAAGTGCGGAAAGTGATACTTTCCCGCACGCGACTGCCGTTGACCCGAACGACGCGAAGCGGAGTTCGGGCAAGCAGTCAAGGGTGGGAAAGACACTTTACGCATGAATTAGGAACATTATTTTTTCTACTATCGCGTAAAGATTCAAAAAGCACATTAAAAATATATATTTTATTTCAACATACAAAACATTCCATGAAAATCCACTATTTATTATTAATGAAAAATACGCCAAAAAAACCTCTTCACTGAAGCTACTCACTCCTTTTTCCTTACACTAGTTTAAAAATTGGTTGTATTGCTGTTCGTATCTTTCTCGTGATTTACTTGGTAACAGGTCTGAATTTACCTCATCTGCGGCCTTTAATATTGCTTCTGGGAGCTCTTCGTCTGACGAATCCATTAAAATATTGCTTTTATTGAAAATAATTTGAAAAATGCCAGAATCGGACACTTTGACAACGCTTCGACTTTGACATCTTGATGACAACTTGGTTGTCATAACAAATCTTTGGTTACCACAGCAAACCTCTTGACTCAGCTTAGTTTGATTGATATGTGCATTGATTTTGAGAAATGTATAGGGTAGATATATGAAAGTTTCGCAATTTCTTCATTCCAATGAATGAAAAATAGTCTGGGTCAGATTGAATATTAAAACCTATATTAGTTTGAATAGTGATATACAGGTAAAATCAATGAAATGTACATTTAATAACGATAAATGGACATATTTTACTTTCCCGCACTAGTGCGGGAAAGTTACACTTTCTAAACTAAAATGAGTGCGGGAAAGTGGGTAAAAATGCACGGTCTTAGAAAAAATACTTTACAGGTGATTTTACAGATGGAAGAAACATATACCGAGAACTTTAGTACACAATTCTCCCATCAAATCTACCAGTTGAATAGGTGGGGGTTCCTATTCTAGATTCACTAATGAATGATGGTCAAAAATAATCAGCGGGTAGTTATTCGATATTATTTAGTAGTGGTAAATAGAACCACGATGATCCTTTGATCGATTTCTGTTTTTCGCGATTAATATTACTGCATTACCTAGCAATACTTTCTCAGGGTTGTATCAACGTTTATTAAGAGTACATCTTACTACTATCAAAGTTTGTCCATATTCTTGACGTTTTTCGTGGTAAGATTATTGACGATTCTAGTAATTCCTACGATTGTTTTCTCTCCGTATAGAGAAACAATTTAATTGTGAGAATTCATGGAGTGGGAAGGTAACGGCGCCAACTTAAGTCTGAGTTCGATTTTGAATCAAATGATATTTTCCCTCAACATTGAAGAAACGTTTTTTTTCAGTATTTATTATTATACAGAATGGCTTCGCGAGAACAAGACCAAGATCAAGACTGATCAGTCTTTTGCACGCCTTTGAATTTGTTAGCATCATGCTAATTAAAGGTCACCTTTTTAACTGTAACGATCAATAAAACTGTTGAATTTTTTCAATAAAAACGAATATTCGTTTCTGAATATTACAAACCCCTCTTTGAGCGTCACTGGTGTTAATTATCTTCAGTAAAAATATCCCTTGTTGCAGTTTAGATGGTGGCTGTTATTGTTTAACTAAAAAACGGAATTTCACAAAATGGCGATATTTCCATTGCAACGCGATTTATCAAAAGTATTTCAAAGATATCTCGAGGTATCGGTCCAACAATTCACCCAACATCTACAAAAAAATTGTAGGGTCCCTCACATTTCCCAAATTATTTGTCCGGCTCTAAATTCTCACTCTGTACGAAGAGAACCAATTGCAAAAAAGAAACCCGACACCAATGACGCATAGACCATCAAAAATGACGCTTTCTACCTTTGGTTGGAAATCCAACATCGGCCAAGAAATGTCCAAGTTATATAGCTAGTCAAGATTAGGCAATTTTTTGGCTGTTCCAATTCATCTGGCAAGTCGTTTATTTGGACAACAACTCATAAATAATATAATAATTAATATTTTAATGTAGATTTTCTCCCAAACTGAAGCAGGTGACCTTTTTATGATAATGCATTTAAAAAATTCCGTATTTTACAATACATTTTCTCAACTCAGTACCTCACCTCTCCAGCATTGCTCACTTCGGTCAACAAGACGTGTTATCGAATTTATGAACTCTACATTGCGTTAATAATTCAAAATATCCAAGGATTATCAAACAAAAAGAAGGAGAATCAGTAAGAATTCTCCAGATAGCAGCTTGTTCAATATTTATTTTTCCGGTTTGTTTTCCCATTCAACATTGTTCCTCAAACAAGGGCTTGCTTGCTCCAACTGCTATAAGAATTGAAGGAAAATGCCCTGAATATGAAGGATAAACTTGTGATGAAGCGCAGAAATAATATTAGACGGAATATTTTATTTCTTGTTTCATATAATCCCTCATATTGCTAAAAACATTTGGGAAGGATGAAATTAAATTTTACTGCGTCTCGGGAACCAAAGACGTTTGACGCAGAAACTGTGAAATATTTAAATAAGTAATAAATAATAATAAATACTGGTCGACAAGCCTAAGGATGCCTCCGAGAATTGGTTGCGCAGTAGACACAACCCTGGAGTGGGGCAGGAGCTCAATCGCTCTGCATTAATCAAGCAGTTAACGTCGTGAGTGTACAGTCAGTGGAATAAAATTATTGTGGCGTTATTCTGATTGTGTGTTGAATAGGCCGCGGACATCTGACGTCGCATGACAACTAACTTTCAATCAGCCTGCTGGACAAACAAACCGTATTTGAATAAACAACAATGGTAATTTAATGATATTATAATGGGAATTCTGAGAAGATTAAAGGTTTACTCTTAGTATACCTGAAAGAGGGGAACGTAATTTGATATTGTAATTAGTATTCTTCCTGATTGCAACGAGATTGTTTGTGATATGGCTGATGAAAGTGGTTAATTCAACACGTTGTCTAAGGATGTCCAGAAGAGATATTTACAAAATGTTTTGAACATACCGTTGCCCATTTCAACTTCTCAGTAGTTAAATCTGATCTTCTAGTTTCCTGAATCCACAATTCACGTCTCTTTTCAGCAAGAGGATTAATATTTTTTCTATTGACGAAAATAGAAGGGAGTCGATGGAATGAAACCTTATCTCTGACGCTTCTACTTCCGCATTTCACAATCGCGCAAAATTAAGGCATTATCGAGAGTTTTTATTCTTAAATATGACATAAATGCACAATAAGCATTTGTAGATCCGTTTGTTTGTCCAGCAGGCTGGATTGACAACTGTCATTTACTGTCGTCCGTCAGATATGCCCGCGGTCTATTTGAAATCCTTGTGTTGTGGTTGTGATGTGTATAGTTTTGAAATATCATTAGATAGGTTATAGTGTAGTTTGTTGTGTTTGAAAATGCCTTCAAAGAGTAAAGTGAGAAATAAGATTATGAGTGGACAAAGTAGGGAAATTGTCAGTAATATCATCAAATTTATGCAGGCAGAAGCAATGCTAGGTGAAACCAGTATTCCTCTTGTGAAGATTCAAGAACGAGTTGCTGCCGCAACGGGAGTTTGCGTTAGAAGCATTAGGAAAACTAATTCAGAAATTAATAAAATTGAAAAAGGTGAAATGGAACAATTCTCAACTCCAAATAAAAAGAGATACAAAAAATCAAAAGTTACTATGGAAAATGCTGATTTGGCAGTGGTCAGAGGTCATGTGATATTGTTAGTCAACTTCTGTAAGTATGTTCCTCGTGTTCTTTATTATATTTATTTACCTATTTCTGATATTGTGTGGCGATGCGTTCTTTTTCTATTCGTACTTTATTTACACTTATGGCTTCGGGAAAATTATGCAATTTTCATAAACGGTCCAGTGATCACAGACAATTATATTATTCGAACAGTTCATTAGGAATTAATAAAAATTCAGATAAGAACCTACGTTCCTACGTGTTGCAGAAAAATTTCTCTCCCGATTGTACATTCCGATGATAACCAGCCGTAAACAGTAGTCGATCTTTGTCGCACATCTACTGACGCTTTCTATCGTTTGCGCATCTCAGAGGCATACTTACGCTTGTCGACCTGTAATAATCAAAACTTTATTCACCACAGCGACAACATGGACTAATTATTTATACCATAATGATAATAATGTGGTGAAAGGGCTATGAAGTTGAAGCTCTCAAGAGAAAGCTTCACATGGCTTTTGCACTCAGTTGTATAATGATATATTAGTTCAGTCGACAGGTAGTTTCAGATAGGAAAAGGTCGAAAGTCAATGAAACTTCAAGATGTTGTTCAGGGATAATTGATTAACATTTTCTCAAGTTTTGGACCTCGAGGACCCTGTGCTAAAAAAGTAGGGGGGGAGAAACTGCAAATTTATTGACCTTGGTGTGGTTTTTCCCCAATAACTTTTTTGCCTTACGTTCTACAGCAAAAACGTCATTTTACTTTTTTGTAGATCATCAATATCCCTACGAATTTGTTGCCCCAAACATGTTTGTGTGTCAATTTGTTACCGAGATATGGCGCTTCGAAGAATAGGTAATTTTTCAAATTTCGCCACAAAATGCAGAATTCCACCCTATTTCTTCTGTTATACAAGAATTATGATGAAATGTAGTTGCTATTATAATTCCTACTTGAAATCGCCAACTTTACATAATCCCCACCCCTGCTTGCCCACCAGGTGTCAAGTCGTTCCTCCCAAGGACAAGAGAGTGTCGGGCCGAGGGGAGTGTGTGATCAGCTACAGCAGTTAAAAGCTGGAAAACAATAGATGTTAGAACACTGCTCCTGTGGAACTGCGGAATGCAAACGATCAGCGACCTGCGCTACCTAGACCTATTTGTTTTCGATTTTTGAGGTCATATTAGATCACTTTTCATTTGATTCTTTCAACAGGACTCTATTATTAATTAATTCCAAGAAGAAATCGAAAAATAGTAATTATAGAAGGTAGAATAGTCAAATTAGGTAATAAGAAAATTAAAATTAGGGATTGGTCAAAATGGGACAGGGAGTGTTTAACCTCTCAGAGTATATATAAAATTAAGTTAGATAAGTAACATTAGAAACCTTCAGCTCTTGAAGTGAATAACTTTCTTAGCGAAAGAAGCATCGAGTGTTAGTGACAGTTTTGGTTTTTGGGTAATTTTCTGAGATGGCGTCTACATCTCGTGGATCAGGCTTGTGTTTTATTTGTAAAGGAGGAGTTGAAGCAGGTGAACTAACTGTAGTGAAAGCCAGAGGAGTTGCCAGACTGCTGGAGTCCAGTGTAAAAAGGAAACTTTCGGCAGATGAACAGTTTCTGCGTGAGTTGAGTGAAGTAAGAGTGCACATCAGTGCTTGCCAAACAAGGTACAACAATGAGAAATTAATTGTTGCATTTACACGTCGTGGATGTGACACATCGAAAGCTCCTTCTCCTGCACCTACCCGACGGTCACAAGTTGCGAAATTCGACTTCACCAATGCGTGTTTTTTTCGTGAGGAAGCTATCACTGATGATTTCAGAGCTAAACAGGCAAAGTTGCACTTGGAAAGGCGCAATGCTACAGTCAAAGTGACTCTATCCGAAATTTCTAATAGAATCATCGAAAAGGCGAAGATGCGTGGAGACGACTGGAGGAAGAAAATAGAAGAGCGCATTAGCCAGTTGCAGAATTTCAATGCAGAGTATCATCAAAAGTGCCTCGCAAGCTTTTACCATCCAACTAAGTCATCGCATAAAAGAGGATTCCGCCCATCGCCGAGTGTTGAAACCATGCAGGTGATATTTTCATACATCGACGAGAATAATGCTGCCTTTTATCACAACTTGACCAACATTGATTTCGATCAGATATTTCACATCGATAACATTAATCAAAAAGTTTAAATACTTTGTAAAGGTATCTTACAAATTTTTGATATGCACGCGCCACTAAAAACTGTAAAATCAACTGATAATCTGAAGCTACTAATGTCATTGCGCGATAAAGCTCTCACAAGATTCAGAAGGTCAAAACTCCCTCACCACTTTGATTAATATAAGGAATTAAGAAACTTAACAAACAGAACTCTGAAATTAGAACAAACAGCTTACATGGAATATGAAGTGAGAATGAATAGGAATAATTTATGAAAGGTTCCTCGTGACCTAGGTATACGACAAAAATATCACCATTTAATACAAGAATTTTTGAATAATGTCGATCAAATAAATGACTTTTTTGTAAATGTATCCAGATCTAGTTCAAATCCGAATAGTGATACTTTGGAATACTTCTCACAAAATAGGCTTGAGAATGTGTCTGAATTTTCTTTCAGACTTAGTAATAACGAAGAAGTTTTACAAGTATCTTCTAGCTATAAAATCAAATGCCGTTGGTGCCGATGGAATCAGTATAAAGATGATCCTATTTTGTTGCCCCTTCATTCTTTCTTATATTTCACATATATTTAATCATTGTTTAGAATCCGGCGAATTTCCTACTCTATGGAAGAAATCGCAGGTTATACCTCTACCGAAAAAACATCCTCCAGAAGAAATTTCAGATCTTCACCCAATAAGCCTTTTGTGTGCTATGTCAAAGGTTCTAGAGAAAATTATCATAGCGAATCTAGTAGGGTTAAAAAAATGCAAAGTGATAAATTCAGAAATCTTACGATAAAACAAAAACCTGTACAAAATGATTTTTATATAAACGATAAGTGGTTGGTTAACTGCAGTAATAAGTCTGATATTCCAAATAATGTGCAATATATGCTGAGCATGGGCGATAAATTTAATTTGCCATATTCAAAAAGGGAAATTCCCTTAGAACAAATTATTATTGATACTGAATATATCATCAATCAAATTCAAAATGAAGATAAAAAAGCAAAGACTCGAAATAAAGCTATTAACATAATAACAAATTTCACAAATGACAATAACTTAAATAAGATACAAGGTGAAAACAAAAACATTCTCAAAAATATACGAGATACAAAAATCTTCATTAAAAATCATAGAGATATTATAGTGACAAAAGCAGACAAAGGTAATGCAACAGTTATCATGAACAAAGAAGAATTTTTCAAAAAATCAAATGATCTTCTGAAAGATGAAGAAACGTATAAATTAATACCGAAAGACCCAACAAAGACAGTGCAAAACAAACAAACTAATCGATAGCATATCCTTAAATGAAATAAAATATCTAAAATGTGAAAATGGCACTTTTCCAAAAATGTATTTTCTACCAAAAATTCATAAACCGAACCTACCTTTAAGACCATTGTCAGCTTCACAGGTTCACCTCTATACACACTTTCTAAATTCATTGCTAACAAACTGAAATTTGCAATTGTAAAAGATGACAAGTTCGTAGAAGATTCATTCGAATTTTCTGAGTGCATCAAAAATACACACATTCCAGAAAACCATATAATTGTATCCTTAGATGTTGTATCTCTTTTCACCAACATTCCTATTGACTTAACCATACAGTTGATTGAAAAAAACTGGTTCAGAATAAAAAATAACACGACATTAGAACTAAATGAATTTCTAAGTCTATTTGATATTTGTGTGAAAAATAGTTATTTTATTTTCGATGGACAGTTTTATCAACAAATTTTTGGTTTAGGAATGGGAAATTGTTTGTCACCGGTTTGTTCTGACCTTGTAATGTGTGACCTCCAATCGACCTGCCTAAATAAACTTTCCTTTAATGTTTTTATGTTCAAAAGATATGTTGATGATATTTTTGCAATTATTCCAAAAGATAAAGAAAACGAACTTTTAGAAGTCTTCAATACATACCATGCTAAGTTGCAATTCACATTGGAAACTGAACAACATAATTGTCTGCCCTTCCTGGATACACTAGTCATACGAACTCCTTCAAATGAAGTTCTAGTAAATTGTTACCATAAACCGAGCTTCTCCGAAAGATACTTGAACTTTCATTCAGAGCATCCATTTTCTCAGAAAATCAATATTATCAAGAATTTGAAACACAGAATCATGAAAATATGCAGTCCTATTTTTGTTGATGATAACCTACAACTATTAAAATCATACCTATTACATAATAATTATCCAAATAAGCTGTTGAGCAGGTTGATTTTTTCTAATACTCTTTCGAATCAAAACGATAAAACAAACAGCATTCATTTAAAAATACCTTATGTTAAACATCTTTCCGAGAAACTTGGTGCAGTACTGAACCAAGACAATATGAAAGTTTCATATAAAAATGAAAATACAACAAAACAAACATTCTTCACAAAGATAAAAGCTACCACACCTTTTGAGCACAAATCAAATATCATATATAAAATTCCGTGTAGGGATTGTGAAAAATGTTATATAGGACAAACAAGACGCTACATAACAACGAGAATGAAAGAACATGAACGGGATTTAAAGAAAAAAGATAGCCTCAAAATCCTACATCTCTTGTGGAACATGCCCAGAAAAATAATCATAATTTCAATTTCGCAAACACAAAAGTGGTGGGCAATCAAAACTATCTTTTCAAACGTACCTTCCATGAGATGATCAGTATCGTTAAATATGCCCTTGTCAATTATAGGAAAGATACTGAAAATCTAAAAAGTGCCTATATAAATTTAATCCATCGTGCAAAAGAAATGAAACATACATACCATTTAGGTTTTTATATTCATAAAACAATACACCCGACCCACGTTCAATTCAGTAGTCAATAGAAGTTTGCCTTGCGAGAATGTTTGATGATATTTTCCAATTTGAGGAAACTTCAGTTTAATTTTATGTCGTGTATAGTTTTGATTTTATTTATATGTTACGTGTTATACTTTATGTTGACGAAGGAAAACCAAAACCCTTCACGTAAGTTTACTTGATAATTTTATTAAAATAGTTTCTCCAGACTGGTTTCTGAATTTGGCTGGTATTGTTAATAGTGTATTTGTGACAGAAACGTTTATACGTGATTTTATATTGAAAATTTCAAAATTTTATTTTAAATTTTATATTTGTCTACATGTACCACAAAAAAAGAAAAGATGTTTTTTAGAAAAATTTTTAAAGAAAAACTTTTTTATAAAATTTCCTTTTTCAAAATTTTATATTTACATAATAACAATTGTCCATAATTTTATATTTTAGAGCCCTGAGGATGGCAAAATATATTGCCGAAACGTCGGCCTGTTAAAAAATACTGGTTTTTCTATAAGACGACCTAACCCCAACAACCTAGATGCAATAATAACATAGACGGTCGAAACTTCATCAATATAAAAACAAAGATTGAATTTCACGCAACGAATATAAATTTCTGTTTGCAGAGTTTCCACAGATGTTCATATAGACCGTTATGCGCCATTGAATTCATATTTTGCTGCTTGAGCCTACAGTGAGAGCGATTCTCCGATCTGCATCAAGTTCGTCGTCCAGTCACACGGAAAATATCAGCTTTATGAAAAACCTTTTTTGTACAGAATAAAATTTTCTCAAATTCTGATCACAACAAATTTTTCGATAAAGTTAATGAATAAAGCGCTATAGACCAAAAACCATAAAATAGCACGTTTTTTCCAAGATGGCGGCGAATGCGGAACTTCAATTGGTCAGGACTTTTGACAGGTTCAAGAGTGAGCTCAAATTAACATTGTCACCAAGTTTCAAAACTTTCGGATTTATTATTTTTATTTTTGCTGCGTTGCCTGGGCTATAGGTATAATGAGAAGTATTTGAGAAATCGACCTTTTAATCTTTGTTTGGAAGCAGACATTCTTTATGAATGGTTATACTTATTAGTAATCAACAGACACGTCGAGTTTATCGCAACTGTCACAATGTCTCAGAGGAGAACAACTGATGTTTAAGTACCTTTGAATTTATCACTTTCATTTACACGAAAGGAAATTAGGAAAGAGAAGCTGAAGAAAACAATGAGTTTTCATTCCGTGTACTGACTATAAATTAATCGCTCTTGTCTGCACTTTATTTTCCAACGTTATTTAAACGGTGAAATGTACAAACGAGATGGGTTTCTTGGAAAAAAATGTCAATTAATCATTGACATTAAAGTAGGTAATAGGCCAAGCAGTAGATAAAAATGAGAGGCTCTTTTCACACATCTTCTGGGAAAACTTCAATGCTTTGGCATTAGAGGTATACCTTTGCAGTTGTTAAAATCCTTCTTGACAGGAAGAACTCAATATGTTGGTTTGAGAAATGGCAGAATTCAAGCATTCAATTCCTCCACTAGAAATATCAGTATTGGTGTTCCTCAGGGATCCATCCTGGGACCCCTATTGTTCATTATCTATGTGAACGACCTACCTGACTGCCTATCAACTCCAGCTGCCTTCCAATATGCCGATGACACCTCATGTTTATTAATGGATAAAAATCTCGAAAACCTCGCAAAAAGGCAACACGGGTGACACATGAATTGTTGACCTGGTGTAACAATAATAAGCTAAACCTAAACAAACAAAAAAAAAACACTGTCGATGCAGTTTAGTAACCGCTTCAAACCAAACAGAAGTGTTTTAATATAATTCAATAATAAATCAGTTCCTGTACATTCTGATACTAAGTTCCTTGGTGTGGAAATTGATTGTAACCTGTAATTTGGTAATCATATCTCCCAAACTGTGAAGAACCTGAATAAAATGTGTTATGCCATACGTAAACTAAACGATTCCGTGGACTTTGCTGTGTTGAAAACCTACTTCTTTGCTCATGCTCAATCAATCTCAACCTATGGCTTGATTTTTTGGGGAGGATCCCAATTGGCTGATAGAGTTTTCTTGGCACAAAAGCGTGTAATACGGTGTATACTAAAAACACACTTTTTAGAACCGTGCAGACCACTTTTAAAAAAACTCGGTGTATTACCACTTCCCTCTCTTTATATATATATATATAGGCTACTTATTTTTGTTAAAAGTAACCCAAATCTATTCATGACAAATGTAAATGGACGTACTAATAGTGATAGATTGCTACATTATTCCGACAGTCTGAGAATTCCAGCACACAGTACAGCCCTATTCGAAAGGGGATCAGAGTATAGGGGAATAAAAATTTTCAATTCCTTACCTGTCAACCTCCAATCAATTAAGGGTTTAAACATAAAATTAAGGAATATTTACTTGAACATTGTTTCTACACTGTTGAAGAGAACCTCAGTTACACCTAACTTTTAACATGTTAATGTAAATAACGTTTGTGCTATGTTGGTTGTTTGATATTGAAAGTTTTTTTTACTTAATTTACTCAAATTCTTTTTAATAGATACTGACCATGTCAATGTCCCAATTGGATCCAATGACAACAATAAATATTATTATTATTATTATTATTACACAAAATAAAAGACGCAAACTATATAGTTCAGGAGGAATCGGCGCATGAGTACCGAAAACTATTCCACCTCAATTTTTTATGCGATCTTCTTCAAATTGCCCTACTGATGATATAAATGCATGTTGTCATGGGGCAACCCCGTGCCATATTGTTTAAACCGGAAATTTTTTTTTATATTCTTTTTTATCAGTTTATATTACTTTTTTGTTATTACCATAGTAATTTATGCCTTTAAATCAACAATAATGAGATATATTTGGTATTTGAACATTTTTTGGAATCACAATTATATACAGTGAGTCTGCTTAAGTTGGTTACATACTTTACATACATCCACTTTCTTATTATTGATTTTACGAATACAAGTTATACCGTAAAATGGGGTGAATAGAAACTGGAGAGTGAATAGAAACAAATTGAAGCAGAAAAGAAATCTGTAGTTCACAATGAGCTTATGACATGAGGCATAAGATGTCCGGAGGACTGCTCATTACTAATATCCTATACAATAGGAAAAGTTGGGTCGAAAATCCATCAAAAAACAACTACTTTCCTGGCTAATGCCACGACGAACATTGAATTACATCTGATGAAATTTCCGTGCAGAGTTCCTACAAGGTTATCTCTGCAATTGCTTGTTGCATGGGAATGTTCATCGAAACATTCGGACCACCTTGCATTTGAAAAAAAAATACTAAATTTCGCGAGTTCATCTGACAGGCTTCAACTTCTGAGGGATTTATATATTACATACTTATTCCACAATATAAAATCACTGAGTTTCACTGATTCGCTATTAGAAACACTGTGTATGCGTTATTTTAGTTGTACTCTCGATCGTATAACGTGTGCGTCGCAATATAAACTTTATGTGCTAAGATAAGTAAAGCCTGGAAATTTGTCTTGACAGCGCAATATATCCCATTTTATCATTATTGCATAAAAAATTATGATATATCAAGTAGTTTCTGATAGATATTTTTCATAGAAAATTAAAGTCACTTTTTATGTTCCTATTCACTAGTTGTTTCTATTGAACCGCTGTTTCTATTCACCCGCTATTGGTAGCTATTTTGTATCCTTTTCTAATTTGGAAATAACTAGCAAAATACGTGCAAAAACAATCACTGTTTCTACTCACCCCGCTTGGAGGCTGAATAGAAAATCACAACTTTTCAATTTTTTTACAAAAAACTAAGGAATTTTTCCTAATTGCGTTACATGACTTCTCTTCTATCAGCCGTGACACACATTTTTCAATTTTCATCTTATTGATAAAGGGAATATTAACTTTGCAACAGAGTCCAAAAACTCGAAAACTGTTTTTTTTTCACCCCATTTTACGATATCTAAAACTCATGATGCAACCATCAGATATTGAATTTTATCAATCTTATACGAGGTATGTCAAAATATATGAATTTTACCCAAGAGTAAAGTAATTTTATATTTCACAATATCGAAAATTGTTATTATGAAAAGTTGTTCGGAATTAAAAACTATGTGTCAATATGCAATTACATCCTTCCAATTGGAATAATATTTTTTTTACAATTTTTTTTAAATTATCAATATTAGATTTATCATTTTTATTTATTACAAATATAATAACCTTTCTATTCTGTTTAGAAATAAAAAAGCAAATTTTCATGAAACAAAATTTTATAAATGATAAATGTTCGGTATTGATAATTTGAGAAAAATTTGTAAAAATAATTATTTTTACAATTAGAAGGATGTAATTGCATATTGAAACACAGTTTTCAATTCCAACTAACTTTTCATATTGAAAATTTTCGATATTGTGAAATATAGAGTTACTTTACTCTTGAAAAAATTTCATATTTTTTGACATACCTCGTATAAGATGATGAAATTTGATATCTGATGATTGCATCTTGGGTTTTAGACAATGAAGAACTTTTTATGAGGAATAACTGTTTTTCGTAAAATCAATAATAAAAAAGTTTCCCATATGTAGCCAACTTAAGCAGACTCACTTGTATACATATAATAATTGTGATTCAAAAAAATGTTAAAATACCATTATATCTTATAATTGTTGATTTAAATGCATGAATTACTATGATAATAACAAAAAAGTTATTTTAATTACATGTTCCGATTTATGCTTAAATAACTTTTAAAAAATTGATTTCAGGAAAAAAATTGTGAACGACAAATTGTAGACCATTTAATTATTAATAACATTCCTCTCCGTAACAATCTTGATAAGGTTGATAGTTTTTAAGATAAATGATAAATAATGATTGAAGACACAGAGAGGTCGATGCAGCGCATGAGTCAGAGAGAGATGGCGATACTTAAGCGAAGGAAAAATAACCAATTTTGGTTTTTGGGGCATCTTGTAGTAATAGACTATCCTAAAATGACAAAATTCTCATGAAGAATGTTGAATGATGTGTTTCATCGTATACAGAGTCGAATGATGTCAATTTGAAAAATTGGTTATACTTTAATAAATAAAAACCTTGATTTTTTTCATCACCCTATAGCTCATAAGGGAGTCCAAAAACGTAGCGATATTTTTTCATAGGAGAACTTGAAGTACTTTCATTCATATCGTACAAAATTTTCAACGGTATCCTATAATAGGTTTTTCATATACAAGGCGAACAATTTGTGAAAAAGTCCATATATTTTCATGATTTTACGCTAATAAATGACCACTTGACTTCACTGGATTGTAGGTATGGATCTTAGATGTGTAGAACGAAGGCAATTTGGGTTATTTTCAATAGCAATAATGTCATTCATCACTGTGTTATTACAATTGAAACATATTTTTGTATTTTTGTCTCGATGTGCATTCGATTCCGAAGTATAAATGGAATGTCACATTGGGCTAATTTTGAGTCACATTTTGCATCACATTTTGATGTCTCGACATGACAAACGGGGCACCGAATAGACGTTTATGCGATAATAATGGAAGTCACTTTGCGATTCACTGGTGTGATCTGAAACATGAATGTGAATCCCACTACCATCTCTGAGACCATTCTGTGTTGACTGAGTTCGTGAATCACCTTGTATAAATTGTATCAACTGTGATGACAGATGAAAGGATTTTATAATATTATGTGATAATTCTACCTTTTTTCACATTTTCTCTTTATAAAACTACAGAATTATGAAAGTCTCAGAATAGCATTATTATCAAATGAAATCGCCCTGTGCTACGAAAAGATTTGGAAATGAATTTCTCATAAATTGGTCATACAAGGATGTGATGATAATACTACAAAAGATAAACTAGAGCTAAATCATAACTTAGGAGATACGGAGTAATGAAAAGTGATTATTTTTCATATTCAACACCCTGTATTTCGAAAAGTCATAGAATCGTGTTGCACCTAGTGAAATATTTTATCAAAATGAACAATTCTACAACGTATCAAAAATTCAAGAAATTTGACGAAGAGCTATTTTCCCATATAAAGTGTGCGGGGTCCTTTGATGAAATTTACTTGTTCTACCGATATATGATTAAAAAATCCTTGTCACGATTTATATTTTTTGTTGTTAATACCATAAAGAAAGTTTTTGATAGTCTATTGAATAAACACCATTTATGAAAATCATTGTCACAAATGCTTGCTCTAGTAACAGTATTTTCTAATTTATTTTCCGATATAAGAAAATTAGTATCATCAGCATACATGATATTTTTCAAGCATTAGGATATGAGTACACCATATCATTGATAAAAATTATGAAGATAGCAGGACTCGAGATTGAACCTTGCTGAACACCAGAATTCATATATTTTTCTGTTGACCTAGTTTCGTCTATTACTGCAATTTGTTGTCTTTCTCTGAGATATGATGCAACCCATTCATTTGCGACTCCTCGTATACCAATTCGATACAGTTTGTCCAATAAAAGACTATGGTCAACTGTATCGAAAGCTCTACTCAGGTCGAAATGAAGTGCAATGGGATTTTGTTTATTGTTAAGTAATATATTATGTGTGTACAAAAGTCGCCTATTGTTGTTGATGTTGATTTGTATTGTCTGAAACCGGTTTGACAATTAAATAATATGTTATGTTGGATTAAGAATTTGTTGCGACGAATATTATATGCCATGTCAATGATTTTTGCTATTTGACTCTGTAAACAGACATTTTGGTATTTGGTTACATCATCTTTTGATCCATTACTTTTGAAAATTGGGATCGATTGGGAAACCTTGAGAGCCGATGGGTATATTGTCCTGAAATGTTTGATTCATTTATTATATGAGCTAGTGGCAAACTGACCTAACAACATCAAACATTACAATAATATTTAACCAATATGCCATCTATCAAACTTGGATATACAATATAGCTCCTCATCTCTATAATCGATATGAGTAGAATAATGGGATTGCAACATTCATTCTAGATATTGAAAACTATATGTCGACAATATTGTTTCATTGATATTGGTAAAAATAATTCAACCAATATTGACCAATTATTATGCAACAATCTACATTAAGAATAAGTTGGACCAATATTCCAACAATATTATTAACATAATTTTGTATTTTCAATATTCTCCTATATTGGATCATTATTATTTTCTCAAAAACTATATAGGTACCAATATTGGCCCAAGATTGAGCCAATATGAGGTGCTACCTGGATGGACATATATTGGTATTGTCGTATATTTATAGTCTGATTCACTCTAAAATAATTTATTTAACGAAATACAATGATACAACAACACAATACTCTAATTTACATAACAATCACGGAACTAGGTATTTATATTCGACTTTCACTTCACTGACTGTCCTTCTGTCCGCTGCGTAGTTCTTTTTGACTTCTCCGAATGCTCCAGAATTTTCCATCGAATCGCCCAGACTCACCGAACGGTCCAGATTCTCCTCGGTGCAAGCGCATCGACAGTCTCCCGCGGTCGGTCGCTAGCTACGTGAGAGTACAGGTCCAGCATCGCCCGCAGCTTCGCCACATTGCCCCCTTCTTAGAGATATTTCGTCCCGAAATGTCATCCTTGGAGTGTGTCGATATTTGCCATATCTGCATCGTGAAGTTCGATGGAAATAACACTCCACAGTCTTCATGTTAGGTCGTGGAATAGGATTACAACAAACCAAAATCTGGATGCCGCTGGATCGGAATATCGTCTCCAACATACTTCTTATAACTCTCCAATCCAGCCCATCAATACCACAGGATAACTTTGGGATTGCCAAGTCCACCAGATTCTGGTCCACCATCGTATCTCTCAGTTGGTTGAGGCTCCTCCAGACATATTCATCGGACGGTTTGTCTTGGGAATGCTTCTTCGTCACCAAGTAGTAGATGTTTCTCTGGCCCTTCTTCAGCTGTAGCACACCTCCAATTTCTGGATTCTGTTTCCGTAGTGTTTGGAGTTGTCCAAATTTCTTGGAGAACACTACAGCGATGCCCCTGGACATTCGAAGATCTTCTGCGACGCAGTGTGCTAGGGCGTAATCGACTGGCACTTTGAAAAGGTCCCGTGGCTCCTCTCGAGTTACCCCGTGTGACACTTTCTGTCCATTTGAGTATAAGGACATGAATTTCTGGAACGTCATCGCATCCTCTGGTGGTCTGAGGGTGCGAACTTGGTCATGATTTCCAGCGTAGGGGGCCAACCTGTTGAAATGAACGACCCTGGGTTTACCTCTGGGTGGCTTGTAGATTCGGTAAAGCAGGTCGTTTATCCTCTTGATGATCTTGTACGGACCTTCCCATGAATTCCGTAATTTAGGTGACAGGCCCTGGCGATGCATCGGGTTGTACAGCCAAACTAGGTCACCAACCTGAAATCCGCCAGCATCGGCATTGATGTCATAAGTCGCTTTCATTCGGTCGCTGGCACTTTGGATGTTCAAACTGACTCGTTCGTGGGTGTCTTCCATTCGCTGACGGAGTTTGCTGATGTAATCCTCTCCCGCGGTATCCTGTCCTGGTGGCGTCCCAATCTTTAGGTCACAGGGAAGTCGCAGCTCTCGGCCCATTATGATACTAGCAGGGGTTTGGCCGGTCGACTCGTGTACTGCGGAACGGTAGGCCATCAGGAACAAATGAAGATACTGGTCCCAGTCTCTTTGATGGTCAGAGACTACCTTGGACAAGTGGCGATTGATGGTCCTGTTCATCCGCTCAACCGTTCCATCGGACTGTGGATGTAGAGCTGTGGTTCTCGTCTTGCGGATGTTCAGCAGTTGGCATTTTTCTTGGGACAGGTTTGATTCAAAATTTCTGCCTTGGTCCGAGTGCAGCTCCAAGGGGACACCGAATCGACATATCCACTCTTCCACCAAGACGTCCGCGACGGTGATGGCTTCCTGGTTGGGCAGGGCATAGGCTTCGGCCCACTTGCTGAAATAGTCCATTGCCACAAGGATGTATTTATTTCCGTGATCTGATACGGGGAACGGGCCGGCGATGTCAATGGCGATTCTCTCGAATAGACTACCTACGTTATAATGACGCATCGGGGCCTTGGGTCGTATCCGAGGTCCATTGCTGGCAGCACAAACAGCACACTTTCTGCACCAGTCATTGACATCAACTTGACAATTGACCCAGATAGAATAGAACCGTTGCCTTACTTTCTGCAGGGTCTTCGTCACACCCAGATGTCCTTCAGCAACTCCATCATGGATCTCTCGGAGTACTTCATGTCTTCTATTCTTGGGAACCACTATCTGACGTCTGTCCTCCCCACCATCTTTGGTCTCCAATACATGATTCAGGACCCCATTTTCCAAGGTAAGGGAGTTCCATTGGGCCCAGTAGGATTTGACTGCTGGGGAATATCTTGCGATTTCCTGCCATGTCGGTCTTTGATTACTCTTTTTCCAACCGATGACTAAACCAAGATCTGGATCTCTTTCTTGGTCTTTCTGGACCTCGTTGTCATTCCAGTTGTTGTCAACTGCAGTGGTTCTACAAATCGCGGCTTCCTTATCTTCTGCTCGACGGCAGTGTGAGCAGTCGTCTGGTCATGGTCTCCTTGACAGGGCATCTTGTGGCCACTTCCTGCTCGATGTTCGATCTCGAAGTCGAATTCTTGGAGTCTTTCGATCCAACGTGCTATTTGGCCCTCGGGATTTTTGAACTGTAGGAGCCATTTAAGGGCTACGTGGTCGGTCCTTAACAGAAATCTTCTCCCGTACACGTATTTGTAAAAGTGTTCTACTCCCTTGACAATAGCCAACAGTTCTCGTCTGATGACGCAGTAGTTACGCTCCGGTTTACTGAGAGTTTTACTGAAGTATCCGATCACCTTCTCTTGCCCATCCTGGATCTGGGACAAGACAGCTCCAAGTTCCACGTTGCTGGCGTCCGTCTCCAAAATGAATTTTCCACTCGGAAGGGGATAAATCAGAATCGGTGCGTTGATCAATGCCCCCTTCAGCTTCCTGAACGAGTCTTGGCATTCTTCGGACCACTGAAACTTTGTTTGTCCTTCCGTGAGCCTGGTCAGTGGTTTAGCGATGTTGGCGAACCTCAGCACATATCGGCGATAGTATGTGCACAAACCAAGGAAACTACGTAGTTGGTGTATGTCTCTCGGAATTGGCCACTCCTTCACTGCTCTGATCTTCTCGTCATCCACTGCTACTCCGTGCCCAGAGACAACATGGCCAAGGTAACGTACTTCTTTTTGGAACAGGTGGAATTTCTTGGGGCTCAGCTTCAATCCAGAATTTCTCAGTCGCAGGAATACCTCCTCCAGGTTTTTAACGTAGTCTTCGAACGATTTGCCAACTACAATAATGTCATCGAGATATACCAGACACGTCCTCCATGAAAGCCCTTTCACAACCGTCTTCATTAATCTATCGAATGTGGCTGGAGCATTACAAAGCCCGAATGGCATAACGGTGAAATGCCACAGTCCTGAGCCGATAGTGAAGGCTGTCTTTTCTCTATCTTCTCGAGCCAGTTCTACCTGCCAGTATCCACTCTTCAGATCAAGGGCCGAGAAAATCGTGGAGCCGGCCAACGTGTCTAGGGTGTCGTCTATTCTCGGAAGAGGGTAACTGTCTTTCTTCGTCACGTTGTTCAGTTGACGATAGTCTACGCAAAAGCGTGTTGATGATCCGTCTTTCTTCTTCACCAGCACGACTGGAGAGGACCATGGACTGTCGGATGGTTCAATAACTCCATCTTTCCACATATCACTGACTATTTTGTCAGCCTCTTCCTTCTAGCTGATTGTCGGATTGGTCGAGCATCCCCAGTATCAATTTTATGTTAAACTACATTCGTTCGACCCCCTTTTCCTTGTCCGGTATCGAAGATGTCTTGGTACTTCTTGACTAATTCTCTCAATCTGGGCTGTTGGGCTGGTTTAATGTCCCTTGGAAGAGAGGGTTACCAATTTTTGCAGTTCCGCTGTCAGGTTGTTGTCTTGACTAACAGTACTGTGTACACTCCTGATCACAGAGGAAATTGATGAGCAGTGCCCCAACACAGTTCCTTTCTTCAAAGTCACTGGGTAATAATTGACAATCATTACCCATACTAGCACAATTTTATCAGCACGCAACAAAGGCTTGCCTAGTGCAATCCCTCGTCCAATTTTCTCATCATGAAGCTTGGGCTCGAACATAACCACGCTTCCATTGCTCGCACCTCCATCCAAGCGAGCCTCCAGTATGGTCTCAGCCCTCTCGGGTACACTTACATCTTCAGCCAGCAAAACATGAATCATCTCCTCACTTCTTCCATGTAGCACCAGCTCTTTTCCGTTCACACGTAGGACGCCATCTTTGAAGTTCAATTCAAACCCTCTGGAATTCATGATGTCCATTCCAATAATTGCGTCATCCTCAATGTCCGCTACTAATGCCCGATGTTTCACTTTTCGGTAGCTCACCATGTACAGTGGCCGACTCTCCTGTTGCTGTGCGTAGCTTCCAGGATGATGATTCCATTCTCTCTGGTGTTTTAATAAAAGCAGGTCAAAGGATTGTCCTAGTCGCACCTGTATTTAGCAGCATGGTGCAAGGCTCGTTGTTGATGAGACCGTCTACAAAGACACCATTGTTTTGATGTTGCAGGATAGCGACATATGCATTGTTAACGGGGGCTTGCTGGCTACAGGTCGACGATCGCCACTCCTTATCGACCTTCTTTAGTTTTCCTGCAACGGTGCCGATTCTGTGAATGTTGGACATTTGTTACGCACATGCCCAATTTTGCCACAATTCCAGCATCTTATCTGTCTTCTCTCAGGCATCATTTCCTTCACCAACTTCCTTATGGCAGCTTCCTGGTTAACAGGCTCCTGTGGCTCTTCTTCAATAACTCGGACTTTACTCTGGCTTCTGCAGGATTGCTTCGCCGCCTCAAATTCCAAAGCGCGTGCCAGTGCATCCACGAGATGTGTTGGACGAGCTAGTGTCAATGCTTGTCTGGTTTCCTGGTCACGAAGTCCATCTAAGAATGCCTGAACTGCTAGTCGCTCCATTACCTTTTCCGGTGTGGCTGGGTATGCAAGGCGAACCAAGCGTGCAATGTCTGCTTCATACTCCTGTAGGGACTCGCTTGATTTCTGGCAGCGGTTTTTGAGCTGTGAGTGGTATACATGTTCTAGATGGGTCTGTCCATACCGTAATTCGAGATGTTTAATCAGCTTCTCGTAGTCCTCTTGTTCTTGTGCCGTGAGGGTTTGTAAGATATTTGTTGCTTCTCTACGCAACGCCAGTGTTAATGCTACCACTCTTTCTCCTGTATTCCATCCATTCGCCTTTGCTGCAGCTTCAAACTGTCGGCGGTAATTTGCCCATGGTGTTTTTCCATCAAACTGGGGTGGTTTCATGAAGAGTTTTCCTGTTTCCGGACTGATTTTCACATCTTTCAAACCCTTTTGAACATCATCTAAGTTACAACTCAGTTCCAGTACTGAATTTTCATTGTGGTGTGGGTAGTGTCAATTTGCTTTTTCAACTCACTGATTGTTTCTTTCATTTTGCTGATTTCTTCCTCGATTCCGCCTCTGATTTCATCACTGATTGTTTCCTTCAATTTTCCCATCTCTTCCTCAATTTCATCTTTGATTTTCTCCATCTCTGTCTCGACAGTTCCCATTCTTTCTTCTAATCGGCTCGCCACGCCACAAAGTTCTTCTTTCATGGTATTCGAATTTTCTAGCAGATTCCTCGAACTTTCTTGAAATTCTTCTTTCAGACTATTCGAATTTTCTAGCAGCTTTTCTTCCAGATTTTTCTAACTTTCTTGAAGTTTTTCTTCCAGGTTTCTTGAATTTTGTTGCAGTTCTTCTTTCATTGGTTTGGAATTTTCATCGAGTTTATTCATTATGGAACCCAAATCAACTCCAGAAACTTCGAATAAAAATGTTTCTGGATCCTCGACCTCTTGGAGTAATCCCTCAGAAAGTCTTGCCTGAAGCACGGCCTTTTTACCACTTGTGTCAAGTTCCCTCTCCTCCAGTTCTTGCTTCAATTCCGCAACCTTCAATTCAACCAGGCGAACTTTCCTCGAACATATTTTGTCTTAGTCTATGTCTCACAGTCTATTTCACGGGTCACCAGTCTATTATTATTATTTTTGTCTATCTCACACAGTCTATTTCCCGGACACTTTACTATTAATATCGTCTATTTCACACAGTCTATTCCACGGCCACCAGTCTATTATTATTGTCTATTTCACACGCGAAAATAATTGTCCGAAATACACAAACTTTCTACTTACACGAACACTCTGTATTTAAAAATCGCACTTCTAACACCAAATTGACGTATATTTATAGTCTGATTTACTCTAAAATAATTTATTTGACAAAATACAATGATACAATAACACAATACTCTAATTTACATAACAATCACGGAACTAGGTATTTATATTCGACTTTCACTTCACTGACTGTCCTTCTGTCCGCTGCGTAGTTCTTTTTATATCCGACGTTGACTTCTCCGAATGCTCCAGAATTTTACATCGAATCGCCCAGACTCACCGAACCGTCCAGATTCTTCTCGGTGCAGTGCAAGCGCATCGACAGTCTCCCGCGGTCGGTCGCTAGCTACGTACAGGTCCGGCATCGCCCGCAGCTTCGCCACAGTATCTAGCTAAAGTATGATTGTCCCTTAGTGTAATTGGTTTAGTTGAACACCTTCGTTGTTTCAGCACTTGGGCCTTCCTGGAAAAAACTGTATTCGAGTTTGCGACCAGAAAGTCAAGTTATTCATTTGTATTGGACAGGACTATCTTTTCCAAAGAGATATGAATATGATTTGCTATATAGGTAACCACTGAATGATAAACTGAAAATACAGGACGGCAATTTATCGTAAGCTAACATTACTACCAAGAAAACCTCATAACTTATGAAAGATATTCTTGAAAAATTGCGACTGGATGATTTTCATTTTCTTTGGGTGTTTATGGGTCAAAATTCGGAAAATATGTTATTTGTGTCATGAAAACTCTAAATAATTTGAATTGCCGTGGGGATGAATTTTATTTTAGTTATGAATTGTTTGTTATTGAGTTATGGGAATCACATACCGATCATTTCAAATTTTCGATTTTTCAAGTTTTATACGTAGTTTTGAAAATAGCTTCATCAGTAAATTTTTAAAAACTTTTATTCTTGAAAACACAAATTGTTAGAATGGGTAAAACTGCCAACTGTCACTTTCAATGGTATCAGCAGTTAAAAAATTTGATCTTGTAGTATATTTTGTTATTATTTAATATTAGTTTATATCGGTGTCTCAAATTATGCTTTTGAGTACGCAACTGTTATCATTTCCAGGAACCCTTTTTTTGTGAGTCGCAGTTGCGAGTGGGAGTTCTATGTTGTACTCGAATTGAAACATTGTTTGTCACGGTCTTATTCATTTTTCCAAATTGCAAATGAACCTATTGAGTGGAATAATATTTTATTTGAATATTCCACAGATTGGCGACGAGAAAAATTATAACCTGACGATGAATTTAAGTTTCGTTTTTTTCGCGTGTGTAAAAAGTGAAAACATCGCAAAAAATAGAGACTACCGCTACTTTGAATCCATCATATTATGGACAAATAAGAGAATTCAGTGCTCAAACTAGTGACTGGATAATATATAAACGTCGACTGGATACTTATTTCTAGGTAAACAACGTTACCGAAGACAAAAATAAAAGAGCAATTCTTTTGAATTCTCTTGATAAAGATGCCTTTAAGCTTATCTATAATTTTTATGTGTCCAGGGTACCAGAAGACAAAAATTACAAAGAACTCACAGATCTGTTCAATAAATATTTCAAAAAGTCGGAATCTACATTTGTTGTTCGTTCAATATTTTTTGATGCTATCAAAAATGCACACGGAAATGCGAACATGGGCAGCTAGAGTAAGATATTTAGCGCTAAACTGTGAATTTGAGGGTGCTGTAATTTACATGATGTTACGGGATCGGTTCATAGTTGGTTTTGATAAGGGGTCAGTGCTGTCCAAGCTTTTCAAAGAGAAAATCAAAAAAAAACTTTTTCGGAAGCTATATTGAACCAATGGTAACTGAGATGGCGGCGAAAGAACAAAATTCTTCAAAGTCACATCAAGGTGTGGTCAAGGTAGAACCTGGACTTTGCCATGTCACTTCGAGGATGCACAGTCACAAGTGCGAGTTCCAACGTAAAATGTGCGTGTTGTGGTTGGAACAATCATCCTACACAAAAATGCCGTGTGCAATTCTTGCAAGGTCAAAGGGCATTTAGCTCCAGTTTGTACTAAGAAGAGAAACACTTTCAGAGGCAGTACGCCAAGACAACAGTCTATTCAAAATTATGTTGAGACTGAGGACATCTTTTCTGTTTTGGACGAAAAGGTCGTAGTAAATCCATTTTTATTTGATATAATCATTGTTAATAAACACTTTGCTTTTCAACTTGATAACGAGGCGAGCATTTGTGCGATTTCTAAAAATTTTTGGAAAAGAAATTTATCATATTATAAATTAAATATTCCAAATAAAGCTTTAAATGTTCATACAGGCTAACAAATGCAAACTCTGGGAATGTTTAATGTGAGAGTATTGTATAATCAATCTGAAAATTACATAAATATTTTTGTTATTCGTAATGGGGTCCCGCCCATTTTGGGCAGAGACTTCATGGCTTAGTTCAAGTTAGGAGTGAATCAAATTCAATTTGCTCAAAGTATGGACAATATAGATTCACTTTTGGCGAAGTATGATACCGTTTTTTCTCCAGGATTAGGAACGTTCAACGAAGGTACAGTTTCGTTGAAATTAAAAGACGAAAATGCTACTCCAAAATTTTTTCCTTTTGGCATCAAAGCTGAGGTGGAAGCGGAATTGGATAATTTGCAAATGTTAGGGACAATTAAACCGGTAGACTAGTATTCACCATAGGCAACGCCTATTGTTCCAGTTTACACTTAACCCTGTACTAGAAATTGACCAGTTTCAACTTCCGCTTATTGAGGAGTTATTTGCAAGTTTGCCAGGAGGTGTCATTTTCTCAAAAATCGATTTGTCTCAGGCATATGCACAAATTGTTTTAGATGAAAAATCTAAGGTTCTTGTCACGATTTCTACCCATAAAGGTCTTTTTCAGTACCAAAGATTACCCTACGGGGTAGCTTCGGCTCCTTCAAATTCCCAAAAAATCATGGAATCAGTAACACAAAATATTGAAGGGTGTGTTTGTTTTCTCGACGACATATTAGTATGCGGTAAAAATCATGATGAACATTCTTCAAGATTGGAAAAGCTTTTAGGAATATTGAAGAACGTTGGTTTGAAAGTAAAACCTGAAAAATGCAGTTTTCTTCAAGACAAGATTAGCTATTTAGGTTATGTAATCAGTAGCGAAGGACTTTCTACATCTCCGAAAAAAATTATTACAATTCAAAAGGCTCCTGTGCCTACTAATATAAAACAATTGCAATCTGTTCTTGGAAAGCGAAGTGGTCGAGGTGTTAGAGCGTTTGGCTTCCACCCAGACGGTCTGGGTTCGATCCCCGGTCGTGTGTCACTGAGCTGAAGTGGTTCGGATTCCACTTTTATTTACACTGTAGGTCCCGGATCTCCCTTGCTCGCACAAGCTCTGCTTTTGAGGGGTTTTCTCCGAAAACCTGGGAGTTTCATAAAAACAAAAAAAAATGAAAATGGAAGCTCTCCAGGTGAGTCTAAAAATATCGGAATTTCTGAACCTCAGGTTGTACCTAAAACTTCAGAACTCATCACTAAGCGAATACGGAAACAACCCGATCGATTGACGTTTGTTTGATTATTTTTTATTGATAAATTCAAAATTGCTGGGGAAGAAAGTGGTATATTTTGTTATTATTTAATATTAGTTTATATCGGTGTCTCAAATTATGCTTTTGAGTAAGCCACTGTTATTATTTCCCAGAACATTATTTTGTATGCTGCAGTTGCGAGCGGGGGTTCCATGTTGTATTCGAACATTGTTTGTCACAGTCAGTATTCATTTCTTTAAATTGGAAATAAACCTATTGAGTGGAATCATAGTATTTTATTTGAATATTCCCCAGATCTAATCAATGGTTGCAAGTTATGACGACAAAGTTGAAATTACTACTGCTAACGTATTTGAACTGAAGACCAATATGCCAAAAATTGAGCAATTTGGTAATTACAGTTGCAACAGGATCTGTTAAACTCTCTTTCTGAGCCTCAAACAATTCCCACTATTTACTACAAAAAGACCTAGGTCATAGTAACATCATTCTTTTGTTTGACAAGGAGCCAGAGGAATGACGCCAGAGAAATGACGATTGTCAATGTTTCCGTGAAATTATTCACCACTCCCTAATTCCAAAATCTGACGTTTTGCATTATAGTCCGAGATCCCAGGGCCGTCAGACATTACTTATTTTTAAACGAACGAAATGTGTACGATTGAGTCGTGTTAGTATGTACTATGTTCGCATGCCTACCTGCTAGCTTGTCCAGATGACCATTCTTCAGATATTAGGGAATCAAGGTACGTGAAAACATCACTTACTTTATTTAGAGAGCCATTATACAGAATTTATTAGAAACGCTCGATGGGTCAGTGGACAGGTTCACAGGCTATCACCCCGGAGGTCTGAGTTCAAATCTCGGCTACGGCAATTTTTTTTTTAAACCCAGCCAAACGCGTTAAACTATTCAGCCATCTCGGTTGGAAACGGCTCGACTCTGCGAGGATTTTTGGTTGAAATGAAATTTGACTTGAAAACATTTTGGTAAATGAAAGATTTTGTTAAGATTTCCTCATAAGATCCCAGGGTCATCAGACATAACTTGTTTTTAAAAAGATGAAGACTTTCTGACGTTCTGAGTAGTGTCTCATGTACTTTCAATATCTGCGTGCTTGTGGAGTTCGCTCTGGGACCCTATGTTTGAGTTCACTCGATGCAATATCGCATGCGATTTTTGCACTTTATCGAAAGATACCCCAAAAATGGTATGTTCGATTATCACCAGCGATAATTTTCGACCATAAAACAACGAGCGGATATTTAGCATGCGATAAGAATTATCGATCGGAATAATTGACTTGAATCCTAACCTCGATAATAATCCATTGTTTACATTTTACTCGTGATATTATGAAATGGCAAATTTTGATGAAATTGCAATGATCACTATTGCAGAAGTAGTAGACGAAGCTACGGGAGCAGCAGAACAGCGAAGGCCCTTCTACCCTCGTATTGAAACTTTGAGATAGACAATTTGTTAGAATGCTTCGTTTATCAAAAGTATTAATTCATGAGTTGATTCGAATAGTGTCTCCCTATATTATAGAGGAGGGAAGTAGAGAGTCAGTTATAAATATTGAGAGAAAAGTAAGTTACTTTCAGTCTAAATAGGCAGGTTAATGAATGTGATTTATAATAAAACATGCTTATATGAATGTTTTAATAAGTCTTGGATTCCTCGCAAGTGGCAGCTATACCAGCTAGACTCAGCTTCCAATATACACGTAGCATTCAGTAAATCATGTTTCAATGTGCCTTGATAAAGTAATTGATGCTTTAAATCAACCAGATATTTTTAATCGATTGATTAGTAAAACAACACAAGAAATACAAGCAGAACAGTTGTCAACGTGACGCGCCACGTCATGTGATTTAAATACCTCTAAGCTATTGGTTGAATTCGTGACCCAAGCTAAGACTTCCCTCACATCCTTCGAAACCGACCAAAACTCTTTATCGCATTTAGTTCGGGAATAGCGTATCGAACGAGAAGATGTTAGAAAAATCAAAGGAGAAACTATTCACTTTCAACACTTTTATTCACTCATTTCCTTATCTCACCAAGTCAACTCTGATACTACTTAATATATTCCGTCGTTGCCCGATTCGTAGTTCTGTCTCATCAGCTCTGCTATGATTCATGACTATCGTAGTGTACTGGGGGATGCAAAATGCACCTATATCCCAAATCCTACATTCGGCCATCCTGCATTTGGTCTGTCCTCAGACCGTACTACAATCTGTAAAAAAATAAAGATTGTTATCACACGAAAAACTTCCTCTTCCCGTTTTGCCAACTACATTGGTGACGTTCATCAAAGGCAACTTTTGCCAACCACATTGGTAACGTTCACCAAAGGCAACTTTTGCCAATCACATTGGTGACGTTCACAAAAGGCAACTTTTGCCAACCACATTGGTGACGTTCACCAAAGGCAACTTTTTCCATACCTTTCATTCAAAAGTTTCGTCAAGAGTTAGCGACTTTCGCTCAATATGTTCATGAGAACCTTTACAAAATCATTCATTCATTGTGGTGACTTTCACCGTAAGAGACTTTCTCTTAACGACGTAACTTTAGCAACTTTTGCTATTAACTTACTTATGGTCTTCAATTCCGGAAACATCACGGTTCGCGAACGTTTGCACCCCTCCCTCTAAAATTCTCTACTTCGTAACGATCATTCATCAAACAATTATAATTCTAAAAGGAACTTTATATTTTGCCGTAAGTATTTTACTATTTCTCGTTGCGGGAAAACTGGTCATTTGTACCATTACCACTTCGCCCACATCAAATTTCGTTCCTTCTCGTCTCAACCTATCATATGTTCCTTTCTTTTCTTTCTTTTCTTTCTTTTCTTTCTTTTCTTTCTTTTCTTTCTTTTCTTTCTTTTCTTTCTTTTCTTTCTTTTCTTTCTTTTCTTTCTTTTCTTTCTTTTCTTTCTTTTCTTTCTTTTCTTTCTTTTCTTTCTTTTCTTTCTTTTCTTTCTTTTCTTTCTTTTCTTTCTTTTCTTTCTTTTCTTTCTTTTCTTTCTTTTCTTTCTTTTCTTTCTTTTCTTTCTTTTCTTTCTTTTCTTTCTTTTCTTTCTTTTCTTTCTTTTCTTTCTTTTCTTTCTTTTCTTTCTTTTCTTTCTTTTCTTTCTTTTCTTTCTTTTCTTTCTTTTCTTTCTTTTCTTTCTTTTCTTTCTTTTCTTTCTTTTCTTTCTTTTCTTTCTTTTCTTTCTTTTCTTTCTTTTCTTTCTTTTTCTTTCTTTTCT